>WUAM01000309.1:2482572-2545624 GCA_024336885.1 Actenoides hombroni
TTCAAAATATTTCCAAAGCTTTTTGCATGTTTTTGCCAACTTGATTCAAACTGAAAACACTGACTTGGCTTTGAATTCTCATTTTGAAATATGGAAGAGACTTCCAGGAGTTACTGAGGTGGTTACTTCTCAGATTAGTAAACAGATAAATAGATCAAGTCCTCTTTGCTCTTGTATTTTCGAAATTGATTTGCAAAATTGCACTTTCTAATCTGCCCCCTTAATCCAAGCTCATCATTCTCTTTCAGGCTGGCTCCTGATTCTTTGAATGATCAAGTAGGTTTCCCATCTTTGTTCCCCTGCTAAAAATACAAACTGTTCAACAAAGATGCAATTAATATTTTCCTGTCATCATGTCCTTCTCTTTATCAAGCTGTCAGATCAGTTGTGGGTATTCAGATGTGAAGAAGGTGCTGCTTCATGATTTTACCCGTTCGGTTCGGTGGCAGGTGGGTAGAAAAAAGAAGCCTTCAAAAAGGAAAAACTCCATAGAGACATAATGTTAGTAAGTCTTTTAATTTGATACTGGGTTTTGATTTGTGTTTGTTGGTTTTGGGGTTTTTTTTTGGTTTTTAAAAAAATAAATAATCAGAAATCTGAGCTTCTGGAGGCTTTTATTTCTGAGGATGATGAAAATTAGCCCTCTGGGAAATGATTCCTCCTCAGTGTAGCTTTTTAATTATTAAAAGAACTCAGGCAAATGTTACTGCATCCTAATTGGAAGTCACTTTAAGGCAGACTAGGTTTTGATTGTGATTGATTTAATAGATTCTTATTGTAGCTGGTCTTGAGAAACCTATCTTGCCCTGAAATAAAGTTATTAATAGGCTCTGCTGTATACTGCTGATCCTTGGCTGGTGTGGAGGTGCAGTCCTTGTGATTTAATTTGGCCCTGTTATATCTCATGGTGATTTATTCTGAAAATTGGGCGCTGTCATGGACTAAACAACAATAATTTCTTCCATGGGACATCCCTGTGGGGCACAGGGACCTCTACTTGCAATTTGCCATCACACTGGGGCTCCAGGAACCTGGGGAGCTGGGGAGTTGCAGCCTCCTGCAGCACCATCTTTTATTAGAGTAGGATTTGCTTAAGTGGACTGAACCCAATTATAGTCATGCTGACACGTGGTGCAGCTGGGACCCCTTGAAGGTACCTTTCCAGATGTATTTAGCTGATATTCCCTCCCTCCTAGGACTTCCTGCACTTTTAATGTGCCTGTAGATTTCCCTTGGGACAGCTTCCACCAGTGGCAATGGAGGTGGGTCTAAATCAACGTAGAAGGGGTCAGAATTTGGCCTTTTCTCTATATATAGAAAGTGGGAGTTATTCAGCTTCCCTTTCTTCGTATTCTAATGGAGCACAAAACAGTCCTGCTCAGTAGCTCAGTTAAGCTACGGTCTAACATTGATCTGCATTAATTTTGGTTTATAACTGCAGTCTGAATACTGGCCAGAGTCATAACATGCTCTGACAGGCTCACATTTTGAAGCTTAAGACCAAGGCATCTTTTCATCAAGCCCATTTAGTGATTCAAGAGCAATGGATATTAAAATGTCAATCAGTTTCTTTTAATTATGCCTGTAGCAACCTGGGAGAGCTGCTGATTTAGTTTTGAGTACGCTGTCACTTTTTGACATGTTAGAAAGAAGCCTGAGCTGGAGAGTCTCCTGACCTGCAAAAACACCAAGGTGAGGGCAGGCTTGTTGGAATGGAAGTGACCCTTACCCTGCTGTAGCATATTGCTCCCGGCCCAGACCAGGAGTGGCAATGACCTGGACCAACACGGTCTAGCTGTAAAGACTTGCGCTAACCTTTGGTACCGTGCGGTGACATGTATGACCCAATTCCCCCTCTGCTTGAGGTGACCAAATGTGCTGCCTGCTTCACACAGCAGCTGACCTGGGTGGATGCCACCCCCCATGGCTGCGGAGTGGCTCTGACCCTGGCCCAGCTGCCTGTGCTTTCCCTTGTGTAACGTGGGACATGCTGTTTCAGTGATGTGAAATGCTGCCTGACCTCATAAGCGTGGTGTTCATCAGCTGCTTTAACGTCTTGCTGAAACTCATTATATTTTCTTTCCCAAGCAAGTGAGCTTTGGTTTATCGTGATGTAAGAGACCAAACAAGTTGTGTGAAGATCATGGCTCTTACCTATGCAGAAAAAATTAAGGAGCGTGTCCTGATCCAAGAGAGCCTTACCACTTACTTCAGCGAATGTAAGATTCAGCTCTGTGTCTAAGCTCTGACGCACTTTGTGCTGGCAGACGCAGAGAGATTTCCCTCGCACACGTGATGAATTTACACTGCTTGGCTACACATCGCTTGTACTCATTCCTCTTCCAGCTGTCACAGGGTGCTCGTGCTGTGCCAGTGGTACCAGCTCTTCAGCACACTTCTCCCTCATCCCTTTTGAGGGACTCACATCTGTCTCTTCCCCACCCCCCTTTTGTGTTAGCTCTTTTCTCATTTGTAATGGCAGTAAGTGGAAAATGCAAAGTGCTGAGTCACGAGGTAATGATAACAAAAATGTCACTTGTGCTGGACAAATTAATACTGTGTTGCCTGTAGCATGATGACTGACCTCCTGTTCAAAGGTCTGTCAAAGATGTAAGTGTGCTGCTCTCCTTCCCCTAAAGCACGGCCTGCAGCATCAGCCTACTGCCTGTGTACCCAAGGTGGTTGTAACCAGATTGCTTGGGAGCTGGAGCAGTGCACAGCTCCCTGGGGCTCGCTTCTGTGGCACTTGCTCAGCCTCTGTGGATGGTGTCCTGGCTACCTCTGCAGCATCCATGCTGCCCTCCTCTGCCTCTTTCCTGGGAAGCATCTTGGTGTCCTCTGCTGCCCTGGAGCTGACTTGCAGGGTGAATTGCAGGACTTTGTGCTCATCCTGCTGGCTGGATGCAGGGGAATGGTGGAAAGGTGCTGCCAGAGTACCAGCAGCATTATGGTTAGTTTTTTTCTGAAAAAAAAGTGGCTGGCTTCAAATGCTTACCACCAGCTTGGTGCAGATGCAGAGTGTCTCAAAACATTGATCTCTGTGTCCTTTGGGGGGTGGTGGGGTGGTGGTGATGTCACCTCTAGTCCAGCTCATTCCCTGGTACTAGATAATCAGGTGACTCGTGGTCAAGAGTTGATTTTACAGCTAGAGATCCAGGATACTCAGCCATGGACCATTCTATACTTACATAGCTTCAGCAGAGCTCCAGCTGCTTGCTTGGAGCCATAGTGACTCAGTGCGTACTGATGATGCAGCAGAGCCCACAGCCCCATAGCCTCTGCATGACCTCAGAGACATGGGTGTCTGTGGGGACACTTGGGATGTGAGGGTGTGGGAATGTAGAGGGCAAAGGCAGGGGAGCAGGGAAGGTTGGGAGATAAATGCTGGGAGTTTGCTATTAGTGGCCAAAGAGCAGGTGAAGCTGGGAGAAGGGCCAAGGGTGATGTGTACCCCTACGAAGAGAAGCACAGCCACAGATTAGGTGCAGGGGATAGTGCATGGGGCTGGAGCTGGCAGACATTGTCCAGCTGCAGGAAACGCAGGTCAGGCGTAGTTGCTAAGACCTGGTGAAATTAGGGGTGAAAAATAAATGCCTCTAAGGACAGGAACTAAAGACGCAACTGTGGTGTGACACAAGGGCCAGGCACTGCCCCATCTTGCATGGCCGCATATCCTGGGCAGGCATCTGGGTTGATTCAGTGGCAGGTGGGATGTGGAGACCTCCCAGGGGCATGTTGCAACAGGGTGAGAGTGAAGCAGCAGCATATATTGCTGACCCCGTTGGTTCCTTCTCCCTGTCTGTGGGTTTCTGGTATGTTTGTTTAGCTGATGGAGTTGGAAAGTCTCCTCCAGGGCTGGGATGCAACCTGGTGAAAAAGCCATTGCTGGTGTCAATTGCCATAGTCAGGAACAGGCTGTGACTGCTCAGTCACCTTCGTTGGGTTCAGGTGCAAGAACGCACTTGGTGGGTTTGCTCTCTCCATCTGTGCTGGGAAACCAGGCCAGCGTTTGAAGCTTATGTGAACAGTAAACACAGAAATGCCCCATGTAAGTATTTGTGCAGAGGAAATAACATTAGAAAGAAGCTTCTGCAAATGGTCTGAGTGCTAAAATATTCCCAAGAACCAGCAGAGGTTTAAGGCAGTCTGAAGTGAAGAGCTTGTTCCTCTCACACTTGCTTGACTCATGAAGAAATGATTTAAATCTAATGGGAGTGCCTTTATACTGTATGTTTGTCAGCAACAAAACCAAAATCTACTTTCTTCAAATTAAGCAAGGAGTCAAAATCTTTCTGCTTTTCCAGGCTTTAACCTCCTTTACCAGAGACACCCTTTGCATGCTGGGTCACCACCACATGCTCTGCAAGCACCTGAGCTTCAGGAGCATCCTGTGTTCCTGGAGGCCTTTAAGGATGTAAAATCCCTGAAGGTCTGTTGGTCAGACTTTTTTTTTTTTTTTTTTTTTTTTTCCTCCATACAGGCTTACTTTGCAGTTATGGGCTGTGACTTTCAGTGTAGCTGTGCCCTGGATTGCCCAGTGCTGGGGGCAGGTTTTCTACATGAATTGCTCTGTATAAATAAACCCATGACAACAGTGGTGAAAAATGCAGGCTTTTGCTGTAAAAGTGCATCAGCTACTTCTTATTCCTAACAAATTCTTCCACCGAATCATCACAAGTCATCATTCCTTCCTCGTTGCTGTGTTGTCTGACAACAGTATTTTTTCTAGAGACAGAAAGAAGATGTGTAGAAGAAAAAAATAACTGTACAGGATTCTAAAAGTCTGTTGAGCAATTGCCCCCTGGAAAGAATAGCTTTACAGCATATGCACATGAATTTTAACTCTTGGCTGCCATTTAAAATAAGTGTATCTGGTATCACTCTGTCTTTTTTTTTTTTTTTTTTTTGCCTGGTTCTAGGATGCTGAAGATCTGATTTTACCTTCCCATGGTGTACATCAGCATGAGCCGCTTCATTGCACTGCGGTGCCCTAGAGCCAAAGCTGAGGATGGGAGGGTGATTGGCTGAGGCTAGAAACAAAAGTTGTGTTGGAAGCACCTCTGGGCTAAGAGCAGTAGATGTGGAGTAGGATCCAGGTGTGAAGTAAAATACCCAGCATGCAAAGAGGGTTTCCATGACTGTAGGCTGGGTAAGGGGGAAACAGCCTCAGCCAGGCTACCCTTGTCTGTCGGGTCTGGCACATTGCAAGCAGCTAGGTAAGGGTTTGGGATTACCTGCAGCTGTCTGTGCACATAGCACATGTTGACCTTTCATCACTGAGGGATCTGAGACTACTTTATGGGTACTTGGCAAGAGGTGTTCATGCCACACCTCCTGGCCTTGCCTCAGTTCAGCATTCTTCATCAGCCCTGTCTCAGCACCCAGAGGATGCTATTGCACTACACGGTTCCTCTGTTCAAGCTGCTTCAAGATTTACTAGCTCCCCAGCAGCTGTTAATAACGATGTATTTGTCATGTGCTGTTTAATTAGCACGGAGCATGAATCACAATAAAGGAGAGGAAGAGAACAGAGGTAAATGTCAGTTGATATACCAACAACGTGGCTGTGAACATGAAATACCTCCCTATGCTAGCCACACAATGCCAAGGTCCCTATTAACATGGCGTATGACTGAATAAGCACGGGGACGGCAAGGCTGCACTGACGCTGCCTTCTCCCTGCAGGCACAAAGAGCAATGGATTACCTGACCTTGGAGGGATAGCTTTTCTTGTTTTTCTTTCCCCACCCCCTCCAGACTTGACACCCGCACAGCATTTTATACCTGTTATCGCAGAAGAGCAAATAAAGAGCACGTTGCCCATCTTGCTAAAGCCAAGCCAAGGGCAAAGCCTGCTGTCATCTTCATTGATGTGTGCTGGCAGCGTGTGACTCTGGCTGGATTAGCTTGTTTAATTTGCTCGCTGTGTGGCTTTCAAAGTGATAAGTGCATTGAAATGACCGGGGTTTAGTTAATACTGATGTGCTTGTTATTTTTAAGTGTTGGTTTAGGATGCAGATGCTTTGAGGAGTACACACCAAACCTGTATTAGCCATTGGGCTTGCTGCTGGCCAAATATGTGGCCAGGGAAGGTCCCTGCCTTATGCTTTTCAGGCAAAGATGAGCAAACATTACATCCCTGTGTTTCTGAGATGATGGGATGAGCTAAGCACCCTGATGTCACATGGCAGATCTGTGACAGCTGTCTCCTGAATCCCAGGTGGGCCCCACGGTTATTTTCTGTCCAGACAGCTGGCATGTAAGTGATGAGGATGTCTTGTGTCTTGTGTTTTGGCTTGTTGCTGTGAATGAAGCCTTGCAGTTTTCCTTCTAACTGCGTACAGCACACAGCCAGGCCTCCTGGCTGCGACCGATGGTGGGTCCCTTTCCAGAATGCCAAGTCTGCTATGGGAGAAAAATCCCTCGTCTCAGCAGCTGAGGGAGGAGCCAAGTGCCTGTTGATCATTGTGATGGGATGTGTCAATTCAATACTAAAAAACCCTGTAAACTTATGCCCAAAACATTCAGTTAAGAGTTGTATTGATGAGCTCTTCCGTTCCATTGACCTCTGCGTTAGCTGGCTGCCTACAGTTTTGCCTGCATATGAAAATCTTTGGGTTTGCAAAGAGGCTGAATTTGCATATGAAGAAAGAGTAATGATGCTGCTGCCCAGCTGTATGTTTTAAAGGACACTGGGAAGTACTACATTTTAAAATGATAGACAAATACTGTGAATAAACTGGCAATATTTCAGAAAGGTGCCTGAGTAAATGAGACCTAAATGTTTTTCAAAGTATCTAACCGTACTAATCTCCTCTTAGAATTATGTACTGAGGTTATTTTCCTCATTGTTTGGCCTCACTGAAGACCTTAAGCTTATGCTGGTGCAAATTTGGTGATGCGAAGAGCATTAGAGAGCCTGTGTTAACTGATTGATCACTGCAGCCCGTCTCTGACAGCCTAGCTCTCAGGTCTTGCTCCTCCACCCTGACACTTCTTTCCCCAAAACCTGTAGAAACACAATCCCCTCAAAGGCACTTGCTTTCTGTCAGATTTGGCTGAAGTCAGCCAGTGGGGACGGTAGGAGAAAAAGATCACAGAAGTGTTGCCTGTGTGCACATGGAGCATGATGGTAAAAACCTTGTGTCTTATAAAGCCAGGTGACACAGTGTGTGAAGGATGGTAGCACCACCCACCCTGGTGAAGTCTCTCTGCACCTAGCTCCCTTGTGGGCATGTGGAAATGTGTCCCCATTCAGCTATTCAGAACAAACCAGCATGTTTTCATAGGGGTGGCATTACATGGTCGTCCCAGCCTTGGGTTGAGTTCCTGCTGTGCTGCTGTGTCCTGAGCAGAGGTAGAGCCCTTGACCAAGGCCCTCCAAATCAGCAGCACCCATAGCCATGGGGCTTTGCTTGTGGGCCACTTGGGGAAGCTGAGCTGTGGTGTGCATGAACAACACCATGGGTCATTTTTCTTATTTTGGGACTTGGATGTCCTGCCAGCTGTGATTAGGCAGCTCAGCAGGTAGTACTGGCATGGGACTCCTGACACAGCTCCTGCCCTGCCGCATGATGTTTTGCGTTTTTGCCGTGGTGCCGATGGGACAGCTGATACTTTGGGACAATGTTCTCCAGGCGTTGTGGAGGTGGTAGACACTGAACCCAGCCTGAATAGTCCAAACACTGCAGCACACTGCAGGGCACTTGAAAAAAATGACATCACGTGCAAAACAACGGCCAAACTGGGAAAGCTAGACTTTGCTTTTGGCAGGCGAAGAGGACAATGAGACAAGCCGCAGAAATGAGCTTTTAAAGGATTTTCTAAGCAAGACTCACTGGTCAGCTGGTTTTTCCAGGGAGGATCCTCTCACATGCTTGTACTTGGAGGGTTAAATAATCTGACTTTTAGGAAGAAATTGCTCACTTTGCATCATATTATGTTCTAGTCCTTTTAATGTCATCAGTAGTGGGAGAAGAAAAAAGGTCCATCCAAAGTTTTTCATCTAGGCTGTCTGGTCTCCTCTGCAGGGGTGGACTGGCACTGTCCTGGCTGGTGCTCTGTGCCCGTGCAATGACTCTTCTAAGGGAAAGAGTTTTCTATTATTTATGATGCATTTTTCATGCTTTCTCTTTCATGCGGAAGAAGTTTGGATACATTTTTTTTTTCCAAAAGCTTTCTTTCTAAGCCTTGGTGACATCAATCGGGCACAAAGAAAAAACTTCCAGAGAGAAATAGTGGACAGGAGGGTGGGAGGGGGTATGTACTTTGGGGTGACACAAATTCCTGGACTCTGATGCTGGTTGGCTGGATAATTGTGTTTGGTGGTGGTACATGTCTCTCTTGGCAGTTGTGATTTTCATGTGCTTTCTTTTCCTACGTACTTCCAGTTAACTATTGGTATTTATACATAGCATATGCACACACAAACCGCGTAATAAATTTGTTGAAAAGTACCATTTCCCTCCAGTTCTTCCACCTCATAACCTTTTTTTTTTTTTTCCTACTGTGTAAGAGATTTAGAGCAGGGAACACATGTGTTTTTTCTGCTTCAGAAGCCACCTAACACATTAGTGGATACTGAAGAGTGGTTGATGCTCAGTGATGTGTATCAAGGATCACTGAGGCCCTGAGGACCATGGAAGTGTTTGGTCTCAGTCTCTCCTCTTCCCGTGGGAGCAGTCATTTGCGACTGGTCTTTCCAAGGCTGAGACACATCCCTCCCTTGTTGAGAGCAGATTTCAGTGCTCTGTGCATCCAGCATGCAGCTCGTGAACCTCCTGGGGATGGGGGCTGAGCTGCGGACACCAGCACACCGTGGCCAGGTAGGTGCCTATGTGTGCAAGGGAGGCAGAACCCTGCTCCCCCTGGGTGAGCCACAACCCAGTGAGGCTTGTACCCAGGCTGGCAGCCCTGCAGAGGTTCTGCATGAGGGATACAAGGCCCCTTTGGTGGCTCAGCTGCACCAGCTGTGGCACATCCATTAGATGGACTTTCCTGGGGCAACATGTCATCTCTTGAAACAAGTGGTTGAGTTTGGTTTGTGGAGATAAAGTG
The DNA here is from genome assembly GCA_024336885.1 of Actenoides hombroni. Lineage (NCBI taxonomy): Eukaryota > Metazoa > Chordata > Aves > Coraciiformes > Alcedinidae > Actenoides > Actenoides hombroni. The sequence goes on from WUAM01000309.1 coordinate 2,491,630, forward strand.
AAGGCAACCAGCCTTTGGGGTCCAGAGGAGTCCCTAGCCCTTAATGCCAGAGTAGAGCAGAGCAGAGAGGGGGTTTTAAGCACATAATCCCTACAAGAGGCCTTGCAACGTGTCCAGGACTTGCATGTCCATTCTTGTTTCTGAGCTCAGCTTTGATACCATTTAGCTATGGCACAGTGCAAGGCAATTCCCTACTGATTTTTCACTGGTCAAAGAAGCATCTTTAGGAATTTTTGTATCCAGTATAAATAAAACTCTGCTTATGCAAAATATGACTAGCCCAGATGAGAAGACAAGAGAGGACAGCATGTAGAGGGAGAAGGGGATGAAAACCCCCCACTTCTTTACTTCCAACTTGCAATCCAAATAAGTAAACTCTAGTGAAAAGTGAGCTGTAAGCCATGTGAAAAGCCAGGGGCGGGCTTGGGTGTAAACAGCATAAACCACTGAGTCTGTAGTATTACTGATGCTTCACTAGAGTGAAGGGCCACATCAAACCTGTTCAAGTACAGGTGTTGTAAAAACAAAGCAAACAAAATTAAAATAAAAAGAAGAAAAGCATCCCTTGTATGTGAAGGCTGTCAGTGTCCAGCTGCCCCACAGCTCTTAGGTGCTCTAAAACCTGCCAAAATCTACCCAGAAGCCACTCTGTCCAGCCCTACCCTTCCCTCATCCGCTTTGTTGTGAGGTATTATTGTCTCTTCATTGAACATTAAGGACCTGAGTCTGCCACCCTTGCCTTGAACTGTGAGCATTGCTGGGTGTGCCGATGGGGCCTCGATGACCGCAGCAGTTGTGCAGGTGGGGCGGTGCGAGTGGCTGTGGGCACAGCTGCTGTACCAGCTGGTAAGCCCTGGCCAGCTCTGGGAGCCTGGCTGTGCAGGGTTATTCCTCTGACAGGGTGAGGGTTTACAGGTCCCTTTCACAAGGGACCCTTGCAAAAGTGAATGCTTTGCTAGGCAGATGTTTATGCCGAGGATGGTACCTGGGATCTGTTGCTGTTAAAAATGAAACAGCCCTGAACAACACTGGAAAGACATCAAAAATGAGGAAAAATACTGATTTTGTCATGAAAATTACACTCGCGTCTTTCATTATTGTCTTCTGTGTGGCCGTGCCGAGAGCAGCTCCATGACTCGTGCCCATCGCATAGGGAAGAGCTAAGCAAATACGTGACATCTGACAAAGCCACTGTGAGAAGGCACGTACGGGCGGCGTTGTGATAAGCAGTTTGGTGACCTCTGATCTCTTACATTGGTCCCAGTTTGTCATGCAGTGTTAAAGGCTAGCTCCAGATTGTCCTTGACTTTCATGGGAATCCCTCCATCCTGGCCATAAGTCCTCCTGGGGCGTTTAAGTGCCCGTGGATGGATTAAGGGAGGAGCCTCACGGGAATATATGTTACTGCGGGGAAAAAGTTCTGAGGCAAAATTAGTGCTTACAGTTAGGCATTTCAGAAGAGTTTCACAAATTCAAATGACCATCTTCCCACTCTGCAGGCTCTCTTTAGCTTGTGATCACAGGCGTGGTAAGTGAGATATGGTGTATTTATAGTGGTTGTGGTTGCTCCACCATCTTTGGAGCTACAATTAAAGCTTAAAAGCCAAAGAAGTTACTGATGTGTTTCACAATTGGCACATCTGTTAAGAGATTCTTGTTCTTAGGCTGAAAATGTAAATACTTTAATAACAGGGACTTACAAAGAAGTATATAGAAGTTGACAGGGTTGAGCATCACCCCTGTCTATGAGTGTAACTTATTTTTTCACTCCTTGGCTGAAGCTTTGAATCAAGCAGGAAGTCTTGAACTTAAAGGCTGCTGAAGTCACTGCCATTCCCCATACTCCTTCCCTCCCAGGCTCTCTCTCCAAGCCTGTTCTTTCATCACAATGGCAAAATAAAGTAGATATTCAGAGCCCGAAGAAGGTGCTCAAAAACTTCCATGCCGATGGGGTTGTAGCTGCAGCAGCCAGCTTCAGAGGGAGTCTTTGGACCAGTCATCCGGGAGGTGCAACTAACCCTGCCCACCCAGGCAGGAGAGAGATCATGGAGCCACCCTTCTGTTTCTGGACTGATGGCCTTAGGAGGACAGCTGGTGTCCATGTGAAATGCCTGGGACCTCTGTAGGGGCAGTGCTGTTGGGACTGGTGGCGGCTCAGCCACCAGGACCTGGAGGGTCCTTTTGGCAGAGCATTTTCCTTGCCCTGCTGTAGCCAGCCCTGTTGCCTCTTTCACCCGTGGTCCCCATGGTCATCACAGCCACACTACCAGTGGGGCTGCCAGTGTGACTCACCAAGGCATGTGGGTGGCAGGGCATGGTAGGGAGGAAAACCCACACCCCTCCTCATTCTCAAGGCAGTGATGATAAGAGAGTGCTTGTCTCCTTTATCTCACTTTGTCACCTCCCCAACAGTATTGCCTTGTTTAAAAATAGCTTAAAAGAGTGTATAGTCTGCATAAAAAAGAAATGGAAAATATTGTGAATTTGGGAACAGTAATTTTACACACTTCTTTGGGTTTATGAATGTATCTGTGAAAGCACCCATCCTACAGCGAGTCAAAGACTGTCCTCTCCTCCTGGGCAATTTTTTACAGGATAACAAATTTTGCTGGGAGATGTCTTCTTGAGGACAGATATGCCTCTGAAGTCAGTCCTCTTGTAAGGACTTCTTGGGCAACTCTCCTCTCAAAACAAATGAGCAAACAACAAAAAATACGCATCCTTTTCCTTCAGGGAAGTAAGTGGAAAGGATAGATCCCCAGCAAATTTTGGGGATTCTGGAACCATATGACAGGGCAGCGTTTATGCTTCCTTAACCGTTACTCCAGTGCTAGCCTTATGCAAGTCTGACTGCTCGTGAAGACAGCAGATGGCATTTTTACGGCAATGCCATCATATTTAAAAAATAATGGTGTAAAATTGTGCATTGAACTTAAGAGCTCAGGCTTATTTTGGTTTTATATAGCTTTTGGGGTTTTATGATTTCATGGATCATATAGCAAATTTAGTTTGACTACCTAGTAAATACAAGTAGGCCTGTAGGAATTGTACTATTTGGCTGTGTTTGCTGTATTTCAGACAGACTTTTGAAAATAATCTGCTTTGGCCTAATGTGGCTTCTGCTGACGTCAACAGCAGAAGCCCTCTCTGGATTTCAGCAGCAGGGAGGAAGGGGCACTTCAGTGCTTTTGCAAATCCTGTCTTTAAAACATTGACAGAAAGTAAACATCCACAAATATTCTTGAACTAATGCTTTCCTTATCTTTGTGCCATGACTATGTTGCAGCTCATTTGCAAGAACTCACAGCACAGCTCTCCCATTCTCCAGACCGTTTTCCTTCAGTGTTATAGATCTTTTTTTTTTTTTTTCCCTTTCTTTCTCCCACCACCTGAACTCATATATTGTTCTTTCTTTAGGTCAAACACACTTTTCTTCACATCACGCAGCTGCCATAGTGGTTGGGTGACTTTTTGGTTTTTTTTATATTTGCTTTGATGATTTCACTGAGGGGTCGAAGCACTGACACCTCATGCTGCCTTGCCAGGTATTTCACAATAAATGCAAATATGTCTCAGAGGTCAAAACAAATTGAGGTTGTCATGGCTTAAATCAGTAGACATTAGAAGCTATATGACTTTATAACTCTCCAGAATCCTTTATTTCTATTTCATGAATTTCTGACCAATAGTGGTAGAAATAATTTTAGAGATTCCCTCTCCTTTCCCAGATTAGACTAATACAAAGGTCTTTTTTATTTTATCCTGCAGAAATATTTGAATCAGGCTTAAAAGGGTCCTTCTCCTTGCTTACAACTTGCATGTAGAAATGCAGCCCAACTTTTTTGCATCAGTGGTCTGGCTGACCCAGAGTGGACAGCGGGGTCTTGCTGCTCAGTGTGGCCAGCTGACTGCTCTGAGCATGAGAGCTCTGCTCTGGGCACTGGTTGAAACACCGCTGTGGAGGTGGCATTATGTCAGGCTGGCCTTCTAGGGTCCAGGACCAGCTTCCCAATGTTTGCTTGTGGTGCACTTGAGATACGGTTACCTTTCGCTTCAGGCTGTTCTCTGGGTGAAATCCAGCAGTGCCCAACCTGAGAGGATGCACCCTTTAGGTACCTTAAGATGGACAGTCCTGTGGTGTTATATGGTGTGCACTGTTATGTGGTTTATAGTGTTGTGCCAGCTCAAAGCTTTTGCTTGTGCATAGGCATGCATCCATTAGAGCAGGGTGGCAGAGGAAGCCAGACTGAGGGCACTGTAGATGGATGGGAATTGGCTCTGTTGTTTCAGTTGATCTGGCTGCAGCTGAACACAGGAGCTGTCCCCTGCAGGGACCATCTATCCCAGCATTTGGTTTTTGACAGCAGCAATAGGAGAGACTTTAGGGAGAACAAGAATTTGGCACCTGTTTGCAACTGTTGGGTTAGAGCTATTGAATTTATCGATCCCTTTAGGAACTAATACCAGTTTCTTGTCTCTGTGAATCAAACCTCAGGTACCTGGGGCAATACAGACCTCGTTCTGCACAGTCACACCCTGAGTGGCTAGTTTTGAGCTCTCTGACATAGAAGCCAGAGCTACACATTTGCATTCAGAGCTTGCATCTTATTCATGTTAAGCGTAGTCTCACAGTAAGTGTTATCAGTGCTAACAATCCACTCCTTTCTCCTACAGTAAGATGCTGACAAGTCCTCCTGCTGGTCTTTCAAGGGAAATAGAAGAGATTAAAGTTTAAGTATTTTAGAACAACAAAGTCTTGGAATATATGAGAGGTGGTGATGTTAGTGCAGAGCATGGATTCGACTTAGGTGAAGGAGTGTGATGGGCCAGTGCTCTTACTGTCTGGCTTTGGTCTGGGAGGTGACAAGAGGTGAGACAAGCGTTATTTGCAAGCACTTGTGAAGAGGAACTGGCATAGCTCCTGCTGTTTCATTGCTCCTGCTGTTTCATATTTCCTGGGTGATGAATGAAACTGCTTACAAATATTTGTCTCCCTTCTGCCACACTCCCACCTTCTGCATATGTTTCTCGGACTCTTCCCCCCCTCTACAAAGAGGGTGACACAAGCCATCCCAAGGGTCTGCGGCAATCCACTGCATGCAGAGCTCGGTGCAGCCTTCGGGAGTAACACTGCTTAAAATACTGGCTAAGGTATTTAGGGGAGCAGAGAGGGGAGTTTGTTTATACATTTGGCATCCAGGGTGAAGCTTTATGTGAACAAACAACATGTACAAAGAAGCGTTTGCTCAGGACTTGAGCTCTGGCTGCTCTTTATGGACCTTGGGCTTGCACACTGGCTAGGTGTTCCCAGGGGGCAGATTTGAGATGTGTAACTCAAGTTTAAAGCAGAACAGAGGCTTACCTGCAACTTGGTCTGTGTAAAGATTCTTTCGAGTTTAAAGAGTAAGTTGAGCTGTGTGCACAGATACAGCCTTTCTACATATTTTTCTTGTCAGAGCAACAGGGATTACAAGTGGTAACATGTAATTTTTGTAACTCTTGGATATTTGTTTCTTTAATCTTCTTTATTCAGCCTTGACTGGAAAGACCCTTTTAAGGCACGCTTTGACTTTAGCTAGTTTTGGATTACCTTTATAATGATACCTCTACGGAATGGGGATCGGAAGGTGTGTGGGATCCACGAACGTGCTGGAAACCCCACTGTGCACGCATGGATAAACATGTAGTGAATGACCAGCAGAAGCTCCCAAAGCTAATAACTGAAATGGATGACCCTAGGAATCCTGATACTCTTCCCCATCTGAGAGCAAGCAGTGGTGCCAGCATCCATAGGAAGTCTGTGACAAAGCTGTGGCTTAGACGTAGTTATCCTGAGCTTCATCTTCATTTAGAGAAGTATTATTTTGCAAATTGACAGCCTTATTGCCTGCAACAATTAACTCCATTGTTTGGGGGCTCACATCCTGAACAACTACCATCTAAGAAGTCCTGCTCATGTTAGTCTGTCTAAAGGGAGCGGAAGAGGGTTTCTCATTAGTGCTCCTTAGCAGATTACGTTTTCTGCTCTAGCATGAGCTGCTATTGCTGATCAAGTGGTAAGAGAGAGGAAATATGCTAAGGAAAGAGGGAATGGAGAAAGGGAGAGGAAAAAGACTTCCAAAACACCTACTAAAAACAAATTACAAAATCAGTTTTTCTGCCCCACAGAATACACTTCCACTGGAAGCAATGGTAAGGGACTGGTTATTCATGGTCTTGTCTGGTCCTTATTTCATCCCCTATATGGTAGACTTATGTGTGTCAAAATATACAGTGTCTGTGTTCAAACTAGGAGAACTTGGAACCATTCTGAATAGTCTTTTATTTGAACAGAAAAAGTTAGCTGCTGTCAGTTCTGTTTTCTTCCCTGAATCTCAAGATACTGGTAAAGTTGATAAAAAGCATCACTGAGCAATATATTCATTTATTTTGGTGGAGAATATAACCCTAAGCATTATCATACTGAATATAATGAAATACAGCACAAGGCATGCAAACTGACACCACTTTCAGGAATATTAATGAGGAGACACAAGCAGGAGGGTAAACAGAAACAAATAGCATAGGATTTCCCACTCTGGAAACAAGAGCCATCACTTGCCGATGGTCCACAGAGTTGGCCGAGCTTCCTAAATTGGCTCAGCTCCTTGTCTCCGGCTGCTAAACTGCATTCAAAACACATTAAAAAGACATTGGAGATATTCCTTATGTTACTCTCCATATAAACAATGGCTTTTCCAGGTTTCTGGTGAGAAGCTGCAGATGACACAAAGACTGGTAGAGGGGCAAGTGATGGAGCTCTGAAGAAAGGTGATCCTCTTTCGCAGAGGACTCAGACTTCAAAATCAGGTTTTGTTGTAGTTTGGTGGAGTTGGAGCACTCCTATTTGGGATGAAATTCATACATTTTTTCATTTCCCATGCAGGAAGGCAGGGGTGAAGACCCCTGGAAGTCCCATGGTCCCATTTCTACAATATTGTTCCTGGTTTCTATTATGACTGTTGAAATTGAACTGTTTTCCCAAAATATTTGGGTTAGGGAAACTCCAAGGGAAATTCCAGTTCAACACTTTTTTTCCTGACTAGCACTGGTAAATTATGCTAAAGATTTTTCAGCTACACTGAGCAGTGTGATTTACTTTCTTAGTATGCCTCAATCAGACAAAGTATGTTTTGCAGTCATCTGTGAAGTAATGAACATGGGATAATGCAGACAAGCCTTGTAGAATGAATCATAATATTGCGGAAAGGAGCAACCCTTAAAGGATTTAGGGGTAAGTGAACACAAACTCCAATCTAATCATGTGGCAGAAAGTTGAATGAGGCTCTTAAGGGTATAGACAGGGAGGTTAAAGAGTGGAGAGTGGTGACTTATGATACTGGTGGGCACAATAGCGAAACAGTCTGTCCGGTTCTGTTGATCTCATTTAAAGAAAATGTGTGGGTAAAGACAGGCAGACAAATACCTAGGAAATTATTCTTGCATTTGGACAAAGTGCTGTCCAAAGAGACTTTGAAGAACTCATCACACTTCACTCGTCAAAAAATAAGATCAAGAGGTTCCTTGGTTATGATGTATAAACCCAATACATGGGAAATATAGCAGGGGATTGAATCTAAATGGATATTGAATTGAGTGAAAAAAAGCCATTGACTAAGAGCTGACACCATTTAAACTAAAAGTTAAAAAAAATGTTTTTACTGGTCTGTGTTGATCAGCAATTGGAAAAACTGCTAAAGACAGCAGTGGATTCTTATCTCTGGATGTTTTATAACAAGGCAGGCTATCTTTTAGGAAACAAATGTATTCTAATTGTTCATACAGATTAGTGTCTTTTGGGAAACAAATGTATTCTAATTGTTCATGCAGATTACTGCATTCAACAGAAGAATAAATTTCTGAATCTGAAGGAGCTATGATAGTTTACAGGCTAGTTTAAATGATCAGATGATTTCATTAATCTTAAATTCTAACAGTTATGAGATGGGATCATGAACAGTAGAGGAAGTGGCTGAGGCACAATTCCAGCTTGTCATGACATTGCTTGCCATTACAATAGTAGATAGGCATCACACTGGAAAATAGAACAATAGAAAAATAATATAAAATCTTTGCCTAAGAGCAAAGATCAAGGAAAAATTCCCTGACTTTGGAGTCCTGCTTCCTTTGAGAGCTGGTGGGGGATGGGACCCAAGCTCTCACCTGCCCTGGGAATGGGATGCAGGCACCTAAGGGGTTGTGGTATTTTCCCTATGATGCAAAGTCTGATGTTGCCTGGTGCTGGGCAGCCTCATGTCATCATCACAACAGGAAGGGGCCACTCTAAAGCAGTGGGAACATACCTTATTTTTGTGGACCTTCAGTGCATGCTTACCAGACATGCTTTTGCTGGTCAGCCTCTACACTCTGATCACTAGCTTCCATCACTGCTGGTTAAACAGCAAGCAGCAAAACAAATCAAGGATAGACAGTAATGGGTGATGGAAATTTAGCCACTGTGACCTTGAGACTTGCAAATGAGCTATCATAGAGTCAGGAAAAGTTCTTCTGCCTTTAGGGGAAAGGACAGAGACGGCATTGTTTTATGTCTCTTGATAACTTGCCAATGAGTTTTATTAACACCAGCATCACAACGAGGTCAATCAATCAATCAATTTCCATATTTGCAGTATATTTACAAGATATGCCTTGGAGCACTTTCCAAAAATACACGTCCCTGTGAAATCTTTACATAAACAAGAGGGCTAGAAAGGGAGGAATCAATATGATTTTTTAATATGTATTGATATTCTGTATTATATATTATCTGCAAATGGATAGTCAGATTTTGTATAATATCTTGTATATAACCTTATAAAAAAATACAGTTCCGATGCAGTCCTCTACTTGCCCTTTCTTTTCCATCTGCAAAAAGGTCATTGTGTAAATGCTGGACTGCATGAATCACTCCTTCTTCTGGCTGGAGAAAGCAGTGGAGCTCTTCCTTCTCAAACCTCCTGATAAAGATGCAGTAAACCAGCTATTAAGTCTTTAAAAATGGTAGTCAAATGGACAAACTGAGGCATCAGACTAATGCAGTAGAAACCTTTGAATTCCAAATTATCTGAAAAGTGCTACTATGGTGGGTCTTTAACGAAGGCAACAGTATTTGGTTGAGATATTTGTAATTTTTGAATTTGTATATTTGAAAGAGCAATGGATTCAGACACGGTATAATTTTTATTTCTTCTGAAGTCTCAGTAATATCTGTCATTGTGCATATCCAGATTTCTGAAAGAGGCAGGAGATGATAATTGAGCCATATGTAGCAGGGAGTCGAATAATATATTCTATGCTCAGTCAAGCATTGCTTAGTTTCTGTCCGAGTTTCATTTCCAGCAATTGCTAGACAGTCAAGATCAAACTCCAGACAAGCAGAGGTAGGACCTGTACTGCATCAAGAATTATGTGTTAGTCATGAGAATTACAACGCAATCTATTATTAGAGCATCAGAAAACAGCCTTGCAAAGTAAGGGAGAGGCTAAAAAGCATAGAAACAAGACCTGAGAGGAATCTCACTGTCTCAAAATTAAAGCAAAATAGCAATCTTCCCTTGTGGCAAACCAATTTTTAGGGACATGGCTTAGTGGTGGACTTGGCACTGTTAGGTTTATGATTGGATTTGATAACCTTAAAGATCTTGTCCAACCTAAGTGACTCTGTGCTTCTGTTCTATAAAATGCTGCCTCATAAATAGGAAGGCTGTCCTATATCTAGATGTCCCTGGATTGCCTGCCTCCTGGGGGTGTGTTGGCCCTTAGCTTCACCCTCTCCAAGTGGGTTGGCTGTGAGTTAGTTCCCTGCCCATGGGGTGTGCTGAAGGCCTCAGCTCCCTTTTCTCAGGAGTGCTTCCTTAGCTTGGTGTTGCCCTTGGTCCTGACTGACCTGGTGCCCTCTTGATTTGGGTCCAGATCCTGACCCCGGGACTTGACTTTCTAGCTTGACCCTGGAGCTGCCTTGTCACTATGGCCTGGTTGTCTAGACTCTCTGCAGACCCTGGTTACAACTTCTGGATAATAGCTAGCAGGGCTGGAGTCCCAGACATTTTGTGCTGATTCTGTTGGTTTCAAGAGGATGTGTGGCTCACTGCATGTGCAGGATCCTCCAGCACAGTGCTATGTACAACATTGGCAATGCATCAGGACATGTTGGACTCATTAGGAAATCACTATCTCTGCTAAAACTTCTGCTTCTAATGTTCTAACATTCAGTCCTGCAGCATCACTGTTGAGTTCTTTGTTCTTGGAGGACAGATAGAAAACCTTGAGTTAATCAGTCTTTGAATGTTTAGTCACACACTTGAGTGTTACCAGCCAGATTCCAAAGCTAAAGGTTGACCTGTCATAGGCAAAATGTAGTTTTGGATTTCTGGATAGCAGACTTCAACTTCTTAAGAGATCTGCTTGGAAGAATCCCTTGGGACACGGCCTTGGAGAGACAAGGGAACCAGGAGAACTGGGTTGATATTCAAGGATCACCTCCTCCAAGCTCAAGAAGAGACCATCCTGAAAAATAGGAAAATGAGCAAAGGGCTCATGGAAAGGCCTGCATGAATGAGCAAAGAGCTCCTAATTGGACTTGGACACAAAGAAGAAGTGTAGAAAAGGTAGAAACAGAGCCAGGTGACACAGGAGTATAGAGTTGATCTTTTGATCACACAGGGATAGTATTAGGAAAGCCAAGGCCAGACTGTGGCAAATGATGTGAAGGGAAACAAGGAGGACTTCTAAAGGTACATAAAGAGCAAAAGAAAAACTTGGTAAAAATTGGAGCTGCTGCTGAATGAGGCAGAAGAAGTGGTGATAAATGACATGGAAAAGGCTGAGGTACTAAATGTTATCTTTGCCTCTGACTTGACCAGTAAAATTAGTCTTTGGGAATCCCAGACCCCTGAGACCAGAAGGAAAGTCTGGAACAAGGGGGACTTACCCTCAGTGAAGGAGGATCAGACTAGGGAGCACTTAAACTTACTGCACGTGCACCCGTGAGGCCTGATGTGTTGCACTTGTGAGTGCTGAGGGAGCTGGCTGATGTCATTGCAAGGCCACTCGTGATGTCTTTGATAATGTTGAATGGTCATTATGACCAGGAGAACTTCTTGAAAACTGAAAGAGCAAATATCACTCCTATATTCAAGAAAGGCAGGAAGGAAATATGGGGAATGGCAGGCTGGTCAGCCACACCTCAATCCCTGGGAAGGTGGTGGAGAAAATCTTCCTGGAAGACATTTCCAAACACATGAAAGATGAGAAGGTGACTGGGAGTTGTCAGCATGAATTTACAAAGATGAAATCATGCTTGAGCAGCCGTGTTGCCCTCTACAGTGAGATGACTAGCTCAGTGGACAAGGTAAAAACAGTAAATATTTGTTTGAGGTGTTTTATTTGTTTTTTACTCTGATGTTAGTCAAACACTGGCACAGGTTGCCCAGAGTTTCCATCCTTTGTGATACAAAAAACCTAGCTGGACATGGTCTCAGGCAGCCTACTCTAGATTAGATGGTCCTGCTTGAGCTGGGGGGTTGGACTAGATGATCTCATGAGGTCTCTTTCAGTCTAAACAATGCTGTGAATTTATACACCCTATGTAGATTTTGCAACTGAAGAACCTCTCAGTCATATTGTACCAGTCAGCAGCAATGATGAATTAAAGAAAAAAGGTCATTTTCTAAAGCTATGATACAAATTTCATTAAAGTCATTAAAAAGTCCCATTGATTTCAAAGGGCTTTGGCTTAGTTCCAATACTCTTTATTTAAATAACTATCTAAATGGCCTGATTTTTGCGAATATTGGGAATGCAGCTGCTCCAGAGGGCTTCACTTGGCTTTGATCAGTCTCTAATTAGTTGTACTTGTTTAAAATGTTTCTAAAAAGTTTGAAAAATTGGTATTTTTTTTTTTCCCCTCACTATCAACAGACTCAGTAACTCCTGGAGGGGCATAGTTTAAACTTTCCCCAGAGCTCTACCTTTTATATAAAATAACTTTAGACAAAATATGATTATAAAATGCAACTTTGAGTATGAAAAATCAGCAGCATGTTCTGTAATCATAGAAACAGGCCAAGGGTTCTGATGTCTCGGGCTTGTAAAGGCAAAATTCTGGGACAAAGAGTGTTAGAGGGTGTCATGCAACAAATGTGCACCATATCAGAAATAGGAGGTGGGAATGACTGGAAATTGGAAAAGAAGCATTGGATCCCCCTTTCCTATAAGTGGCAGCTGTGTGGGAGACAGTAACTCCAGTGATGGATAGTTTTGCCTTCTACTTAGTAGGTGTAGGATGTATGAATGATGATGTTTCTGAAAAAGACTGATAATGTAATATCCTGGGCTGACTAGAGATCTGAGATTTGTTATTGAAAAACTCAAATGGGGATGCTGAAACTGTTTTCTGAACACTGGAAAACTGAGATGCCAGAGGGAAAGGGACGGCAGTGACATTCTAGTGAAATGTTCGTCAGTTATTGTCATGCTTTATCAAAATCAATGAATTAAACACCCTCAACAATTATGCCAGTTACTAACAGGTTATTAACAAGTTATGAATGTGTAAATCTCCTCCTTAAAGAAGGTGACCTGGGAAGTGTTTCCTGTTCTGCTATCAAAATGTATGGAATTTCTATATAAATTATTTTGCCTTTTCTATAACTGAAATTATCAGTTAAATTATTTAATAAAACCCAGGTCTTTAGCTCATTGTTATTATATATATTGTTATTAGCTATACTGTAGTACCTACTAAGAGCTCAACATTTTTCTTGCACAAGATGTTAGATGTATCACCTTTTAAAAAAAATAATTTTAATACTTTATAGGCCTAGATTCTATTTCAAATTATTACCACACCTTAAGGGTTTTGTAGCCAGAACATCTGGTGTGGTGTAGATTTCTTCTTTGGAAGCTTTGGTAAGCATGGCTTTATCTGTATTTCTTCCCTATCTGCTGCAAAAGCAAGAAAAAAAGCTCTGATTGATGCATATGACTGTGGGAAAAGACAAAGGGGAAATATCCAGCCTGGTTAAGTGCAAACTAGAAATATCAAGCCAAGAAGTTAGCTAAGAGATAGGCAGATAAAAAAAGATAGGGATGACCACAAAAATTCAGTCAGAATTAAAGTTAGCTCAGCTGGGAAAAGGCACTGAAGAAGATACCTGAATATGTAAGTAATAGCATCCATAAAGGATAGAAAGGTGCACCTGCCCACTGTCACCTGTTTTACTCTCCTAGTGAAAATTCAGGGTGTAATGATAACCTTAAAATAAATACTTGTGTTTTTCTGCTCTAACAACAAGAAGTGGAAGTAATAACAAATGCTGGAAGAGGAAAAGGTTGGTTCTTTAAATGGTCAATGCGGACTCTGATTGTGACCAGAATAGACCAGTCAGCAGGGCTGTGAGCAGCAGTGAGTGTCTCCTCTTCCCCAGAGACCACTGTCACTGCAGAGCTGTGCCCTTAGCCCGGAGCAAATAAAGTGCCTGCAACCCACCCTGAACCCACACCCAGCAGCATGTTGAAACTCAATGTAGTTTGTTGGCATAATCTGAGAAATCACTTCTGAGTTTCCTCAAGGAAAAGCATATTATTCTGTGACACAATTCGTTTTCCTTGAATGAAAAAGACAAAATTCCAGAATTTATCATTTCCACCATTGTAAACTCCAATGAAGCTATAGATGTTTCAAATTTACATGAATGTAAAAGAGGGAAAGATTCAGACCACGAACCTCACATTTTTGGCTTACAGACTTTAAGCTTGTTAAGAAGGCGCAGATCCAAATGACTGATAAAAACAAAGCCTACGCTTTCTTGCTTTGCTGTGCAGGAGAGGAAGTGGGTTTTCATCTAAAATGCGATACCACAAAGAACTAACTTTTTCCATGTCTGAGTTATACAGTTGTTCTTTGTAGCTAGGTTCTTGGCACCCAACAAAATGTGACTAAAAAAAAGACTGCACTTGAAGAGCTATGTGCAGGATCCGGCTACTATAATGAAGTCACCTTCATCTTAGTGTGAGCATTCCTTACCAGAGCGTTTCTGGGTTTTTTAATATGAAGAGGTATTCATTCTCTCTACCTCACTTTAACTGCTGATGCAGCACAGTAGCAAGATACTACAACGTTAAGATACCTGTCAGTACCTTCTAGCTGCAATGGAGACCTGAATCTTCAGGGTACCTACCTGCTGCTGCAGATGTCCATACTTCATTGCATCTGTCCACTCCAATGGAGGGGTGGGTTGTAACTGCTGGCCTCTCTTTTGAGGAACAATTGGGAAGTCTTGTGGGGTAAAGCTTTCGGATTTAAGGAAGAAAGGATGCTGTGCTAGATGTTTTTGTTACTATCCTGTACCTGATGATAGTAGGGTACAGAGGAAAATTTCTCAGGAGGGATGGACTCTGAGATGTAGGCCAAGACCTTCTTTCTGCCCTTTGGCTTCAGGAAAGGGTTGGGGATGCATGTGATTTGGGTAGCGAACCATAGAGCAGGGATTGCTGGGGGCTCTCTCATAGCACCCAGAACCAGTGTGTTTAACCTTGGCTGTTGGTAGCAATCCCCAGCTGCTGTGGTTCTTGCTTCAGATTCTCCTTGAGTTATGTCTTCTTGCCACATATTGTGATGGGCTGGAGAAATTGTGCTCTTTCAGCTTCTGGTCTGACATAACTACGTAGAGGGGACTGTGGCTAAACTGTGTGGCAGAAATGCTCTGCAGGTATCCTATGAACCTGTCTGGAATGTGCTGAAGCAACCTTTTGGCCTATGTGATTGATTTTCTTTCATATACCAACTAGGCTGTTAAGAGGAGGAAGGAGAGAAAATCCTACATACCTGGGTCCCTTCTGGCATGAAGGTGGGTCATACATGGTCCTGCGCACTCCCAGGTCCCACAGTTTAGATGAAGCCAGTGGGTAGCTAATATTTTTTTATTTAGCTACTGAAAAGCTATGTAAGTCTAATTTTAATTGCAGTAAGGCCTCATTGCACTAATCTGAAAGGGTATAGGTACCTCTCAGTGGTATAAATTAGTTCGTTTCAGTTTTAAAGCACTACTTTAATTTGTTATTCAGTGTTGAAGAGTGAAGAATAATTGCATTAGCTTCTTGTTATCACTGCTTGATGTCTTCAGACATCATGCTGGAGTCTTGACAATGGCTGGAGAGCATTAGTGCATGCAGCAGAGCTGTGGAAGTGACCTGAGGTTCCCAGAGGGTACCAGAATTCAGGTTTTGTTTCTGAATGTCATTTAAATTATCTTTTAAGTAATGTTTTAAAAGAGAAATTCTTGAAAGATGCAAATGGAAACTTTCTAAAAGTAAAAATCCCCCAAAGCACCACAATTTCTCAGGATGCCTAGATAGTTTCTTGTTCTTACGATGCCTTGTTTCAGCAGGTTAGCGTAAGAGCTCTCTCCTAGTTTCCCTTGACTGCCCCAGCTCTTAACAGGGTCTGGTCAGGTCTGATGTTTCAAAGTGCTTTAAGAACGCTGATGAAAAGTGATGTATAAATGCACTTTTTTTTTTTTACACAGAAAGATACAGTCTCCTCTGTGTGTGTATATATAGGAGAACAAGTAGAGTCATATTGCCGCAGCTCTCTGTATGATACAAAGAGCAAAAACCTCTTTACAAACAGCACAAAATACCTCAAACAAACCCAAATCTCTTCCAAGTGCAGGGTTTGTGCATTTAGGGGAGTTTCCACATGAAAGCAAGGTGAAAATGAAGGACTGTTGGCGACTGGATTGCAGCAGTCTGGTACCTGATCTTTTCCTGAACGATGTGCTGCAGTCTGCTTTGGCTTTGTCTCAATGCTGGGGTGACCCCCCCACCTTGTGTGGTGTTGTCTCTGTGTGCCACTCACTAGCTGGAGCAGAGGCTAGTCTGCCATAAAATCAGAGGGTTCTTCCGGCAGTGCCAAAAATGTGTGGAGATGGCACATGTTCAAGATGTACAGTGGTAGCTGAAAACAACCCAATGGACTAACTGCTACTGGCCACGGCCTGAGTGTGTGCATCAGACCTCATGTGTCAGAGAATGATCTCAAGGTGATGAAGAAAGTCAAAGCAGAGGGGGACAGGTTAATTGTTTGGGTGCTTTTTTCAGTCCTCAGTTTCTATAACCAAGAGACCTAAGGGTTCCTGAATGTCTGCTGATAGTGAGGAAGTTGGGGCAGTGGGATGCATAAGCTGAGGACTTAGTTTCTTTCCATTGCTCTGTGGTGAGTGTGACCGTGGAAAATGCGTGCTCCAAGGGCATAAAGGGTGTAAAATATAGCTATTTACATGCAAGAGGTTTCTCATCACTCTTTTCTCTGTCCCCCAGATTTCAGCTGACTGTGTAGTAGATAAGACTATAGGAAAATTACAATCAGGCCCTGGTTATCTTCTTGAAGGGAAAGAGCGAGCACAGATTTAGGATGTGGACTACACTCTGCACTACAGTTAACCACACCAATGAGGGAAAATTTCCCCTTGCTTGTGTTAACAGCAAGATCATGCTTAGCATTCTACTTGATAAAGCATGTTTCACTAAGTGTGTTTTCTGTTTCAGTCTTTACAGAGAAGGTAGGGCCTTGAGTACATTGCTAGAGAAGTCCCATCCTGCTGCTGCTGCTGTAGTCCTTGGGTCCTTTCAGAGTGGAGAGGGAAGCACAGCACGTGCCTGAGTCTCCTGGGGGTGGGTCAGCTGCTGGATCATGGGTTCTTCAAAGTCCCTCAGCTTCAGGGGCTCTGATAAATTTGCTGTTTGCTAATTTTTGTGTCCTTGATCCTGAACATAACAGTCTGTATAATGTCTGGTATATATAACGTGCTGTACATAGAATGCAGGAATCATGTTCTTTTCCACACTGGCAAGCAGCCTTCCCTTAGGATGGAGGGACTGTTATTTAACAGGCGGTAGAAATACATGCAGCAGCTGGAAAAGATATAAATAAGGAAATGGGAGGTAAAGCTTTTTCAAGAACTGAGGAAGAAGGACTATTATTTAACACTTAGGGATGCTCTCTTTCCTTCAGGATGCTCCTGTGGGGTCTTCTGAAACTGGGCTAACCTTTCTGTTCATTTTAACAAAGGCTCGAGTCTTCAACACAGCAAGTCCCCAAGAGAGTGGACAAAGGCTACCCGGGCATGTCAAAGAGATGATGGCAAAATGGCATTTTTAGCTGTAGCTTTCTTTCAAACTGGCACCACACCTGTACAATGGAAAGTGAATCAGCCAGGCAGCTAAATTTGTTCTTCCTTCTGATATATCAATATATTTTGTTAGAAACAATCAGTCACTTATAATCCTTATACGACAGCTGCAGTTTCTCCTCTCAGCCTCGCACACTCTGCCATTATAAATAGATTGTCATATTCCTTGCAGCACTACATTGCTTTCTGCATTCCCAGTCCCAGGGCGGACTGATTGACTTGGGAAACCTGCCATTTTGGGAGCCCTCCAGAAATGGTGATTACTTATTTTTGCATCTGTTGCCAAACCTGAATAAGTATGTTACCATTAAAAAGTCAGTATTTAACCGCAATTACCATAAAGGGATATTTGATAAGACAGTTGTTTCCTGCTGTGTTATGTTTCTCTGCACACAAAATGCATATGGATGGTTTTAATTAGAGGAGGGCGGCCTTCCTAGTGATATCTACACTGCTTTGAACACACAATGCATTCTTGCTTCTTTAACCAATATAGTAAATAAGGATTTAAAAGTGCAGCCCACAAAACTGACCCAGAAGTATACCTGTTGTAAGGAGCCAAGAAACACAGAGAAGTATTAGGATGTATTGAATGATACCTCTTGCGAGTAAATGTTAAGCACCTAAGGATGATGCTGGAAGTGGAGTGCTGAGGGATACTTAACTGGAAGAATAACAATATTCATAGCATTTGCCTGTCCTGTGGCCTAATACAGAAATGTATGCACAGCAGTGTTCTGGGCACTGCAGAATCAGGAGATGTCTCTGCATGTGACAAGATCTGTTGCCCTAATGGCCTGATCCAACCTCATCAAATTAGTGAAAAACTCCTTGTTGAGGTGGATGGGCTTTGGATCATACCATAACCCTTTAAAAACCCTCCAAGAAAAGACAACATGCCTCATACCTAGCCCTGCAAAACAGGGTGCTTTGTGCTGTGCAGTTCTTAATGAGGCAATGTCTGTTGCATTTTAACAGCATCCTCTTAGGTATTGGCCCAGATCAGAGCTCCTTTAGTGGCTGCTTACACACTTAACATGAGTGCTCATAGATTAAAACCCAAACACATGCTCAGAAGTAGGGACCAGTCCATCCTGACCAGGCTCCAGACTGATGTCTCCTCTGTGCTCATTCTCTCCCTCTTTTTATCTATTCCCATTAACAATGAATTTTTTACTGCACAGTGACAGAGCTCTAAAGGGAGAGTTGAAGAGCTGTTTTGATCTCTTTTTCCCTTCTTCACCAACTCTCTTCCTAATCTGGACTGCATTTGGCAATTAAATGCCCCATGAGAAGGTAAGAGATGGGCTAAGAAAGGTGATGAATCTCCCCTTCCCAACCAGTTGCTATAAAAATGCAGTTAATATGCAAAGGCTAGGGGAGGAGGTGACATCCCTAAAGTTTAATTTTTGAGAGATGATGACTATAGGAGAGGGCCTGCTAGATTAATCTCTCAAGGACAGTGGAAGATGGAGGAGATATTTAGTTTATAGCTGAGGCTTAGGGAGGATATCATGAGGTTCCCCTAGGGCAGCTTTCATCATGCAGAGACTTTCTGATGAACTTGATAAACTTGTGGTTCAACAGGGACCTCATGGATATATGTTACTCCAGGGATTGATGGCATGTAAAGACTCTCTTTTGGGTCACATCTTTAAACTTGCATGTTTCTCCCCTGCTGAAATGTTGTATTAAGATTAAACCTAAACCCAAAGACCTCAAAGTGCTTTTTGGAATAGGTAAGTATAATTATTTAATAGTTTTGGGTGAAGGTGGGATTTCTAAAGATATCCATATGTCTAGCATGAGGAAAGGAGGCCTTTGCTATTCCTCCCACCCCCAAGTGATTTGTTGGATAGATGCTTGAAGGTTTCAGTAAAGATTAACCTGAGTATTAACCTGAGTATTTATCTGTACCTTGAGGTATCTAAGTAAGCTGAAAATACAGACTTGGGGAATTTGCCCAGAGCCCAACAGAAAGCAGGTTTCAGATCTGATAACAGAATATGTCTTTCCTGATCTGCTGCATGCTCCAAAAGCACCAGTGGGCTTTTGCTCCGCTGCTTCTCAAGTCCATTCTTTCATGATGGGTGCTGTTTCACATGCATTTTAGTATTGCATTATAGACAAAAAGCTTATACGTTGTGACTGAAGGTAGGAGAATAAGTGGCAGAAATCATTCAAAGTGGATACTTAGAAAGAAGTGTAGATATACAAAATTCTATTGTTTTGATATAAGTAAGAATTTAAAGTTACTTAATCAGCTGTCTAAATTCCATTTTACATCTGGCCTGTGGAGTGTTTTAGCAAGCTTGGTCTATTTAGATTGAGCAGATACTTATTGCATACTAATCAGAACACTTACTGATTTAGCACATTTAATGTTTTTCATCTAGCTAATAGGAATCTCTTTAGTTGTTCTTCTCCTCTATGAATACTTTTCCTAATGTCCAGTGCTCTTTTTTAATATGCAAGTCCTCTCTCCTGAATCTGAAGAGCAAGATTAAATAGGATGCTTACCATATTGCATGTAAATAAATAGCTCTGCACTATTAAAAGCAG
Source organism: Actenoides hombroni (assembly GCA_024336885.1). Taxonomy (NCBI): domain Eukaryota; kingdom Metazoa; phylum Chordata; class Aves; order Coraciiformes; family Alcedinidae; genus Actenoides; species Actenoides hombroni. The sequence continues at coordinate 2,511,423 of WUAM01000309.1, forward strand.
CTGACTAGTAAGTGCTGTAAAATCAGTGTCTTTTTGTACTTTCAACCAGGGTGTAAATTAGCTTCATGGCTTGGTGTACCATCAAATTCAAAGTCTGGGATAAGTGCAGAGATCCCAGAGCTTGTTCCAAACCCCAGGAAAATAAAAGATCACAAACCATTGCATATCTACTGTATTTTTCCTACACTACCTTATTGCTGAGCTGCAGTGCATTATCAGTGCTTCCTTCTGTCATTCCCTGTTGCCAGACACCTACAAAATGCCTGCAAAGCCTTCGACATGAAGTAGGAAAGATGATGCCTGTCTCCAAGTTATGAAGATTATTTACAATCCAAATATTTGAAGATGTTGCTAGTTATATGGTAACCAGAACCTGTGTAACTCAATACTTTAATTAAAGGTTTCTGTTGCATGGATGATAGCTGATTTGAAAGTTATTGCTTCAGCTAGGTTTTATCTATCTCTAAAGCTGACATCAGAAAACAGGTAATTCAGAGCAAATAGAAGTTAAAAAAAAACCAACAAAAAAACCCCCTCGTTGCTGGCTGGTTGCTGTGCAAATGCAAGCAGCTATTGGTAGTCAGGCCTGATAGGAGGAGTATCTCTGGTGGGGAAAACAGCACCCTCCAAGAAAGCCTGCTTCTTGCATTTTATTTCATGACTCTCAATGGTTTTAATTTCTACTAGCATTCTCTGTCCACAGAAAATGCCATCTGAACAACTTTCTGTAGGCTCTTCACAGCTTCTGACCTCCTCTGTGGTTTGGCCAACACTGTTGCTAGCAGTATGGGATTTGGAGACTTGTTAGTGTTAGAATCAACGCGGGCAATCAGGTAACGAGGGACTTGGGATGGCAGTGCAAGGGAATGAGCTCAAATTTTACCATCTGCCTTGTTTCCAATAAACATGAGCAGAAATCTTTTCTGAGAGGGATTTTAAGAAGGCATCATCTGCTCTGGAGATGTATCCAACCCTCCGGACCTTTTGAGGTTTGCCCATCACTTCTTACGATCAGGAAAGAAATGTATGACTCTGTGAGGAAGGTATTTTAAGCTTATTTTCTTTAATCTTTTGGGTTTTGTGGTTGTGACTCCCCTGAGGTCATACAGATATTTTTAAATGAATTCTCACTGCTTGAATAACAGGGAAGTAACGTCTTGGTTTTCAGCTTCTGTGTTCTCCAACTTCTTAAGTTTGGGAACCCCTCAAGTGAAGCTGAAGTTGTCGGGCTGTTTTCAAAAGTCCTTTTGTATTTACATGAATAACAAACCTTCCTCCTCAAAGAACATTTGCCATACTTTGAATGTTTATTGTTCAGCTGGGCCAGCTAACAGCTGTATTGAGCAAAGCCCCATGTGACAACCAGTGCATTCCTGGGTGATTATAGTATACTGCCAATGACTGTTTAATGTGTACGTTGCGGTAGTACCCGCACGGTCTGGAGCACAGCTAAGGGGAAAAAAAAAAAAAAAAAAAGCCCTTGCAATCTGAGAATGAAATCGTTACATAGAGATATAAAAAGCAAGGAGGAGATCGTTGCACCCCTGGTAAAATGACTTCTCTCCCTCCTTGAGCTAAATTTGTACCTGTTTTCTGACAGGAGAGCACTCAGCCTGTGTATGCATATGCCTCAGCATGGAGGCTTTGGAGGTGTTTTCCCCAGAGATGGCTCAGAGCTTTTCTCCAAACCATGTTTGCACCAGAAAAGTCTCTTGAAGTTGAAATGTGCTGTGGGGGCACACCACTGTTCAGGGGGTGACAGGAGGGGACATGTGGTCACTTTGACATCCTCAGTTTGTTCCAGTTAGTGCCAGGCTGCAATGATTTCATGAGGGGAAGGCACTTCGTTTCAACCCACAGCTGCTCTTATTACTTTTCACTCTATTTACGTTGAAGGTAATGTTAATATTAACACTCATCAAAAGCAGTATCACTTTCTATTGTGGTATCACTGTAGAAATAAGGTATTTCCACACTTATGAATTGATTTCTTTTAAAAGAATTTCTAGATAGCAGGAAAACTTTAAATTTGGACTTTTGGGGTCCATGATGACACACTGGAAACACTGAAGGTGACTACTACTTCCTCTCTAACTTGAATGTGTCTACGTGTTCACACCATTTCTTGCTCTGACAATGCCAGGTATCAATGTCCGAAAAAAAATATATTTCCAGACCAAAAAACTTAGGGTCTTTTTTATTTACTGGATTTATTTATAGCAGGTTTTTTTTGTTGTTGTTGTTTTAAGTAGCACAGTGGAGTTCCTACAGAAGGTGTCAGGGCTTGCAAGTGAGAGGGGAGTGAATCCCCTGCCTGGAGCAATGTGAATGGCCCACAGTCATCGTCGTGCCCTGGGCACCCCTGAGCAAGACCTGCACAACCCACCTGTGCCTGGGGGCTCATGTTGGGGTCCTGATCTCACTTTTAGGCTTTTAAAAACATGCTTGAATTTTTCCTCCATCTCCTCTTCTCGCTTTCCCCTTGTGTGTGTGAGCAGAGGGGTACACTGGCTGTGTATGACTCGTGGGGAAGTTCAGCCTCGCCTGGGTGCTTTTGGGTGGGACAGCTCCCACAGCAGGACAAAACTGGGCAAGCCTAGGTGCTCAGCTCTGAACCCATAGCTGGCAGCAGAGTAGCATCATTTGGGGTGGAGGAAGACATGGTTTGTCTCCTCATTTCTTCCTCATTACCTGCCTCTGTCATGGTGAAGCTGAAGGCATTGGAGCAGACTGTTTCTCCACTTTCCTAATAACAGAATTTTTTTTTAATCATCCATGGTGTTTAGACTGTGGCCTTGCCATGAGCTACTGTCTTACTAATGTCATCCAGCAGGCACACAGGGAAGAATGAATTACTGCAACTTGTTAATAAAAATAGTTTTATGACTTGGAATTGTTTCAAACATGTTCTCTTTGGATGGATTTTTGTGCTAAGAATGATGCTTTTTTCCTTATCCCAAAGTCTTCTGAAACAAAAGAAAGGGCTACATAGCAATCAGTTGTCTTTTAGCAGTTCCTGAATAAAGAAGGAAATTATTTTCATGCAGGCCTTTAATATCAATTTGGAAATCTCATCTGGACTTCTCTTGTGCAAGCCCTTTGTGGTGTGCAAGTTCTGTCTGTTCGCCTCACCTAAACAAATAGTAATGTGGGTTAAATTTAAAAATGGCTTTTTAAAATGGCTGTATGAGAATGAGTGTTTCCAGCAAGTACGCAGAATATTACAGGAAAATTGGATCTGAAATTAGCTCCTTCTGATTAACCTCCATGCAAAGGGCTGTCGCAGTGCCTTCTACCAAGGCTTGTCTAAGGGGCAGAATAATGATAATCTTGCAAAATGCCTGCTTTTGCAAGATTTTCAGTACAATTCTGATGACTCAAAATGATCAGATATGATTCTTCAGAATAACACGTGGTCAGTAACTGCCTCCATATCCTTGCAGGGTATTAAAGATTTTAAATATTTTTGTGGTAATGTTTTTATTAGGAAATGGGAAATAATGCTTTGCAGGCTATCACACTGTGCAGAAATTTGGTGCAGGTTTTGGTTTCCTTTTTTTTCAGATGCTATTTTCTACAAAACAAAATACTCCTTAAAAGAATGGTTTAGTTCATTTGACATTAAAAATGGTTTCAGTTTGGAGAGAATAATTTCTCCAAATCCTAGATTATGCCGTGCTTAATCAATTCAAACAACGTTTTTTGTTTGGGAGCAGTTACCTTAAATCAGGTTCTTTGGGGCTTGTTTTCATGAGATGGAGAAACTGGGAACTGAACTGTTAACTACAGTGCAGCCCAGCTCCCTGAACCCAAGGGGAATAAAGAAATTCACTTTTTGTGTGCAGCTCTTGGTCTCTCTGCTAGTACCTTGATAAGAAAGGTCTCTGGACTTCTGCCTTGATTTAAGTGGAGGTCTGTTTGATGCCTTTCTGCTTTTTTTATTTTTCCACCTGAAGTGATGACTTTGGAGGATATCTCTGGGACACTGGGGAATGAGACACAATTTTCCTCTGAATTGCTCTCCTTTCCTGTTACTATCTAGGCTTAATTAGGCCAGAAGGATCAAAGGGATGGCTTTTGTGTTTCCCAGTTGGGCAGGATGCTGCCCGTAATGGCAGGGTGGTGGTTGCCCACGTAACTGGTGTTTCTGATGCAGAGCAGGGAGAAAGGAGATGGAAATGGCTGTGAGCTGAAAATTAATCTATGTTAAAAGTTTGGAAGAGATATTTCAGGCCCTTCACCAACTGTGAGATGGCTTAGATATAAACAAATCCATCAAGCCTTTGTCTGCATGAGAAAATGCTGTTATTTGGAGAAAACACTCCATTGGAATAGAGCCATATGGCTCTTAGCTCTGGGGAAGGGAGCAGGAACACCTCCGCGAGTGCCCGATCTCCATCAGGGTGCCCCAGCACATCCTCCCTGAGGCTGCCGCAACCAGAGTCTCAGCTCTGCACTGGACCTCGCCTCATGGATGCTGTAGCCTGTGTGTATTTTCTGTCTGGAATATTCCATAATATTTCTGTCTGTTATATTTAGGGGGAAGTGTGGTGTGCTGATGGGAAGCGACTGAAAATGAGCTGGCTAAATCTGCTTGGACCTGCGATATAGTTCAACTCTGACCTTTCATATCTCATGCTGCCTCTATCTCTCGTCTTCCTTTATCACAGAGGTTTCCAGTCTCATGTCAATTTTAAGACATGGGCTGTGGGCCTTGGGCAAATATTCAGTGGAGATTAGGAGGAGACTTTAATGAATGCAGCGCAGCAGAAGCACTCTCACGACTGTGGCTTCTGAAAAACCTTTCCCAGGGCAGTTGCAGCAAATCTGGGGCACGCCCTGATTTGTCTCACTGGAGATGCCAGCTGCAAGGCATGTTGTTCCATGTGAATTTTCTTTTGCGTTTCACCCGCTCAAAATGTCCACTCTGTGGCTGCTGGGGGCTTGAAATGACTTTGCGAATGCATCCCAAAAATGGTGGGTGGGTGCTCCAAAAATGGTGGGTTGGGTGCATTTTGTGGGTGAAGGCTAGTGGATGAAAAGCCCGGTCAAACAAGAGGATATGAAGAAAAGACAGTTCCCATGCACACCCTGGCCAGGGCAGAGGGAGGGAGGGAAAGAGGGAGGGAGGGAGAGAGGGAGGATTCGCTTCCACAGGGTGCGTCAAGATGCTGACCCAGATTCGTGATGCCGCGGTGGTGGGTTTTACACAGCGCTGACTGCGCATGCAGCAACTCAGCAGGAAACAGCTTGTGCAGCATGAACGTTTCATCACATCCCTTCCAGGGTGGTGAACGTACTACCTGGAAGTCCCTGCAGCTTGACGGCTGCGTTGGGAATTGCTTCCTATCTCCCATCCTCTTCCCTTCTGTAATTACTAAAACTCTGTAGTAAAGCTGAGTGGTGCAGTCTGGCTTCAAGGTCAGCTGCATCTTTTGAGGCAAGCCCTGATCTAGGTGAATGGTTGCACTGGGTAATCTCCAGAGATCCCACCTGAACCACCAAATTCAGTGGGGTTGTAGTGGTGTGACAGCGGTATCAGAATCAGGCCCCTGGGGACATACACAGAGGTGGCTGCCGGTGTGTCCAGCAGGCCATGAACTTTTATCTGCATCCTAATTAGTTGCTAATTGACTAATAAATGATCGCTGCTTACTCTTAGTGTTTCTCCACTGTCAGCCATGTAAAACTACAGTACTATTTTATGCCTGGTGCAGTTCTGTTAACAGGAAATGGTGCTATTTAAGGACCCATATAATGCAGAATTTAGTCTGACCTAGAGCTTATTTAATAAAAGCTTTTTCTGTCAAGTGTTAGCTTCCTCTTTCTGCTCAAGTTATAGGACCACAACCTCCTTTCATTTTCACTTAACCTTCACAGAGATCCAAGCTTAGATTTGTAGGAAGCACCAGATAAAAGAGGAAGGCTAGACTTGCTGCTAAGGTAAGTCTAAAGTCTAACTAAGGCCTGCTGAGACCTGTTTCCATTGTCACGGACTTATGTTTCTCATCTTTGTCCCCTCTTCTTCCTGTACAAAGTGGGAATGATTATACAGGCCTATCTTATCAAAATATTAAATAGCTCAAGGAGTTGAGGCTTAGAAAGAGCTTGGAGAGTGACAGAGAGAGCACAAAATGTGGCAGCATCATGTAGTCCTTGAGGAGATTGCATTTTCTTGATCACACAGCAAGGCCACTGGGAAGGCCATGGCAATTTGGGTTTCTGTTCAGCTCTCCTCACCAGGATTTAAAGGGAGATGCTCAGCCTGACTACAGCATAGAATCATAGAATAGTTTCGTCTGGAAGAGACCTTCAAGATCATCAAGTCCAACCTTATTCCTAGCCACATCAAAAAAACCCCACTAAACCATGTCCCTAAGCACACCAAAGCAGCAGTTTGCAAGCCCTTGCATCTGTGGATTAACTGCACATGGCCATGGGGAAGCAATTGTTGGGGTAGTTCAGTGTTTTTCACTTTCCATTTCTGATGAAGTAGGAAGAGAAGATCTGGTGGTGTGGCTCATTGTTGGTGTCGCTCATTGTAGTGAACCACAGAAACGGCACCGTTCGTCCAGTTTTGGCAAACCAGTCATGACCAGTGTTGGCCTAAGTGAAGAGTGCTTTTCCTCACGTCCCATTAGGAGCTGCGATGGAGACCTTCCTGCAGATCCACTTCTATAGAAACTTGACCAAGGAGTAGGGTCCCTCACACAGGGCAGCTTCATGCTGGCAGCAGGAACGTGTTTTTTGGCATCGTGCTGGGCCCATCCTCCATGCATGAGATCACATCACTTTACCCCTTCTCGAGGGGAGGAGGCAGCTCTCCTCACTGCTGAAGGCCAGCACATTAGTGCTGCGTGATGCCAGCCACGTGTCTGCCCTCAAATATGCTCGGTGTGGCTGCCAGCATTGATTTCATTGAAGGGAAGCCCTCAGTTTATCGGGCCAAGCTCTTTTTTGTGCCAAGATCTGCTTGGCACAGGGGAGAGGGGCATTTGTCAGGGACTGCAGCTATCCCTGGGGTTTCCTGGTAGTTTTTAAAGCTGTCACAGTATGTGAATGGCCATGGCATTCTCTTGGTGACTGCAGCTACCAGATCACATAGGAGGGACTTGGTCACCCCAGGCCTTGGAGGGCTGCTGGACCGCTCCTTCCAGACATCCCAGTGGGATGAGGGAATGTTCCTGCCAGCACCGTGCTGGTTAAGACCACCTATCCATAGTGGAGCACTTAACATGGTCCCCACGGTTAGGATACATCCCCTTTGCCCGGCTCAGGCTGTAGAAGGGCTGGGAGCACAGGAAAGAGCTGAGTCTGATATATGTGATTCTCCCGTTTGCTGCCTCTTCAATCAGATCTTCCCCCTGCCCATGGTAGGACAATAAATGCCAACTGAGGCATGTCTCATTCTTCCCTATCTTCTTCAGCCTGTGTTTCTTTCAGTATCTGAGAGGCCAAAAATAACTTCTACCTCCTCTCCTTTCCAAACGTTGTTCATGCAAGATTAGCCTTGTGGTACCCACCTAGGAGAGTAAAGCACACAGCTTGACTTTTGTCCATAGACAAAAGGTATTGAACTGCAGTGAGTGGGGGATTTCCAGAGGCAGGGTTCATCTGCAGCTACTGGGCATTTTCCAAGAAGGATGATCCAAAGCGGAAGCCTTATGTAGACCTCACAGCATCTACTTGGTTTGGTTGCATTGCATGGTCCACGTATCACAAGGCATTGCAGGAAAAGAATTAGTGTTTCAGGTTCAGAGGATTTTTCTTTTTTTTCTCTTCTGCAACAGGTTTCTTCCTTTTATTGCCCTCTTATTTTGATGTGCTTGCTTGTGATTGCTGAATGCTGGTGAGAAGAGGGTGTCTGAAGTGCTGGTGTGGAAATTCCCTGTGTGAAAACAGAGACCTTGATAAGGATAAATAGAAAGGGGCCAAATCCTCACCAGGAGGTAAATGCTTGCAGAGCCTCTACCTACAAATGCAGCCATCCCTGTTTATGCTGCTTTAAAGACCTGCCTTGGAGAAAGTCAGCTGAGCCAGGGAGCTAACATACTTGCCAGGGAAAACATGACGAGAGAGTCATCCGTGTGTCCATGCTACCTCCCACTTGCTTCTTGACCAACTGGGGTGGAGGACATCTGAGGGACTGAGAGGTTGTTACCCTCCATAGGCAATCCTTCCCCAAGGCAACCGTTCAGGCCAGGGCGGCTCAGGCACGGGGTATCCCATCAGGGAGGTGCTGCAGGGGTGACAGGGTTTTTACTGAAGCCGGGGCTCTGAATAGAAGGGGGATGATGTGGCAAGAACCCGCATGATGCAAGCGCCACACATTTCTTGCATATCTGGTGCATGAGGTATGAGGAATCATAGGGAAAATTCTTGAGCTTTGTCAACAGCTTTATTCATATCTCCCAGATAGGAATGGGCTGTGGCAGTGGTTGCAGGTAAATCTCACTCCAGGTGACTGGGAGCCCTTGTCATACTTTCTAATTCATGTTAGCTGTAGCTAAAAGCTTAAGTGAAACAGAGGTGCCACATGGACTTTGTGCTGGATCTCTCCACACACAACAGGGATCTCTGTGAATATGAAAACTCCACGTTGGCCAGCTGCATGCATGAGGTGGAGGGAGATTTGAAGGATTATGTGAAATGAGTATTTGCCATTTTGAACTTTAAGCACTCAAAGAAACTTCGCAATTAAAAAAAAGGAGCAAGAACCTCAGCCCTTCCCCCTGTTAGTTTTGGTGCATCCATGCTCACACAGCTATAGAGAGTTATTTTAGAAGGCTGTTCAGTTATCTCCCACCCTCCATCTCATTCATTCAGCGGGGCACTGCTTCTCCTGCCATAATGGTAGGTGGAAGAATGGTAACAAAGGCCACACCTTAGGGCTGACAAAAGCGTCACTTGAAAGTCAGGATTATAGCCAGGCTTTTGACCTAGTGATCCCCTAGCATGACACTTACTAAATTTTTGTCTTTGTCTTGCTCCTGAATGATGTTCAGTTCTTCCATTCAGCTGGAGATTGGTGGCAAATCTGTAGTATTTTCAATAGTGTCAGGCTGTTTATTTCACTGTCAGACCTGGAATACAGATTCTTGAATTCTGTGCACCCATGGAATAATCCTTGTAATTATTTCCCAGGTCTTTTATTCTCAGAATACACATATCCTAAGCATATATTAACGGCATATATGTGAACTGGAGGCAATGACTCTGTCGTGAGGTTCAACAGGCAAGCCTGGATCAGCAGCTGGGTAGGCTGGTGTGTTGTAGTGCCCAGAACTACTGACAACAGATCTTGCCCGTCTGTGGCAGTGGGCATAGCTGGGGAGGGGGAAACTCTTCCCTGGGGTCAGCATCACCTAGCAAGTATCAACACCCTGAGCATAACAGGAGAGTTGAGCAATATCAGAGCTGGTCACTTGCTTCTCTGAGACAACAAAATGTTAAACATTTGGTCCATCAGAAATGTTCGAGGCATGTGCTTATGTGGAGCAAAGCCTTCAATCAGTAGGTTGTTATTACAGGGTCAGGTAGTAATGGCAAAATATCTGCCCTTCTTTGGAATTAGCAAAGGGATTTCTTGATAGCTTCCACTATCCCTTTGTAATTAAGGGCATGATCCTCAAGTGGCATAAAAAGGCAAAATTCCCTTGGTGTCATTAGAGTTATTCTGGCCAACGTGACAGGGGACATTTGCCTCATTGTTACCATTGGACTTGGTTACTCATTTTTTCACGTTTCTACTCAGAATTACTCATATCAGTTTTTCAAATGGGAAATGTGTGGTCACTAAGATGGGTTTGATGAGTCTAACACAGTTCATTATGTCTAACGCTAACATGAGTTGTTATTTTTAATGTACTGATTTATGAAAAGTATATATATTGGGGGAGGATGCATATTTTACTATATACAGAGATGCCTCCTTGTAACAGCACATCAACATTCAGGAAGCTCATGATGCTTACTATTTTGCATGCAGCTATATAGAATTGGATTTAATGCTTCACAGGGCTATGCAAAATGATGTGCCAAGGGAACAGGGAGGCAAAAAGGCTTTTAAATGCACTGTAATATTTAGTTCCCGATGTTTGTGCAGCGAGGAACAGTCTAAGACATTTGGCAATACTTGCCCACAGCTGTCCTAACAAATACTGTCTCCAGTCTTCCTACTGTATGGTGAGTGTGCAGTACCGCAGTACTGATGGGTTATCATGCTCCTCTGACTCTCTGGGACCTGGAATAGCAGTGCCTGGCTTTATACCCTGGGTGGTAACTGCTCTCTGGTATCTGTTTGCTTCTGACAGCTTGAAAGCCTGGGAAAAAGTCCATTGGCATAGAAAAAGTATATGAATCCTTTGGGTTTTTTCTGCCAACAAAGAAGAATCTCCAGAGGTAAACAAAAATAAACTGTCTGATTTGGTCAAGTAGCCGTAAAGTTGAGAGACCCATATCCCACCTGTGTATTTATATTTATGCACAGTGTGTGCTCAGATTCTCTGTTTAAGCAGCAGGTTCAAGGGGTTATGGAGCTGTGATACTGCATCACCAGGAAGGTGTTTTGCAGCCCAAGGAGTCTTGGTCTTGAAATCTCTTGAGTGCCAGGGGGGACAGCAGTATTGTAAAGTATGGCCATGGTTTATAGCACATCCGCTTGACTGCTTTTAAACTGTGGCACTTTGAAACCCTTGGCTACATGTTATACCCTCTATTGGTGGTGGCATTTCAGCAAAACCTCTCTTCCCCTGCCCCACAACAGTTAAGTATAATTCTCTTGGAAAAGAAAATCCTCTTCTGTGACCCGGCAGGGCGTGAGCTGCCTGCAGGTTGGAAGGGAGTCACTGATATTTTTTTTTATACGCTGCACCACCTTTCCATTGTAATTTCTATCTCTGTGTTGGTTTTGATTTCTAAGTGGTTAAAGCTCATGAATCATCTTCTGTTTCCCTTTTCCGTAGCTTGATAACAAATGTTTTTCCCTTAAAAGTGTTTCCTGTACTGCCAATGTCTGACCATGACTGATCAACTCCAGTCATCACCATCGTGAATGATTGCAAATTGTGCAACATTGTCCCTTGATGAAGATGAGTGAGCTCATTGGACATGAAGTGACTCTTCTCCCAGGCATTTTTTTCATTACCAGGGAAATAAAGTCACAGAGAAGCAGGATAGTTCCCATAATGGGAAAGATCAAAACTAAAGATTAGGGAATGTCTCACTGAAACCTCACTAACCAGCACGTGAATTGGGCAAGTTAGATCACCAGTTTTTTTATGGTGCTTCACGCAGTGTGGGAGTATCCCAGAAAAATGAGGAGACAGCAAATGTGTGAGAAGTAACAACACTGTTTTATACAAGGCATAATTAACACGTGGAAATTCTTCAGAGAGGTATTCAACGGGAGGCAACCAGGATTAAAAGAGTGAATGAAACAGAAGGCTAATGATCCTGCTCCTAACAACTCTGTTAGAAGGAATCAAAAGCAGTAAGGAGTCTTGCCTTTAGGAGCATTTGCCAAGGCTTGGGTATTGTAGCTGTTCCTTGGTTGTCCACAGAGAGGTTCATTCACTCTTTTGCTGAATTTCCTGGCTTTCAGAGGCTCAGTATCAGAGTGGGTGGGTCACTGAGGTCTCCCACAACGCCAGTTTGTATAGCATGGAGGGAATCACCAAAAAGCATTTTCTGTGTGTAAATATACCTATGCACGCTGTGTAAATGGAGACTATTTAATATGCATAGTTGTTCAGACCTCACTAAGTTTTATGGCTGAAAATCCTGAAGGCATGACATTGTCAAGGAGAAAAGTTGCATTCATCACCTTTTTGCTTGCAGGTTTCATTTTATATACTGACCTCAGCAGATGTAGCAATGAAGACAGCAATATCAAGGAGAAAAATCAAAACAAAGCCTCCCAGCTGCTTACCCATGCATGTTCCCAAACCCTACAGCGAGCTAGGCTTCAATTTTGCAAAACCATTTCTTTATAATGGGCTGAACAAGCAATCAAGTTAAAACACCCTCCTTCTCCCTGCTTCTCCCTACTCCCTCTCCAAATCTGCACTGCGTAAGATCTTAACATGAAAGTTTGCAGTTTAAACTAAAATTTCTGAGTTCTTCCTGATATCCCTGTTTCTTTGGAATACCTTAGTAGAATGTGCATGACCCAGCCCTGTGAGTGGTAGCTTGAGGTCCCTGCTGTTCCCTGCTGGGCAAGGCTACAGGACATCAGTCCCACTGGGATGACAGAATGCTTGGAAGCCCCCATCACTCTTCTGAGCCCAAGCTGAAGTCTTATTTATGCAAAGTTTGCCAGAAAGATGTCAGTCATGAATTAAATACCTGTAAGATCACATGACTAGTCTTCTAAGCTTTTATTTCATCTGTTTTGAAAGGATGTATAATTTTATAGTACAATGCAGTCTTTTAAGAAATGCTGTGGATGAGAGATGACTTATATTTGCAGTGACAAATGGAACAGCTGAAGAGACCTGTTGTTTATTGTCCGTCATGGCAGTTGCATACATCCTTCGCCTGATTAAGTAATTCCTTATTTGTGTATCGAGCATTTGTGTTTGCTCGATGTTTAACTCAGAGGACATTGCTCACTCCCATGGCATTTACAAGTACTGCTTAACACAGGCAGTGTAGTCAGAGGTAGGTGTTACCTAAATCAAAAGCTGATTTTGTTAAACCTATAGTTGGGAACATCACTATTTCCTTCACCTGGATCAGAGTTTATCCCTGCTATGGGTGCGCCAGCCCCTCCTGGGAATGAAGATGTGATCCAGGAGTCAGGAGGGGGCCACTCAGTGGACAGGACAAAAAAATGGGATGCCTGGGAACTGCGGGATCTTTTTTCTCTTCTGGTCTTAATGCCCTGATGAGAGAGTGGTGGGAAGACGAGGGCAGAGGAGAAGCAGTGCTCAGGCTGTGCTCAGGATTAGAAATGTGTTCCCTGGCAGGGAAGGCTTTGGTGATTCATTATCAGAGCCTCCATGGGTCTGAAACAATTTTGCTGCACATTTCTCAATCCCTGTTCGGCTCGTCCTGAAGATAACTAGGCGACAGGCAAAAGACTCTTTGGAGAAAAAAAAAATAAATGTTAAAGTGAGAAACAGTGCATCACAGCAGCAGCTGGCAGAGTGGCTGCAGATAAGGACTTGTGACGATTCCCATTACCATTTTGTTCGAGTGCTTACGGTTCAGCCGTTAAAATTAGTGTGGAACTAAAACCTGACATTGAATTGCTCATCTCTAATACTGAGCACATGCAAGGTATGGTTTTTATAGCATAGGTTCCCCATTTGTGGCAAAGTTTATAGTAAATAGATTTGCCCCCATCTGTTAGCTGCAGGCACAGACTTACACATGAAGTTTGCAGGTATGGGGCACGGTGCTACAAGGGAAATTAGCCAGCTATGGACCCAGAGCTTGTTCTCTGTCCTCAAAATGGTCAGGCTCCTTCATGGCTGAATGTCTAACAAACCCCAGAGCTTCTTCCTGTATGCCAGTGAGAACAGCACACAGGCATACTGGTGTACTCAGCTGTTCATGTGGTGCTTCTGGACATGCAGCTGGGCTGAGCTGTGACATTTGCTGGTCCGTTTGGCCATGATGCTGGAAAGAATATACTTATTTAATTTTTAATTTATTAAAGATGATGTAAACCATAAGTTTTAGTCCTCTACATTTTAATTTAGTTTTTTTGGAACCTGTTTAGTCAGTGATCCCTACCCTTAAAAGGATTCTGAAGCTCAAGTTCCCATTCCTTTCTGTCCTCTAATGGTCCTTGGGCAGTGCTTCTACTGTCAATAGTTGCTGTATTGTGATGTAAAGCTGCCCACGTGGGCAGGGAAGTACATCTTCAGTAATAAAACGGGAAAAGTCCCTTTGGAGTGCTTATTTCTGAAGAGGTCATTCTGCACTATAGGAAGTAAAGAAATAGAGAAGATAAATCTTCCTGAACATGTGTTGTGCCTGTACAGACACGCAGGGATCTGATAGCCGCTGTTGTCAACGCATATGTCTACTGCAGTGCCTCTGGAAATCCCTCTTGGAAAAATTGTTTGTCCTTAGTGATTTTCTGTGGTGTTGCTGAAACATGTGCCTGACCACTGCTTATTGAGTGGATTTTCACTGAGTGGATTTTTTGGAGTTGCCAAGCAGTGACGCAGAATGGGGTTGAGGTGTAGAGGGGAGCCGGGATATTTTACACCAGGTGAAGGGTGTAATCCCATCTTTGGGAAGGGGAAGAGCCAGAAGTGATCAGAGACATGGTAAGAGAGAGTGCAGAGATGGTAACTGCCCCTTGCTGAACGTTAATCCCATAATGGCAATAGGCTCAGCAGAACCCATTTCTGTTGTCCCCCCTGAAGACCATAATCTACTCACAGCTCACATAGGGCCTGTGTGACCATGACTTAATTAACACTCATCAAGAAAGAATCTTTCACTTCATTATATCATCACTTTTTATTTTTACACTCCTTTGATTAAAACCATGAGTAATTACTCGCACTGTTGACTTTGGCATCTCCTCTTAGATCTCCTACGATACGGAGTGGACATGGGAGTGACTCGGAGCACTGGAGTGATCTGGGGGTGGTGTCTAATTTAAGACAGTGACAGTCGGTTGGGTGCCTCATTTGGGTGGTTTGGGTACCTCATCTGGATGGCATGGCTGCCCAGAAAGGAGGAGGACTACAATCCTTGAATAAAAGTCCCTTGACAGGATTCAGAGCAGACCCATGTGATACCTGCAGATACATCGTTCACTGTAGTATCGCTGCATCTGACTTCCTTGCTGGCCAGGTGGGATTAGTCATATTTGAGAACTACTTTAATCAGACTAATAGTAAATGCACTTGCTCAGCTAGGAAAAATCCTTTTCATTTTTGAGGAAATCCTCTTGATTTGCCTGATGCAGCGTGAATGATTGGCACAGCTCAGAAATATTTGCACAATGATCTATCCTGGTGTACAGGTGATTGTTTCCCTTGCTTTTGCTGTTGAAGCGTTTCTCTTTTGCCAGGTTGCCCTGGCTTCTGCAGCATTTTAAGGTTATTCATCATCTCCTAAATAACATAGGAAGTCCTGCAAGTTTAGGTATCTTCATTATGAGATCTCTGCAATTAATGGCCTTATTTTGGAGAAGAGGGAGGGGAAGCAGTGTTCTTTGAGCATGTTTATAAAAGCAAAATTGAGCAGGGCTTTAGGCAGGAGAGCAGAATTTGGAAACAGTGGTGAAAACCACCCAGGTGTTGTTTATGCCATCAGTCTGTTTTAGTGCATTGATGCTGATGCAGGATTTATGTAGAACTAAAATTCTGATGCATGTCCTGGCATGCTCTTACTGGCTTAATCTTGGGACTGAGAGACATCTCTCTTGGATTCTTCCTTCTGTGTCTGCTCCTCACCCTTTTATGTCCTAAACAGTCAGGTTTTAAGTCACCTGGGATCTCTAAGCCACCTTTGGATGGGATCTTATCCCTCGGATGGTGACTCTGGAGCCTGTAGGGCCACTTAAAGAGTATGGCGCCATCTGACTGGCTTGCAAAATGCCAGGTCTTCTTTTCGTCGTCTCATGCAGGTGGCATGGAAGACTGGTCAATGTGCTGACACTGCTCTAAGGATGTACAAGGTGCATTACTGTGAGCTCACTCTAAGCTGTTCTTCAGTGGTGAGGAAGGAGGCTAGACTGAAGGTTGGTGCAGTCCTTCCCATGTGGGTGGTGTGGGCAACACTGACTCTGCTGTGAAGGTCTGGCACTACCACTGTTTTATCTGTAGTGACTCTTTCCAGCCAGAGCTCAAAGGGTGACCCATGAGTTACAGAGATCACCTGCAAAAGGCCACCATGGTGAGGTGATGGAGCAGTATAGAGTTGCATGCTAATGACCCTTATAGAAATGACAGCTTGCCCCACACCTTGCTGAGTACCACATGCATGGGTTCAGATGTTGCTTTGAGAAAGCAAAGGGCACTGTGGTTAAAGCTTGCCCATCCAGTTCCCGATACCTGCAGTTTGCTGCTGAACAGAGAAACAAGGGCTGCACTGACCAAAACCACCAGGAGACACTGAAGCGAATCCACAGCTGTGCTCCTTGAGAGACTGCCATAGGTAGAGCAGAGCCACGTCACCTGCTGCAGGGCGAAGTGCTTCTGGATCTGGAGCCAGGGCCATTGCTCACTGATGGGGATGTTATAGCGAGCTCAGGAGCAGGCATGGGGCTGCCTAGTGAGAATGGGATACTTATAAAGACTGAAGGAGCTCATTAGAGGTCAGGAGCACTACAGGGATTGGACTGCAGTAAGAAAAAGGACTGGTCAGCTGTTGACTGCATGCCAAATTGCTTTCAGCGGGTGGCAGAGGGAAAAATAATTATTGGTCCAACCAACAAATTAATCTCTCAAGGAGGTATCTAAGTAGATGGTAGGTGTGGTGATAATCCTGTGGGCTGGGGAAGCAAGTCTGTAGTGTGTAATCTCCATCACTAGCATGCTGACATCTCTTGAGAGAGTCCCTGCACTGTGGTTTCACAATCCATCAGCTGCAAAATCATCAGCGTGGGAAAACAGAAGTAGTAAGAAGTGCCTGGGACATTAATATTAACTCTAAATAAACTTGATCTTAGTTTTTGTACTTTGCTATACAAAAGAAGGGCACTGCAATTTTCTGTTAGCAGCAGCCAGCCTAATCTGAGTGTGGGAAATCTACCTTCTAAGCAAGAATAAGCATTTTACCCAAGATCTATGTTTATGGCCAAATTCAGCTTGCTGTACTCTTACCAGTGGGCACGAGGGAGCCAGCTTCCTCTTCTCCCTCGATTACATCATGTTGTTTTTCTTCTACAGAGAGTGGTAGAAGTCCCTTCAGAAGTTCCTCAATCCCATGAGTCAACTGAGTAGGATTTGCCTTAAAATTCATATCACAGTCTGCCTGCTTAAAGTTTGGTCACAAGCATGAACCACAAAGACAGCCTTACCTGGTATGAACCAAATTGATCTGTAGTTTTCTCCTACCATCTTTAACCCTCAATGTCCTTCCTTCATCTCCCAATGGCCTTAATATATTCACCCCACAAAGCAAGAGGGAACACCTGAACCACAGTGAAAGAATGTACTCTTCCCTTTGCAACAGCATCCTTTTTAGAGGCTCAGCAAGGCCAGTGCATCGCGCTAAGCTAAAAGTGCCGGTGACCTCTCAAGGAAAGAACTTGGCACCAATAACCTGCGAGCTGATGTCCCCCATCGCCTTGCCTCACCTGCAGGGATTAGCAGGGGCTTGGCCTCCTGAACCCACTTTGGGAAGTCCCAGCAGTCCATGACATCGTGGTCAATGGGCCGAAATTAAAGGGGATCCCAGGTGTGTTGTGGGACCCAGCTGGCAGCTGTGAGAGTACAGAGTAAGCAATGAGTGGTTGTCTGGTGGGAGGAAGGCTCTGCAGAAACAGGAGATGTTTTTGATAAGACTTTATCCCTTTTCAAAGGGAAGATCTCTTCAACGAAAGCTGCATAAACCTGCACATGGGGCTCACTGGTCTTTGGTACAACAGACTGGCGAGGTAAGCACCCTCTCTAGTTAAACTGGTTTGTCATATCAGCGTAAGGAAGAGGGTGAGCGTCATTATTTCTCACTGCCTTGGGGAAGGGGAGGAGAAGGGAGATGAAAATTTGGAGCCCATTAATATGAATTCCACTTTCCCTGTTGCCTCACTTATGGCTGCATGGGGTTGACTGCTGGTCTCTTGACTGTGGTGGGAGGCATGGGATTTGTGAAACAGGCAGAGAGTGCCGAGGAGCCTCTGCTGTACCTGCTCGCCCCACACTGGTGATAAAGCGATCTGTGGCTTGCGCTGAGGTAGTTGTAAGTAGAACAAGGTCAACTGCCTATTTCAGTCGACACGACAGAAATAGAGTTGATCTCAGTAAGATCCCAGCTCTTTCTTCCTGTTAACTTCTCAGTTCCAATTTTAGGATTGCTGTAATCAAGCTAAGGAAGAGGCCATTTATCCTATGGAGGGGAAGTTGCTTGAAGCATAGGCAGGAGAAGAGGAGTCACTTGAAAAGGTACTTTGAGAAATGAGTCTCTGGCCCATGAGGAAAGTCTGTGAGGTTCAGGAGTTGCTCCTGTCCAGTCACCAGTGTAATCACACAGAATGTACACAGGTCAGAAGAGGACCTGTTCTTTCCTCTGGTGGCAGCCACACCAAAGGAGGCAGTTGGTTGGGTTGAACCATCTAGTCTGGCTGAGCAGAAATTTCGAGGTTTGCAAGTGTGCACATCCATTAAACTGTTAAAACTCTGGTGGTGCATAGAGCCTCCCCTGCCTGCTGCCAAGGAATACTGATGCTCTTTTCGTTGGAGGCGAGATGCTGACAGCTCGTCTCTAATACAGACGGAAACGGGGTGGGGTGGAAACCGTCACTGAATGCTAATCTAAATGAGCAGCAACTTACAATACAAAGCCTCTGCCATAAACAAATGAGTTAGGATGTTCTCTTAGGACACTGGGAGAGCTTTTATGATAGTTCCATTAGTTTCCTCCAAAACACCTGTGAATGCCAAAGTGCAGAGCTGCTGAGGGCTGACTGATGGGCTTTCCCCATCCAGCCTGCCTGTGTGCAGCCTCCAGCCCCTCATCTCCCTTGGGCTGAGGTGAGCCCAGGGTCTTTCTCCTCAGCTAAGTGGGTGAGGGAGCTGTGTAATTCGTGCCTCTGAGGAAGGCTGGTGCAGGCTCAAGTGGTCTTCAAGGAAAAGGTTGGAGCCGGTGGTTTCTCTGCATGGGTGGTGCTTTGCTGGTGAAGCTCTTCTGCCCTGTGCTCCTGGCTGCAAGTTGCTGCTCCTCTACTGTTTTGACACAAGTGCTGGTGCAAATTCAAGAACTGACCTGGTGCAAGGAGAGGCAGAGGAAGAGATATCTGTGTCTGTTCTGCTAGCTTCTCTCTTGGTGGAATCAGCTCCCCGTGCCACGTGCCCACACACACATGCACAGACCAGCATAGGGCAAGCAGTGAGGCAGGAGCAGCAGCAGAGGTGATGCACGCAAAAAATGCTGGGTTAAAATGTTGCTTGCAAACCAGGACTGCTAGTGCTGGTTATCTGGGCTGAGATTTGATTCCCAGTAGTCAAGTTGTTCATGGCAGTGAGTGGGGCTGGTAAGAGCTTGGCTCAGCTATAGACATATATCTGCTGTCTAGTGGAGCTGCATCTGGCTGTGCAGCATTGCACTTTTTTACACCCCTGACCTGAGCCTGGCTCGTGTTTGTAGACAAGGAGAATCAAAACTGTGATCTGGATGGAATGTCTGATGTGGAAGCTTGCTCTAGAACATGAGAACCTTCTCATGTAAGACAGGAGCTGCCCTTCCCAAAGCAGGGGCTGTATGGGGGCCACTGCTGAAGCAACTACAGTGGCAGTTGAAACAAGCCTCTCTGAAGATCTGCTGTGGTATGCATCCAAGCGTGGATAAGCCATAAAGGTCATATTCCTGTCCTGCTTCCCCTTTTGTTTATGCGGATGGAGGCAGAAATATGCAAGACAGAGTATTCTAACTCTTGTGGCTCAGAAGGGAGGAGCTGCATCGGCCTGTGAGGAAAAAAAATAACAAAACAGGAGGGAGAGCACAGGAAAGGCCAGAGCTGTCATTTCTGGCAGACAGGCAGGCATCCTGCCCAGCACAAGGAGGAAAAGGGTTGGCCTTACCAGGTTTTGCAAAGGGGCACCAGGGCTCAGGTTTGCTTGAGAGCGCACCTACAGCATCTCTCAGCAGGGGGCCTGGAAGGACCCTCAGAAGCCCCCAGTCCCACAGTGTCAGCTGCGACGTGCCCTCGCCTTCCCCTGCACACGTCCGTCTGCAGCTCCCAGGCTGCCAGGACAGGACAATCGGATATTTGCCTCTGGGAAGGAGACCTTGTACCAGTGCACTGCAAAGCAGCTTTTGCTCTCACTGAATCGATAGGGTTTGCATGCGATGGACAGCAGTATCTGGCCCGGCTGGCTGTCGATAGCGTTGCAGCTTCCTTAGCTCACAGTTATTGTCAGGGCAGCAACTATTCATGTATTTATTTTCCGATAGAACTGATTTGAATAATTCACCTTCCCTGATCTCTTTTTGAAGCCAGGAGAGAGTAGCCTCTATGACCCCAAATTGCTGACCAGAGCTGCAGGAGTGACTCCTCCAGCTGGACTTTCTCCAGTCCTCTTGCTCTGCTCCCCATCATCGGCATCTTCCCCTTTGGCTCTCCTAAGGAGAGACAGAGCAACGGGTCTCACTCAATGTATAAGAAAAGGAAGTAAGACTGTGTCTGGCCTGAACGCAATTTATAAATAAAGACCTTCAGAAAGCAGTTCCCTTTTTCCTTTCACACTCTCTTACTCCTTCCCTCTCTGGCCCTCATGTCCCCTCCTGCCTGGCACAGATGTGCTGCCTGTCCCTTCCTATTGACATGCTCCTGGTGTTTCTTGGTGGTGTTGTGAGGGCTCCAGGAGCACACATGAAGACTTCTTGTGACTGGAGTCTGTTCTGCTCTTTATGGTGCATGCACTCTGGGGAGGTCAGTAACTGTGTGCTCACCCAAACAGACACTGCTTAAACAGGGAAATCATAATGATAAAAGTACAGTAAAAAATAAAAAAATCTGTGTCTGTCCTGCTGAGGTTCCTGGCCAGGCTGCAGCCAGAGATGTTGGAGAATCTTAAATACAAACAAGCAAGTTGGACCTGAGCAGGTTTGAAAAACTAACTGACTTTGCTGAAGCAAACTCCTATTTAATCATTCCTCTGTTGCTTTAAAGGTGTCATAGACTGCCAGGTAAGTGGAAATATATTTGTTTTGATGTCCTGGGTAAATATCCTGTAGAGGAATTAAAATGTCAATTTGTAGCTGCATTTGTTTAATGAAATTGTATAAACAAGGCTGTGAGCACAGATCATCTTCTCATTCAAGTGCTGCATCTTAAAGGTGTTGAACCACTTTGAACCTCCTCCCTGTGCACAGACATCCCCAGGCTCTGCCAACAGAAGGGTCATGGGCATGCTCACAGAGCTGGTGGAGGCAAACCCCTCTGGGTTAGCTTGTCCCGAACCTAACCCATCCCACCTGCAGCAGCTCAAGGTGCTTGCAGGGTGGTCTTGACCCAAGATCTGCCACCAAGAACAAGGAAGGCAAGTATGTCTGGAAGGGCTGTGGGGTGACTGTCCAAACAGCCCCATGGCAGCAGTTGAGAGCTAAACTGGAAGAGGCATGGGGGTCAGCAGATAAAGGTTGACTTTGCTTGTCTGACCACCTGCGTTGTTGCTTTAAGTGATGCTGCTTCTCACTGCTGTGATCTCCTTGCCTGAATGGTCCCATGGTGTGCCCTGGGGAAGGGACACCTCATATCACCTGTGGATTACCAAACCCATGAAGGCAATTTACTGTGCAGTAAAAGCATCCATGTGGAGTTACAGTGCCATAGCTATTGCTAAAAAGCAATAAAATTAAAAAAATTCTCACCTAGGTCATTTTATAGCAGCTTCCCCACTGGTGATAAGCCATAAAAAGCAAATAAAAGTACAAGGATACATCTTCTCATTTACTACTGGATCTCCTTTTCCTTATAAATTCATTTTGTGAACAGTCTTAAACCCATCCTCTTCATTAGAAGAATGAACTGTTTATCTAAAAGGGGTTATGCTTCCTTTCATACTAGAGGACCAGTGAAGAGGGAAGTTTGTATTTTACTGAGGAAGGTTCCTTGAAAACAAATTTAAAAAACAAAACAAAAAGGTTAACAGAAACTTAATCAAGTGGTTCTTAGCTTTGCCTGTGTAGTGAACTGACAGTTCTAATGAGGATGAATGAAGATGTGATGCGGTGCATTTAAAACCTATCAGAAATCAAAGAGTGCTTAAAAAACCAAATGGGCAAACTTGTGTAGTGAACACCAGTCAGTTCAGTCTGGCCCCAGGAAGAACTGCTGTTAGCCAGTTCACGTGACACCTACTGAAGTGCAACTTACTGGTTTGCAATTTAAATACTGTGCTGGTTAACACCTCTGCTTTCCTTGGGTTTCCCAATTTTCTGCTCTATGGTGTAAGCTGTTGTGTAGCTTTGGGCAAGTCATTCAACTTCTTGCTTCTCATTTCTGCCAGTAAAATTGGGAACTTCCATTGCTCTGTTTCAAACCCAGTCTCAGGAAGGACAGGAGACTGTCCTCTATTGCCTTTGCACAGCCTGTTACGGTGAACACTGAATTTTGGTTGCTACTCTGCTCCTTAAACTGAAATAATACTACCACTGAGAGGGCGGCACTGGCAGCAGCAGACACAGGAGTGCCGGGTCCTGCAGTCATGTGGACCACAGAGCACATGGTGGTTGTGGGCAGAGGGATGCAGCGTCTCATACATTGGGTCAAATCCTTTCTTCAGACATCACTTTGGAGGAAATTTGAATGTTCAGGGGGGGAACGGGGCAGCAGACCCTCCTCTCTGCTTAGACACCAGGCGAGTGCTGTACATGGCTGTGTTGGCAAAGTTAGTTTTACATATATATTTACATATTTAATCCTAAAAAAGAGAAAAGGTCCACGATTGTAGAGCAGAAGGTAAGAATGGTTGATGTGGAATAAATCTTTCAATAGCAAGGGACTCTAGTGAGAGAACACTTAAGGGATGTCTGTGTTATTGGCGAGAATTCTGATGACTTCTTTTTCACATCTCTTAAGTATTCAGCATGTGGTTTTAGCCATCATTTTTGTAAGGTTGAACAGGTTTGATTGGGTTTTAGGCAATTAGTATACTGCAACAGTTTGTGAGGATTTGCTTTAATTCTGAGATGATTTCTCTTTGTCCACTTGTGGTTTTCTGCAAATATCTGAGCAAGTGCACCATGATGGCAAAAGCATTCGAGGAAAATGAATGTCAAAATCCCGTGTGCTGCTACTGCTGGAAGTGGAAATTTAACTAAGATCTGCCAGCTCTCATAGTAAGAATTCTTCTATGCTTTTCAGAAAATAGAAGATTAGTTGTTGGGGGGTAGATAAGTCGTGTCTCTTACGGGTCTTAAATTACAGAAAGCAAGAGCATTTAGAAAGCTGTTCATTGAATATGTCCAGAAAAAAAAAAAAAATCAGAGCGGCTTGTGGTTTCTGAGAGCAGGAAAAAGGCCAATCTTATGTCATAGGCTAATAAAATATATTAAGGATGAAGTCAGTAAAAGTTCTGTAGGAAATCCTCTGAAACTAGGGATGAATAGCAACTTCTAGTCAACATTCATAGAAAAATACAAAGTTAAGTCAAACATGAGGCAAAAGTATATTTAGCCTCCCGTTGTATTGTAAGAAAACTTGACAAAAGCCAAGTATGCTTCAGAAGGGAGCACTGCTTGCCATGGCTAAGCTCTGCACGGCTTTTCAGCGAGGGGAGCTCCTCCAGAAACAAACCATGAAACATTTCCTCAGCAAGCATTGTTAGTACTGATGAATTTTGTCAGAAAGTAAAAGATAGCTAAATAGATGATTCCAAGTTGTTTTCTAGCAAATGTTTGCTTTAGGACATGTCTAGCTTGAGGAGGATGCCCAAACACAGAAACACTGTTTCCAGCTCCCCTGGTTGGAAGGACCATTTCAGGTGCTGAATGGAACACAAGCCCATGGAGAGCTCCTTCCTGAACCTCAGCAAGCCACGGACAAAGAGGAATAGGGAGCATGAAGATGCTACGGTGGTGTATTATGCTGGCACCTCTGGGCAACTGAGTCATGCTTGTGGAGAGAGGCTGAGACTAGCCTGTGTCTCCATCGATCTGTTTGGTGTGTCACTGGGGAGGGCAACAATTGCGTGCTGGTTTTGGAAGCCTGATTTGCCTTTATGCTGGGTACCACGGTGACTTACATTTTATAAGCCTTCAGAAGGTAACGCCTCCAGACTGTGGTCTCTGCCAGCATGAAAATGAAGCTGCTCTATGACGTACTTGATCAAAGTCTTTGCCTTTCAGTAGGAGCAGATTGCTGGAGGTGAAGCTGTTGCACGTGAGAGCCTTCCCCCAGCTCCCCTTCCCTCCCCAGTGTGCAGGAGAACTGGTGGCCTGCTGTGGCATTGCAACACTGGAAAACAGAAGCCGGAGTTTGTGCTGGAGGAGTCACTGTCCTGCGAGGAACATGTAGGGGAAAGCAACTGATTGTTTAAGGGATGGCTGTGAGGAGAACGACTCCACTTGCTGTTTACGTTAGAACTATTGATCAAAAAAATCAAGTATGCAGCGCTTCTGAAATCTTGCTACCTGGTTTAGTGAGATGCATTTTACTCTAAACTGCTGAATGCTGATATTACTGAATTTTACACTGTTTTTCTGCAACAGCCCCAGTTGGATTCTTAGTCACAGCTTGAAAATCCCAGTTGAAAAATTAATTCCCCACGTACACCCCAGAACCAAAACCTTTGGGGGCTAATTTAGATTCATTGTTACCATACTGACAACATCTTATCTGCTTAAACTTCACGCTGCCTCCTCTAGCTCAAAGGGTTTGCGTTCCTGGTTGAAGGTGAAGCTCTCTGGCACTCCCTCCATCAGGGAGGACAGGGTGGGATGTATCATTCTGGAGACACCACTTTCTCTGTCTCTAACTTGGTGGAGTGATACGTGATGGACTGATACATGATGAGATGGGGATGCTGAAGCAGGAAATGCTAAAATGGGTTGCACGGCAGGGAAGGAAGGGGTGTGAAAATCTCATGCTGCTGCCAGGTACCCTCCTAGTGGTTGATGAGTTGATCCATATGGCTCGAAAATGTTATCACCTTTTGCCTCGTAGCACACCCGTAGCAAGTGAGAGAGCTCGTTACTTCACCCATGTCAAGGTCTGACAGAAAGGATGAAAGGGATTTATACTCGTCCTTGTAACTGGCCCCTAAAATCTTGTCCTCAAGTGTGCGTTAGTTTTCTTTTTACGCCAGGAGAGTCCAGTCTAATCCTAATGCTCATGATCTTAGCCAGACAAGGATGGACTGGCAGTATGTCAGAAGCTGGAATTGATCTGAATTTGCATAACACAGAGCAACTGGATCCATCTTTCACATTGAGGTCAGGCAGGCGGAGACCTACGGGCTCTGAGCTGCACACAGGGGACATCTTCTGCCCTCCCCATGATTTATAGCTGCTGTGCAGGGAAGTGACTGTTTTTCTACTCAGAAGTATCTTGCATGGGCTTTTAGTTTTGTTAGAACAGGATTGCTTGGAAAACCATCTTGAAAGCAGCCTCCTTGATTTGACACCACTTGTCCATCATCACAGTGCCTGTTGTGCAGGCTGTGCAGGACACACAGGATGGCCCCACTGCCCCAAAACTCTAGGAGCTGTGGGGCTTTGTTCTCCCTGCCCCGCTTCAAAGATGGTTGTTGGTCTCTCTACCGACCCTTTCCTGTAGGCTGTGTAAACAGTTCTGCCTATGGGAACCATGTGTCTGGGCCGTGGGGTCTCTGTCACCTCACTTGCTTTGAAAGGCAGTTCGTGGTGGTGGGGGGCTGATGGTGGCTCTGGGGAGATGGTGCACCCCTCTGAGGTGCAGCTCCCCGCGAGGCAGTGGCCTGGCCCAAGAGCCAGCAGGCCAGGGGTTACCAGGGGGTTTTGTGGCTTTTCTTGCTGACGGGGCTAATTTGGAAGGTTGAGGGGTTTTTGGCAGCTTCTCCCGGGCGGGCAGCACCGGTAGGGCCGGTTCCTGACCCAGGCGCCTCGGGTACCTCCGGGCAGGGCCGTCCCCGTTCCGCCTGCGCCCACCCCGGCATGCAGAGGGCGCTGCGGCGTGAGGGGGGAAGCGGCGCGCGGCCCGCCCGCCTCCGCCTGTCAACGGGGAGCAGCTGCTGCCCCGGGGCGCGGGCCGGCGCCGCGCCCTCCCGATTGGCTGCCGATGACATCACCGCCCCGGCGCCCGGCGGGCCGGCCC
The DNA here is from genome assembly GCA_024336885.1 of Actenoides hombroni. Taxonomy (NCBI): domain Eukaryota; kingdom Metazoa; phylum Chordata; class Aves; order Coraciiformes; family Alcedinidae; genus Actenoides; species Actenoides hombroni. The sequence continues at coordinate 2,537,347 of WUAM01000309.1, forward strand.
CGCCTCCGGCCCCGCCTCGTCGCCCTCCGCCGCGCCGTCATTGGCCGGAGGCGCCGCCCGTCGCTGCCTGCCCCGCCCCCACCGAGCCGTACATTTACGAGGTAGCAAAAGAGAAAGTAACGAGGATGGTGCGGGCGGCGCGCGGGACGCGGGGCGGACGGCGCGCTGGGCAGCGGGCGCGAGACGTAGCGGCGGCCGCGAGGCTTCGCGCCGGAGCGCGCCGCGCCGGTGAGTGCGGGGAGCGGAGCGGGGAAGGGAGCAGGGCGTTGGGGGAGCCCGGGCAGCGCTGAGCTGGGCTGCTGCTGCTGCGTCGGGGAGCACCGGCCCGGCGCGCCGCGGAGGTGACGGCAGTCCCGGGTCCCTGCACTCTGGGGTGAAACTTGAGTTTGCCACTTAGCTCATGTTTTGTTTTTTTTTTATTTTCCGTTCCTCCTTTTTCTTCTGTCCGTGGTTGGAGGAGCGGAGTTATCTCCCGCCTTTACTGAATTTTGTTCAAATTGCATGAGGGGAACACGCTCGCGGCTCGTTTATCCTTTGTCGTCCCCCCCCCCCGCTCCCTCCCAAATAGCGAAAAGGGAAGAGGGCAGGTTTGGCAGTACAAGAATAGGCTGGAAAACCTCCCGTCTGAACCGCTGCCGGCTCCGCTCCGCTCGGCCCCGGGACCTCCGCCGCCCCCCCCACAGACGGGTGGGTCACGGCATCTTTCCTTGTTCCGGAGGTGCCCGCGGGTTTGCTCCGTAAAGCGGTGAGTGCTGAGCAGTGCTAGTGTCCCCCGGTTCCCCGCCCCTGCTCCGGGAGAAGGTCTCGCTATTTGTTCGGGATGGGGCATTTCCGTGCCCCTTATTAACGGGCCCGGTGCGGAGCTGAATGGGGAGGCCAACCGGTGTTGCAAATACTCGCCCGCTTTGGGGGGATTTGGTGGAGTTTGGTAAGTTGCTGCTAGGATGTGTTTCCGAGCGAGAGCTGCGGCTGCTCCCAAAGTTCTTGGGGAAAGGGAGGCACTGCCTCGGCTTTCTGAGGTTGTTTTGTGGTCTTCTTTTCCCACTGAGTGGAAAGGTGGTGGTGTGGGGGGGTGTGTCCAATCCCGTGTGCCCTCCTTTAGTAAATGGCAAGGCAAAGATTGGTCGGGCTGTGACCTTGGCTGGGGTAGAGGGGACCCCTCTTTCTAGAAGCTGTGAAGTGTGCTGGGAAGGAGGGAACTTCTCCTTCAAAAGAGCAGCCTTCCCAGGGCTGGATCTGGGGGCTTAACTGGGGCTGGATTTACATCTCTGATGCAGGGATGAAAGTGCAAGATGCACACTTACTTTTTTGGAGAGATTTTGAGAACCTAATTTTCACGTTTTCTTCTGGGTGTTTTTCGTGTAGCTTTACATGTTCAAGTTTGTAACAGTCTTGGAGAATTTATTCACAAGCTAATTTTATTCCAGCTTGCTGGAAAAGTTGCATGTCACCACTGACACATTCAGCTACTGTGAGTTCCTCCCAGTAGTATAGTCATCCCAGTAGTTGCTTTCCTTGCAGTAAGCAATGGGGGATCGAGAGAACGTGCCTCGCTGTCATTATCAGTCGCATGCCTTGCAGCCTGGGGTTTCAGAATAGCTCAGCACCATCTGCATGTAGACAAATGCCTCCTCCTGGGTGTAGCTGCACAGCCCAGGATAGCCGCGTGTATTCCGTGTGCAATGTGCACATGTGCAGATTGCTGAAGTATTTGCTGCAAGATTGGAAAAGGTTTTTTAGCAACTACTGTGAGCTGATAATGTCAAGAAGGGGTTGTTATGTTGTTACCCATGGATAATGGGTGTTGGTAAAGTAACTTGCTGTATCTGTAGGGTTATGTGATTTCATGATCTGTTTTTTCATCACCTGTTTCTTCTTTTCATTCCCTTTCTTTTTTTTTTTTCTTCTCCCCTCTTCTTTTTCAGGGTGATCCTGAGTTCTTCTTAACTTGCTAGTGTTCAGCCTCCTCATGCCTCCGTCTCCTTTAGACGACAGGGTAGTAGTGGCACTTTCGAGGCCAGTGAGACCTCAGGATCTCAACCTTTGTTTAGACTCCAGCTATCTTGAATCTGCCTCTTCTGCTGGTGAGAGTCACTCCAGTCTGCTTGGCACAGCTGTCGTGTCCCTAAAGACTGCTAATCTCACGTATATGCCCTCATCTAACGGCTCTGCACGCTCCCTGAGTTGTGGATGCAGCAGTGCCAGTTGCTGCACTGTGGCAACGTACGACAAGGACACTCAGGCACAAACTCAAGTGAGCACCAGCAGTACCAACGCCGGAGCCTCCACCACCTGCCCTGCCAACCAAATGGTCAACAGCAATGAGAATGCCGGCAGCTTGAGCCCACTGGGCGGAGTGGGGAGCCCGGTTTCAGGCACCACCAAGCAACTTGCTAGTGTCAAAATCATTTACCCCAACGATTTGGCGAAGAAGATGACCAAATGCAGCAAGAGCCACCAACAGAACCAAGCACCTGTCATCATTGACTGTAGGCCTTTCATGGAGTATAATAAGAGCCACATTCAAGGGGCTGTTCACATTAACTGTTCTGACAAGATCAGCCGGAGAAGGCTTCAGCAGGGCAAAATCACTGTCTTGGACTTGATCTCCTGCCGGGAAGGCAAGGACTCCTTCAAGAGGATCTTTTCCAAAGAAATCATAGTTTATGATGAGAATACCAATGAGCCAAGCAGAGTAATGCCTTCCCAGCCACTCCACATAGTGCTGGAGTCACTCAAGAGAGAAGGCAAGGAACCCCTAGTTCTAAAAGGTAATCCTTCTCTTTACCTATGTTTAATCTCTTGGTTCGCCTTGCAGTATGTGTACTCCAATATCAGCCTTGCTGGTGGTTGAACTTTGAAAGCATCTGTTTATCTCTAGGAAGGCCTGTGTCCTCGAGTCACCAAGTGCCTTCCGCAGACAAATCATGGAGCCAGTATCAGGGAGATGCTTGCTTTTCTCTGACTGTTGTCCTTGAGTAGCGGAGGGGGTGGGAACTGGAAGGAGGAGGAAATGTGCTTCCTGGTGTCTGTCTGTGCAGACAAAGAATTTCCCCCAGTGCTTGCTCTAGAGTATTTATAGCCCATGGGGCAGCAGTCCAGGAGGGTATACTTCTCTTTTAGCTCATCAGGCTGACCTTTACTTAGCAGCCTTATTTTAGTCCATATAAAACTGAACTCGTAGGTGCTGGAGATAGGCAGTGGGAGAGTTGAAGGGAGGAGGAAAGATGAGGGAAGACACTTGGTCTGAGCCATTGCGTCATGGACCAGTCTGCAAAACTTGGAGTGATTGAGTCTTGTTTTGGTGTTTTGGGGTCAGAATAATGGACAGAGGGTGATACTTCATCTAAGAAGTGATCTCGAAGTGTTACGTTTGTATGTACGCGCGCTTATATGTGTAAGCCTATAAAGGCTCCTGCTTTAGTATGGTGCTTGATCTATCCCTTTATGCTTTGGGGGAAACGAGCCCCACTAACTAAGGCAGCATCCAAGGACACTTCACTTTCTTCTCTTCATTCTATGGCTCCTATTTATAACAATGAAGCCTTCTAGACTGAATGCCCTGTTCCCCTGGGTGTTTATGCCATTCAGAGGCATGGTTGGCAGAGACTGGCTGTGGCACTCAAACTATAGAAGAGTTTTGTGGCTTAGCTGGTACCGTATGTATTTAGCTCACTAAATTTTTCTGTGCACCTTACTATTTCCAACCCACGCAATGTGGCAGGAGAATGAATTGGGCTGACAGTTTATCCCCTTCCCTCTGTTTAGTTTCATAGCTTCATAGGAGCTAGGGGTCTTGCAAGATATTTCTCTGTGGGTGTGTCTTGTTTCCAAGACACAAGTGCTTAAAATTGCGCTGAACTTTTTCCTCACTCCCAGCAAGTGTAGGGTCATGCTGGGCTTGCTTTGACACTTGCTGTAGGTTCATAGTATGCTTTTACTGAGTCTCACAGGTCATGATGGTGCCCTTCATCTATAAAAGAGAGAGAGGAGGTGCTCTGCACAGTGAGGCTACAGCTGAAGTCCTGCATTTGTGGTGGTAGCCATTCTGTTGTACAGCCCTTGATGATAATTGTTGTAGTCTTAAAAGCCTTCCTACCCTTAGAAAAGTGAGATGCTGAAGGTGTTTTCCCTCAGTGTTTCTCTGAAAACACTGAAGCTTCTGTGAAGCTCAAACTGGCATTTTTTCAGTACCTGAAGTACGACCCTGGCTGAGATGGAGCCACAGAACCCTAGCTGGGCAGTGCTGAGCTGTTGGGCCTTGTGGGCAGGTTCTTGGCAGCCCTTCCACCTACCTTCCAACGCTAGTTACTGCTCCTGGGTGCTGTGCTGGGTTTAACTTAGAGCTTGTGGCATTACTTGGGCCATTTTTGGTTTTCAGCTACTGCAAATTGTGAACACCTGCCACGAAGACCAGCAAAAATTCTCTCCCTAAGCTGTTCTGCCAACTTAAAAAAAACAAAACCAAACCACACTGGAAGTATGCTAGAAGACAGAGGAAGCCCAGTTCCTTTTTTTTTTTTTTTAAAAATTCTTCTTTTTCTTTTTTTTTTCCTTCCCTCTGATGTTGTGACCTCAGCATCCAAAAAAAAGACTTCACCTGGGGAACTGTGTAGCAAGGAGCTCACTCCCATCATCTTAAGTCCCCTCCCCTCTTTTGATTTGGGTCTCAAACTGGTGTGAAATAGAGTTGAGCACAGGCTAAAGCAACATTTGGGAAGACTATGGTTAAGTTTTGGAGCCAGGGGAGCGGTGCTGGAAGTGCTTGTTACTTAGTTTCACTTGACATACAGCATTTTTTCCATCATGCTTCAGCAGCTGGGGAGCTGGTGCCTGCACACCCCTGAGTTCAGGCACTGAAATGACACTGCGGGTATCTGGGGAGCCCTCTTTGCCTCCGTTTATTATTTGAAGCGATTTCTCTTTCTTGCTGCGATCCAGTCCTAATTTATTGCTGGCGCATCTGATCCCCCGTGTTCTGTTTGCAAACACTGGTTGCTAGCCTGGCTGTCCAAGTTTATGTCCCCCTGATGCGGTGCCACCTTCTCCATGTTTGGTGCTGCCTGTCAGCCCGCGGACCTGTTGCCGTTTTCGTGGCTTGGTGTCATATTGTGAGGCGAATCCAGTCAGCAAAGCTGAGGGTTGAGTTACAGCTTTGACTTACAGCATGCTGGGGTAGCGACGTGGCCCTCTGTGCATTTAGATTTTAGGAGTCTGTTTAAGCAGCAGAGAAACTCTGTGCTGTTTCCAAAGGCTAGGCTGTAATCTGTAGGTAAATGTATGCATGGGACCCCTTATTAGACTTCAGTTAGAGATGGCCTGATTTATTTTTAATGTAGCAGGTCAATATATAAACTAGCACTGTGATAAGAGGGGGTTGGGGTCTTATGTATGTTGTGGTATGGGAGGATTTTAAGACCTCTGTTTCTCCCTTCCTATCCATGCCTTTCTTTGCTGCTCTTTTTAACATGAAGCTTTTTGCATATTTTTGATTTAAGCTCTTTAGAAGCGAAGATTGGCTTATTTCTTTGTTCACAAGGCATGACAGCACTCGAGACAGACATAAACCCTATTTAAAAAAAAATAAAAATAAAAAAAATCCTGTACTTCACAGTGCTGCTACATGGCCTCTAGCAGCCTAGGCTGTCAGGGCTGTTTGTATACAAAACAGGAAATCAGTTGGACTCGATCATAAAGGTCTTCTTCCAACCTAAATGATTCTTTGTTTCCCCCTGCACTCACATACCTTCCTACTAGACCATGGTATTGCATGCTTACTGAAACCTGAAGGCTTTCCTTTTTGTGGATACTATTTGGTTTTTTAAAATTTAATTAGCATTGGAAAGAAGAGAAGGAAAAAACAGTGCTGTGAACCCAGCATCCTTTCTGCTTGAGGCCAGTGGCAAAGCTGTTGCTGAATTTGAGAAGGGGGAGCATGGCAGTGCATCCCTGAGCTGGCTCAGCAGCCCTGGCCCTCCTTGGCAGGATTGTGCCTCTTTCTCTTGGGCAAACCCAAGGGTGAGGCATCTTGGCCTTCCCTGAGTACTTCAGATAGTAGCAAAAGCGGTCTGAAGTCTTGGGGGTTTGTGTGCTTGAGTTTGCTACAGAGAACTAAAAATAGGAAGTGCGAAGTTTGTTTCCATTAAGATTAAAAGTATTATTTTAGCCACAATGAAACGTAAAATAGAAGCTCGACTCCAAACCTGAACAAGTTAAATTAAATATACAAATGAAACCAAAATTAAAAATTGGAGCATCTGTGCCAACACTTTTCAACAGCTTTTAACACAAGAGGAATTGCCTTTGTCTCGCTGGCTGGTGTCTAATGGTATTGTCTTCATCCTGCCCTTCCTCCTCTGCCTTCAAGCCCCAGCAGCAGGAGCCTTGTGAACGCACTGAAGCCGTGGGCTTAATTTTTAAAGGCTTCTGTGTTTGACTGCGGGGAAAACACTAAATTCAGAAGTGGAGGTGCAAAAAGTAATGTGGCAAATAGTTACTTTTTTTTTTTAAATTTCCTCCCCAAGCATGCTGTAAACTGATGGCTAGACTGCTGCAAGGGGGATGGGAAGTAACTAGCTAGTTGTGATAACAACTGGTTGCTTCTCTGTTTTTGTTCCTGGTCTGAGCAGCTTATTTATGCTCTGGCTTTCAGTCTTTTCATTGCTCATCTAACAGGGAAATAAATGAAGTGACTTGCTCTCATTATAGCAGGGAGTATAAGACCTGCCAGCAAACCACTTCATGCTTTCTGCCACTATCTAAGAATAGCTTCAGATCTCTTACCACACCGAAGCTGCATATCAGTGAAGCTGAAACAACTGCCAAGGGATCAAGGCACCTAAAAAAGGAATAAGTACCTGTTTTATGTTGTCTCATGTTTGTGTAAAGCACTATGATCAACTGTTTTAGGAATACTTGACCTGGTCATAATCTGTTTCAAATAAATTAATAATCAATTATATAATTTAACAGTGTCAGTGTTGCTTTAAACCCTAATTGGATTACACTGCACAAGTGTATTTGAGAGTGAAACTTGACACAATGGTCAACAAATCCAGCTGACCAACAAAACACGTGCCTGGCACTTATTTCCACCAGAGATCCTCACTGAATAATTATTAGTTCATGGTTGTAAAAGGGAAATGTGTATTTTCAAGTGTTAAGTAATGCGTGCGAAGCGTCTGATGTGTTTAAAACGCAAATGCGTTCCCTCTGTGCTGCAGAGGAAACCTGGCCCCATCAGTCACTGGGGAAACAAACTTCTGCTGGCTCTGCTAGGGCTGAGATTTCACCTTCAGTTTTCAGACTCAGATTGCTGGAGTTTAAAGAAGCTGGAATAGATAATCTTATTGGCCATAACACTTGAAATATGGTTGTGTTGTGTGTGCCTATACCTTTTGCATACAAATAAATTGGGGTAATAGTATGGTTGGACTCCACAGTCTTTTCTGTAATTCAAGGGGATGCTTCTGCAGAGGAGTGTACCTCTAAACTTTGCCCTTTCAACAGTAATGGAGAGTAGCATTTCCTCACAGGTGATGGCACCTGAGAATTCAGAGCACTGGCTTGCATAGTGCTGGTCACATCTTAATGATCCTTGAGTGCAAGAGAGCAATGACACCGCCTTGGAGAGAGAGGAACAGGAAGGAGTTGATTGGTTGGGGTTTTTTTGTTGTTAGTTGTTTTGGGGATTTTAGCTCTCTAGCTTCTCATACCCTTGAACATCGAACTAAAAGTCGAGAAGCAAACTGTTACATTAAGCAAATATCAAATATGTTGCTTGTAAGGAAAAATCTGGCTCTGGTTCTGTTTAAGCTGGGGGGACATCCCCTGCAATATTCTTGGTAGGTAGACATTGGGTTGTAATTAGCTGAATGCCTCATGTGCTGCCCTTCCCCTTCACCTGCTGGAGGTGATACAGTCTGCTAATAAAGTCTTTATAGAGTTGCTTGTTGGTATGTCTTCTGGCTCTTTATTCTTAAGGTGAGCACGGCCCTTTTGAGAGGCTCAAGGTGGAAGAGTAGCTGTATTTGAGGTTTGAGTGGTGTCTGGATGTTAATTAATATAGATGGACCTTTTTTTATAGACTTATACATGAGTTGTTTTCCTTTCAAAGCAGCAGCCAATGTTTTTTCTATGCTTAGGAACAGAAGTTTTTAGTGTGCATTATGTTACATTTGAAGTGGGGGATCAACCCCTTTTCTTTAGGCTATGACTTTTTCCTTACTCTGTGAAAAGCCACATTAAGTATATACATATATATTTATTTTTTTTATTT
>WUAM01000309.1:2545724-2663604 GCA_024336885.1 Actenoides hombroni
TTTTTATTTATGCAAGCAACACTGAAGTGAAGAAAGGTTGTAAATAGGAGCCCTATGGACACAGTCTTAACATTTGTCTGTTGCATGTCTTCCAGCCAACCAGGAGGGAAATGTTTCTCAAATATTCAGCATGGGCTTTCAGGGATGTAGAAGTCATGCTGTTTAAAGAAACAGAGTAATCTGTGAAGCTGACCTAGTGCATTGTCCCTTTGCATGTAAGAAAGGATTATGTTTGGTGTCTTGGTATTGTTGGGAAGTCTCTGGTGGGCCTGGGAGAGTGCTGGCTACAGAAATCATGAGGCTGACCTGAATTAATGCAAGCAGTTGTTTGCCAGGAGTCTTGTTTCTCGGTACTTGCCTGAATTTGTCTTCAGTGTTTTTTAAACACCTCTGTACTGTAAAAGTTAAACTTTTTTTGAGGTTCTTAATTGTCAAAAGGTTTTTAGTAGGCTAGGGCTTGAAGAACAACCATGGATGTCACCTTTCCTCACCTGTAAGTTAGAGCTGGTGAAGAGTCATGTTGAGAGAAGGTTGGATAAAGGTGCTGTCTTGAGCGTTGCACTTGCTTCAGCTGGCAGGCCTCTCACCTGGCCTTGTTCCAATGAATATTGATGGTTATGGTGGTAAAGTTCTCATGTATGTACCAGTGCCTTTGGGTTCAGCCACTAGTCCTGATTGTGCCTTTCAACTTGCCATGTGTGGAGGCAGAATGGGGAGCTGCTGTCATCAGGAGGCATGGAGGTGTTCAGTGGGGTTATTTCTGCAGATGGAAAGTCCTGGTGTGCTTGCAAGCTCTGTGGGGTGTCTGATTAATGTTCTGTGCTTCAGTAGTGAAGCTGTGCGGTTGTTTGGTTTTTTTAATGTCTTGTGACTTTTTAGTACAGGAAACTCTTTGCTTGAATTAATATCCTATGATTAAGGCAACTTCACATCCAGAAGCATCTTGGCCCGCTAGAGGTTAGTTTTGGTGTGTCCTTCCCTCCTCTAAAGGATGGTGATTCCTCAGGAGCATGTGTCCCTCTAGAAGGTGGTCTCTGACTTCATTCTGGAACTGTACAGCAGCATTTTAGGGCTTGAAGGAGAAGGATGGAAATGGGAGATGTAAGTCTCTCTCCTAAGTGGTGCAGAAAGGGAGTCATCTGGCTAGAGGGATAAATCTGTGCCTAGATAGCAGGGCAGTGACAGGGCCAGGGGGGCTCTGGCCAATGCCATGCAATGGTTATTTTCATGCTCTGTGACAAAGGACACACAACAGCCTTGCTGTGAGGCCTTGGACAGGTCATTTTAATCTGTCTGAGTTTTCTTTTTCTGTCCTGTTGCACCATTTGTAACATTGAACGCACCTCTCTTGTTGCCTTCAGTGCTAACTATGGTTGACAGGGGTTCATCTGCTGTCACGGTGGTGCCCTGGAACAACACAGCTGCCTGTTGCAGAAAGTGGGAGATGGATTTAGGAGCACCCCCTTCCCCTCTTCCCTTAACAGCACATTTTTCATGAAGTGATAAACTATAGGCTCTGATTTGCCTCTGGGTGGGTTTTGTTCTTTTTAAAATTCAAAGTTTGTTTTCATGTCTTTATCTGCTTGGGTGAACAGGTTACCTCTTTTCTGAGGGAAAGCTGCAGTTCCAGTGAAGCAACCAAGATCGAGAAGGGGCACAAGCTTATGGTCTCCTGGAACTTGTTTTCAGTAGTGCCTCAAAGAGCATGTTCCAGGGGAGTGCATACAGAGAGACCTGAGCCAGCAAGTCTGCAAAGAGCAAATGGGACCTTGTAGGTCACCTAGTCCAACTTGTCCTGAAGAAATGAGCCTCCAACTGCTGCTGCTGCTTGGGGCAATGCTAGCCTTACCTAGCTCAACTACACCTGCAACTCCTTTGTCTGGGGTCAGTCAGCCGATGTGTCCCTGCAGTGGGCTGTCCCCACTGGTGGGGCCTGGGGTTAGCACAGTTGGGGTGGTGACTGTAAATCTGTCATTACCTGCTGCTGGGGGGACATGAACATGCTCAGTGGATGGGATGACTTGGGAGCCATTGCTCCCACCAGGGTTAGATGCTGCTTTGCACATATGCATCACTCTGTTTCCAGGACTATGGCTTTAAGGGAGGAAATTGGAAAAAATAAATTAAGAGAATAATGATAAAGTGATGTTCCAACTCTTACTATGCTCAAGCTTTAAAAAGTCTACAGCATGCCTGGGTTAATGCCTACTTGTTTCACTGCAACAGAAAAGAACTGCTTCTAGTTAAAGGTAAAAAAAAATAAAAAGAACAAATGTTACTCCTTGTCCACACACTTTATTTTTTTTTAACAAGAGCTTAAAGAGATTTGGAAAATAGGAGATAACTAGCAAGCTTCTGTTGTATCAGTCAAATTGGTTGTCTCCAGTTTATTATGCCAAAGTGCAATATTAAGCCTTATGTAAGCAGTTGACCAATAATGCTTTAGAGCAAAAGCTGTTGTTAGAGCAGTTGACCTGTGCTGTGTTGGTGGTGGGCTCTAATTCTTCTTGATTTCTAAGATAATGGGAGTGAGTCTGTTCAGTTGATGGAAACATAAGAATAAGCCTTTTGCTGCTGCTTAGGGTGTGTTAATGTGATAGTTTAACATGAGGTTAATCTTAGGCTCACAGGTTAGCCCTGCAAGGCAGCATGACATCTCTGTTAAGGGATGATAACACAGTGCTTATGCTTCCTGGGAAATGTGAATGTTAACTCACCTGTGGAAACAAGGACAGGCAGGTTGGTTTTCATCTGGCTGAAGAGATTCCTTGTTTGATTGTTGTTTAGCTCTGGATTCTGTAAATACGTTACTTTTAGTTCTTCGCTTAACTGAGGAGTATATGGATATAAACTGGGTCAACTTTCTCTTGCCCTTTGGGGTTTTGAGGGTATAGCCTTGCCTCCCTGACAGGATTGGGCTTTAAATGCAAGCAGGGCTGGCCCAGAAGTTTGTGTCGGTCAAGGCTGGCTTGCACCATGCTAGTTCCAGTAGTTTGCTCCTTTTATTTTTGGACAGTGTGGCACATGGTTTTGTCAAGTCAGCAACCTTTATTTTCTCTGGGTTTTCTTCATGTGCTTTTAAAATGCCTTTCTGGAAAGTATTAAATCAGTCATATATTATTTCTAGGCAAAAGTCTAGGAATTCCTCACTTCAAAGAGTTTAGATCAGCAGGAACGGATGGCACTCCCAAATGTTGGTGGGGTGTATCAGCACTTTGTTTTCTTTCATATTAATGCAAATGTTGCTGATGTATCTGATATGGAGGAGCAGTGACTTTGAAAAGAGACTGTGTTCATCCTTAGGAGACATGAAGCAGCCTGCTCTGTCATTAGAAAGAAGCTGCCTTGGAGAGATTGCCCTTAAAAGGGTAAGGTGAATAAATGGATGGCTGAACCATGAAAATGTCAGTGTTCTCTAAACCATGCAAATTAAACACAACTGTCCACTCCTACATATCCAGGATTACAAATGTCTGACACAGTGCTGGGATCCTTCTCCCTCTTTGGATATGCTGAGGCAAAGGCCTTTGTGTTGGGCTTGTGTGCCGTCACCCACCCCAGCTGCTGGCTGTCTTCAGGCCAAGTGGGCCTTTAGGGATGCACATGGTGATGGACAGAGAGAAATGAGAACAGGTTAAAACCCAAACCTTGTGTTTTGGGCAAATCCAGTCTGCTCTACCTCTGTAAAAACAGATTTGTAGCTCTTTGTCAATATAAAACCATTTGTGGTATCTTTATTGCATTAAAATAGTTTCTGTTCCCTCCCTCATCACTTCCCCTGCCTCCTTTGTATGTAGCTTTAGCATTTCTTGATGACCTTTTTGTTAATATGATTTCCGGTGGGAGCATTTCACAGTAGAAGTATGTATTCCTTCAGGGTTTACACTGACATTTCCAGTGATTATTTAATTGGACTTCATGTTAGCCTACATCCCCACGGGAACACATACTTTTGCTATGAGAAGTTGTAATGTGTCTAATTTTGAGTTTCTGCTATAAACGCTTGCCCTCCAGGGAGGGTAAGTCCAATCCTTGTCTGTGGCTGCAGAATCATCACTATAGTGTGTTTGTGATGTGGGGTTTCTCATCTTATTCCTAATTACATTCTTGTATAGCTTAATCCTTGTACCAGAATTGAGAGCAGGCCTTCTTCTCTTTCACCTTCCTGACCGCTCTCCAAGGATAGTGCAGTGCTTTGAAGAATGCTGTCATGTTTTTTTTTCCTGTGAATAGTCTTCTTATTTTTTTTTTTATTCTTTCAAAAGGGCAGACTCTGCACTCACTCAGCATAGGGGGAGTTCCAAGCTGTAGGGGGAGTACAAGCTGGAACTACTGTCTTGCATTCAGAGATGTGGTCCAGAAGTATACACAGTGGTTTCTGGGCAGGCTGGTGAGTAGTCCAGAAGTTAGTGGCTTCACTTGGAAAAGCTGATGAGTCAAGTAGGGGAAGGGATATGTTGGATTTGCATGGGTGACCTGGGTCCGAAACTTAGGGTCTGAAGAAAAGCTAAGACAAAAAAAAACCCAAACAAACTCAAAAACCCCACCAAACTGAAATCTCAAGAAAGGTTCCTTAGCAGCAGTTTAAAAAAAAAAAAAAGAGAAAAAAGTGAAAATTTATTTGTTTCTAACTAATCTGGATGATCTAGTGGTCCTCAGAAGAAGAAGAGCGAAGGAGTGAGAGCTGGTGGTGGAAAAACATCAGTCATGTGTTGAGGTGTGGGAGGCATTGGGGGTGACAATGTGGTTGAGAGCAGGTGGTGGTGGGGTGGAAGGAGCCAAGAGTTCAAGAGCGGAGCTGGGCAGAGCCATTGTCTGTGGCACAGCCTGGCAGGGATAGGGACTTTCAGTGACCTTTCTCCTGCATCCATGTGATGTGTGTCTAGGACAGCCAGCTGCACTGTGCCTGGTGTCAAAGCACAAAATGAAAGTAGGTGAGACAGGAATTGCAAAGGCAGTGGGAGAGGATGTGCTGTGGCAAGGTGCGTGAGCTGTGGTGAGATGAAATTAGAAATAACATGCAAATGCACACGCCTCAGTGCTGAGGGGAAACATCTCCTCTTTATCCAACGTCATGCTCTGAACTTCTAAAGGGACCTCAAAGTGGCTGTGTCGAGGATGTGGTTGTACCGCCTCTAGGCCAGAATCTGTGTACAAACCAACCTCTTGGGGTAGTTCCCACGTAGGGGGGGTGGGGGTGGGGAATAGACCTTACAAGTTCTCTGGAATGTGGGGTTTTGCCTTTTTTGAAGTGCCATTGGCAGTGCCATTAGAGGGAGAGATTAGATTAGATTGAGTGTATGGAGGTGGAAGCTGTTCTTTGTGAACCATGTTTACTTTCTTTTTTGTTGTTGTTTGCTTAAAGCTTAATCTCTTGCAGCATGGTTGATGCTCTATGTAATGTGGGCAACAGGGGGAGAAACCCTGTGACGGGCCTTTTGATCCGCATGTGGACAGGTGAGAAATATGCTAGCCAAAGCAGAAAGTCAGACCTCTTCTACTCTACTTGTTAGTAACAATAAAAGTAAAAACACTTTTAGTTATGCCTTTGATTTTGGAAAGCAGGGGCAATGTGGGTTGTTGAGGTAAATGTGGATACTTATGTTGTAAAAGGATGGATTTTCACAAAATATACCAAACACAATTTCCTTGAAATCAAAGGAGCACCTCCTAATGTCACCTGAGTGAATGTGGTCTGATAGGTTGCCACCCCTTTTGACAGAAGGGAGTTGCCTTTCTCATCTTAGTTTCCTGCTGTGTGGGCCAAATACAATATTTTCTATAGCACTGAGCTTTCTGTAGCAGTGAGGGCAAGCCCTGAGTGCTGTTCGGCAGCAGCTTTGGTGAGGAGAAGGGCACCTGCCTTGAAGAGTAGGAACACTCCTACAGTGACCTGCTTGGGTTACTCAGTTGCTCTAGAAGAGGTGTGGGAAGCGCTGTTCTTTACCAGAGTGAGCAGAGCCCTGCTTGGACATGAAAGTCCCTTTCAGTACCACAGGATGAGCAGAGAATGATCCCCAGTATGCACCGTGATCCATCTTTGCAGTGGTTGATATGGTGCCAGCAACAGCTGTGGTAAAGTGCAATGGCTAGATCTTCCACCACAAGGTAGTCTTAGCTTTCCTGCTGTATGGGTGCAACCACAGTGCTTCCATGTCCTACCCGCTAGTGCTTTTGGTACCAAGTATATGCTGAAGCTGGTGGAGACTGTAGCCTGAAGGGGAGGAATATGTGACAGCAAGGACAAAAGATAAGCAAGCACAGTGCTCAAAGGTAGGTGCATCTCATGGTGCTACAGTCTCTAGCATGCTCTGCTCATGGTACAGGAGCAGCCTGAATCCTGGCATTAAAGCAGTGCCAGCCTGCATCAGGACCTCTGGACACTGATGGTGGCATGGCAAGAGGGTGACCATGGGTCCTGGACCCTCTTGCCAGGCTGAGGATGGGCACAGCACTGGCTCGGCAAAGTGTCTGGGCAGTACCTGGCTGCTGTTTTCACATGCTGGAGTCACACTTGCTTAACCTTAAGGCATCCTGCACTTCGAATTAACTTGACACAAATTCATCTGTTCATTAATAACACAGGCTCAGTTTAATTGTTGTCTTAGTGGAAAAATACATGAGACTGTCATCAGCTGTTGCTTCTGGCAGTGCTTTTCTGCAGTAATGTAAATAAATGAGGTCACAGGTTTAAAGGAACAGGCTGTACTTGCACAAATTCAAAGCGTCATCTTAAACAGATATGCACCAATTGTCTGAGTATCTCCGGCCTGTGCCTCAGATGCTCACTGTAACACTTTGACCTTAAACATGCTCAAACGCAGCCGCAGGGGCATGGTTTGCTGTGACGGTACTGACGGGGCACATGCTGAGTGGCTGTTTTAAAACTTGGCTTCCTTCCTTCCCGAGTGAAGCTTTTGGTGGCCAGAACTCTGGTATTGTCAAGTTCTCTGCTGCTACCCCTTGCAAAAGCCCAGCAGCTCTAAAGGAGGGGCAGTTACTGGTCAAACAACTTTTATCCTGATAACTTCACGGCATCCTGGGATTTCTGCTCACTGCCCATGTGCGTGTGTGTTTGGAGTTGTTTTGTTTTGTTTTTTGAGATGGCTTTGTGGTATTGTAGTGGAGGATGAGCGGATCCAGAAATCTGCCTGGACAGCTTTGAAAGCTGTATAAAAGGTCTGTTTGTCTCCCAGGACCACGTGTTCTGTCTAAATGTGGATCCCGCATCTGCAGTCTGTCATGTATAAAAATATGTTCCTGTTTGTAGTTGTAGCAGGAACACCCAGTACCTGCCATGCTCAGAACAAAGTATGGCCATGCCAATGAGGTAATGCAAAGGTATTGCTTTATGGCGTGGTTATTTCATATTAACTGCCTTTCTATAAGCTCTCTCACTATAGAGGTAACAAGGTCACTTACTGTGGGGCAAGAGCCTTTTGCCAGATAGGAAACATTGCAAATCTACCAAAACATGTTGTAAACCCACATCCTAGTTTGCATATAGTCGCACATAGCGCAGCAGTCCTGCTTGAAAGAGGTGCCAAAGGAGGGCAGCTGTTACTGTACTCCTTGTACTTTAATTCTCAGTCTTCTCTTAAAACAAATAAAAACCCCCCTTGTATAAAATGTGTTGCAGGTAAGGTTTGTTTTTCTTGCTTTCTCTGAAGAGAATTGTTTCTGTTGCGAGGTCATTAAAAAAAACCAAGGAAGCTGTTTGTCTAGTTCCTGCCATACCTTTTGTGCCTGTTTGCAGGCATATTTGCTCTCATCTGATCGCAAATGGCAGACACTGTGTTTAGCGTGATTTTTAAGCAAGTACCATGCTGCTTGTCCTTTTATGTTTGTTCAGAGCTGCTCTGACTCCTGTCCGGCTGCTCACCTGGCCTTATAGTGCTGGTGCAAGCCCCAGTCTCCTGGGTGACTTCAGGGTTGGGAAGCCTGTGTGCAGCTGCTGCCAGGGAGCTCCTCAGTGGGCAATTTTGAGGAGTATTAAGTGAGACAGCTGCAAAGAACTTGAACAACATGTGAATAGCTGGAGCATGTATGGTGCTGATTTGAAACTTCCTAAAAGTTTTGAGGTCTTGGGACAATCCAAAGTCTGTTGTCACTCGCTAACTGCTCTGGCAGGGCAGGATGCTCGAAGATGTTGCACGCTGGTAACTGCAAAAGCATCTGGCTCTTTCATCGGTGGTGAGCAGGAGCCCTTGCTCTTCTGTTGTGTTCTACTGGATAGCAGGCAAGGCCATCTGCTGTGAATGGTCCTGCTTCATTGATTCATTTTCTTATGGAAAAAATACCTTGGGCTCCTGTGCTGGGCATCCTTGCATGTCCATCTTCATTTGGGTATGTTCAGCTCCCCCACGTAGTACCTGTTCTGGAGCAGAGTGTGCACAAAAGCACTTGAGATGTTCTCTGTATACCTGTGCGGGGCTATGTCCAGCTGGCTAGGTGGTTCAGGGTTTTCCCCCTGCTTTGGTTATTAAAGATAATGTAGTATGTTTAAAGATAGAAGAGACGGGTTACAAGCATGACAATCTGTAGAAGTGAACATTGGTGGCTTATCTAGCTGCTGGCATTTTGGCTTGTCACTGAAGATGGTCACACAGCTGAGTCTGGGCTTCATGGCTGTCCTTCAGACTGCGCTGCTGTGCATGATAATGGTCTTTCCTGTTGGGAGGTATCATGTTGCCTCTGCTTAGGCTGCCTGTATATGATGAAGGATTTTTGCATATTGCAAATAGTAGCTGAAAAGCTGCTTTTAAAATGCATCTTACTTTTGTGCCAGGGAGAGGCTTTCTGCCAGGTTGCGCTTCTCTTTCACACTTCCTATTACTGCCCTGTGTAATGCTTGCTTCATGCCCCAGGTTTGGGAAAGCTTGAGCAGCTTCTGTTACAACCATGAGTGGTTGCAACATCCATGTGTTGAGCATCCTCCTGATATGGAATTGCTGTCATTAGCAGTGATATGTCTTGTTCCTTGGAGAGTTTAATGAATCAACTCTTAAACCAGGCTTGCAATAGGTATGTGTTGGCCTCCTCTCCCGGTACAGCGTCTTCTCTCCCTCACTGCACAAACACTTTAAATATTGAAATAGCAGGTGCTTGACAAAGGAATACAGATGCACTTGAATACCCTGTACATTGTATTTACTTTCATGTGGAAAGTCTGTCCTTTCTCTTCTGACTAGTCACAGTGAGCTTTGCTTGGACCTTTTTTTGGAAGTAGTCTCATTAAACTTCAGAAAAACCTGAGGATTATGCAGGCATGAGCTCCACTCAAATTACACTAGTGCCTCATAAATGAGCTAGGAGCAAGGATCATGTGTGGTGAGTGGGGCAAGAGTGGATTAAGGGAACAGTGCTTATAGGTGTCTGGATCCTGTTTTGGGACCAGGATGATTTGTATAGCAGCACAGATCCAAGCTAAGCTCCTACTGTTGGCTTTAGAGTTCACCTTCCTTCCTTGACTGCATCTTGCTGCATCCTTTCTGGGCACCAGGGTTCATGTCCAGTCCTCCCTTGAGTGCATGTCTGAGACAGTTCAAGTTAGTAATCCTCTCCCCAGTAACATGTTTTGGGGATGCTTGCTCTGAAGGTTGGTTGGGTGTGGTACTTTAAATATTGCTTGAACTGGCTTTTTTAACTACTTGCCCACATGAGGGAGGAGAATGAGAAGAGGGGGATGTGGACTGACAGTAGGAAAGGTGACCACTCAAGAATGTTAGGAAAGAAATTGTTGTATGTTTGGTTACTGAACTTGTTTGGGCATCTTCTATGTGGCGTGTTTGGGGTCGCCTTCCTGTTCTTTGGCCTAATGCTCCTTGCTGAAGTACTGGTGTTTGCCCTGCACCTCTTAATTTTTTCTGTGTACAGCGATAACAGCTCTTCATAATATAATGGTGTCTTGTCCTCTCCTCTCCTCTCTGTTCTCAATCTGATGGACCAAAGCTCATGCTGAGGAAGAGTTGGTAACAGGAGTAATAGTGTCTTCTGGTGAACAAGACAGGCAGAGGCCCCATGAAGAGGACACAGGTGGTGAGGAAAGAGCTTGCTCTAGACTCTCCAGCTCTGCTGTATCTTACAGGTGGCTGGTGAAGCAGGATGGTGTCTGCCACACCATCAGTATGTCTGCACCTGTGTGATGAAGCAATGGGAACCCAGCTCCGCTTATGGCCTGCTTACTCTCAGAAGGCAACAGGAGAAGTGAAAAATAAGTGTTGACTCTGGAGTCACTTAAGCAACTTATTTTTTATGGGTTTTCTTGGGAATCACAGTATGTTCTGGTTGTTGTTTAAACAGCAATATTTAAGCTGAATGGATTTCTTGCCTATGCAGAAGGACAGAATTGTGGGTTTGGGTTTAGCCTTGAGCCCAGATTCTAGGCTGGGGCTGTTGGTTTGGAGGAGACTTCAGCTGGGGGACTATGGTCTTGTTTGCTTTTCTTGAGTGGTCTGAGATGACTTAAGACACTTTCAAGGCTGGGTGGTGTAGTTGGCAGACAAACTCAAGATTTTTTTTGTCCTTGCTCTTCTTTCCATCCTGCTCCTCAGTTGTAACAACTTTGTGAGTAGAGAGCTCTTTAAGGCAGATCTGTTTGCTTTGTGTCTTGCGAACAGCAGAAACAGCTGAAGATAAGCATGGCTTTGAGGCAGGGGAAATACTGTTTTGTGGGCAACTCAAGGATATCTGGAAAAATGAGTTATGAGCAGTGTGTGAAGGGCAGAAGTCTGGACGTTAAAAAGGGCAGAGAGCCACATTAGTGGGGCTCAGATGGTTGTAACCTAATCTGGATGCCTCATACTCAACTAGTATTGCATAGGGCATTGAGGCGGTCACTGGGTGGGTCCCACAGGTGGTTCCCACCCTATTCACGGGTGTGTGGACATTTGGAGTTGCAGCAGCCAAGATGCAGGTAGTGAAGCCCTTTGCTGTGTCTGATCCAGAGCTTGCGTGACAGTGTGTTTTGCTCGGTTTTAAAGTCTTCCTTTGCTAGATCACTGTGAAACAGCATGGAAAAGACAAATATCTAAAAATATTATTAGGACGGTGACATTCAGCGTTTATTTTGGCTAGCGTAGTGCTTTCTAGTAACTTCAGCGTAGCTCTCCCCCCTGCTGGGTTGGGTTATTTTTTTGGCTTGCATGTAATAAAGCGCGACTGAGTCTGAACACTTGGCCCGTCTGGATGCGGTGGCTGACTCCAAGTATCCTGGTACAACATAAACGTGGGCTTTTTGAGGGTGAGGCCAGGGTGGGGGAGGAAATATATCTCTACATTTCTCCTCTTTCCGCCTTTTTCTTTTGGAGGAGCCACCTGTTAGCATTACATCAGCGGCTCCCAGGAACGCTGCCTCCTACCAAAGGCCTTACACAAAGTAGTTGTTCTTGTATTGTTTGCGCTCAAAGAGCTGATGTCATGCCAGCTGATGTCATTGTGTGCGTTGTGTAATCGCTATGGAAACCGGGCAGGTGGGGAGCCCGGGGCTGATGTAATTGCCGAATGAGGTGTAGAAAGAAGGTCTGCTTTTCTTGCCCCAGTTCTGCAGAGCTGCCCTCCTGAAACAAACAACAACAACAAAAACCAAAAACAGGGAAAATGCTGCTTGAAAAAGCTGGCAAGGCGTGCGATAGCACCAGGGGAGGCACGAGCCAAAAAAGTGACTTCTCCCTTCCCCCTCGGATCCATTTCTCAATCCGTATTAATGTCCTAAAAATAACTCCTGCTAGATATTTTCAGGCAACCAGGGCAGAAAAAGGAGATCTGTTTGCCATATGTTAAGCGAGCACCTTGGTCGCTGTCACGTTAAGGGGAGCGGTTTTCTTTTGTCTGGCCGCACGAATGTGTACATATTGTTCCCTGGAGCAGAGCAATGACCTGCACTCGCCCCTCCTCGGGGGTGTTGGGCCTGATCCTGGCAGGCAAACCACTGTGGACAGGTGAAGCTAAAAGACTGCCCCATCTGGCTCACTGCTGTGCTTTGGTGTGCTGCTAGCCCATTCGCTCATAGCTTTGGTGATGTTTTCCTTCTTGGAAAAATGCTTTTTGTTGTTCGTTCCTCCTTCTTGCCTCCTCTCATGACCTCATAGGTGACAGAGCCCCAGAATACTGATGTTTCACAAACATTTGTTTGCCTTGTGGAGGGGAGGATGATGTGTGCCACTGATTCATGCCACCCTTGCTGTTGGTGGCTGTGCCCCATCAGCAGCCACCATGACTATGGTGGTGGGGACAATAGAGCCAGCACCAGTTCTGGTGGCCTTAATGTGTGCTCTGAAGAAAGGTTGGCCCAAAGCATTACCAACCTCAGGGTGTCTAACCAAAATATGTGCTTGGTCTCTCTTCCCAGGAGGACTCAGCGGTTTCAAGCAGAACCATGAAAACCTCTGCGATAACTCCCTCCAGCTGCAAGAGTGCCCGGAGGGGGGAGGAGGGGGAGGCGGTGCATCTGCCGTGCCCCTCACACTACCTCAGTCCATCCCCACCACGCCAGACATCGAGAATGCTGAGCTCACCCCCATCCTGCCCTTCCTCTTCCTCGGAAATGAGCACGATGCTCAGGACTTGGAGAAAATGCAGAGGATGAACATAGGCTATGTAATCAATGTGACCACCCACCTGCCCCTGTACCATTACGAGAAAGGCATGTTCAACTACAAGCGGCTCCCAGCCACTGACAGCAACAAGCAGAATCTCAGGCAGTATTTTGAAGAGGCTTTTGAGTTCATTGGTAATTACCTTGACTGGCAATATTCCTGTTGTTTTTGTTGTGTGTGGTTTATTGTTTTGTTTTTGTTTTGTTTTTTACCTGTTGTAAGAATCTTGAGTGAGTTTTATGCATCAGTAACTACCCTGGAGGCTATGTAAGGCCATAGTTACTTTTGTTTAGGTTGTCACAAATGCTGGGCCCCTCGTGTTTCTACTCATTCTCATCTCTGCCGTATCCAGTTAAGTGGCCTGGGGGTACAATTTTTATCCGTTGATAGTGATGCCTACCTCCAGGTTTCCAGCTTCAGGAAACCCCAGAAAACAGATTTTTGTCATCTCCTCTTCTTGATTCCTTTATGTTCTTAGTTTCCACAGTGGCTTCCATGCAATTTTTTTGTAGTAACTATTCTGAATGATGACTGATCCTAACTTAATTTCATGAGAAAACTGACAAATTTTCACAATTCACTTGTTCTACCATTAGATTTATAACTTCAGAGTGGATGAGTGGATTGTGGTGAAAACTTATTAATGAAGTCTTTAAACCTTGTAGGCTGTGTGAGAGAGTTCACCACAGACATGCAGCTTGTAGGGGAGGTGGCTGAAGAAATGACCCGGCAATGTTACCCACATTGCTCTGAACCTCACTATAATCAATGCAGCATAAACCGTGGCCAAGGTTAGGGGTGTGTTCAGCTCTGGTTGGTCATCTAGGCTAAAGCCAGATGGCCTCTTTAAGCAAAGCTCATCAGTGAGGGCATCAGCATGTCATACTAAAAGCTTTTGAGGACCTTCCCTTGTCCCTCTCTGTCTTTGTGGACACAGGTTTTGCAGCATAGTGAACGTCTGTTTGTGCTTCCCCAGCACAAGTACATGTCTTGAGAGGTTCTCTGAAATATGCTGAGGGTACCACTGACATATAGTTTTATTTTATTATGCTGAGGCTTGGCTGACGTGAGTGCTTCAGGCACAATGGTGGAGGACTAGACAAAGGAAGTGGGCTTCTGTGCTTTGTCACAGCTTATGTCTTCAGCTGATCCCATGCTAAGTTGTTGCAGAGCTATCTTTTTCCCTACCCTCAGACTATCAATGTTTATGGTCTTTTAAGTTGGGGTGTGGGTACATAGCTCCTGAAGCTCAAGCCTGCTTGTGCTGGTGCTGTGGAGGTGCTCTCATGTTCAGCAAGGACTGGGCCCCAGTCATGGGACTGGATCCCAGTGCGGAAGGTCCAAGCTCAACATACTCTTCTGAGCCCATCTGCCCCTGCTGTACTGTCGGGCAGGGGCTTGCTCCTCTGAAGCAGACAGCTTGTCAGCCGAGTCCATCTGTGTTGCGGTTGGCAGGGGTCGTTGTGCAGTGATGCACATAGTCTGTAGCTGTGCTACTTGAATGAAGGTGAATAGGCAAACTGCTGCTTACACCTCACTTCAGATGCAGTGCAGCATTAAAGCTTGAGTCTTACCACTGAGAGCTTCTTCCAGGAGCCCTTGAGCTTGTCCTTTGCAGTGTAGAGGACCAAAGGATTTCTGCTTAAAAGCGAAATTTCCCTAGTGGTCCTGGCTTTACCAGTAGTGTTGTCAGCTCCCCAAAATGCCGATTACTATGTGCATGGGAAGGGCAACACCCCTTTTTGGCTGAAGGGAAACCTTCTCTGATGGCAGGGGAGAGGGAACCTCACTTTGAACCTTTGGGGGGAGAAGTTGGGTCAAGAAGTCCAGTAAAACCTTAAACTTGGAATTTAGTAAGATGGGGAGATGCAATAAGGCTAAGCTTAATAAAGGAACTGTAAAGCTCTGTTGAGCTCCTTTGGGAGTGGGAGGGAGATTTCTGCTCCCAGCATCCCTATGAACTGCAGGATTAGAGCTCTCAAAAACTCTAAAAGATAGTGTTTGGCTTAACAACCTCACTAAGGGCAGAGAAAGCAGCTTTGCTCTGAAAAGGTTTAGAAAGTATTTCAAAACACATTTTTATGTTACTTTTCAATAATTACAGCTTGAGGGCATGTCTTTGTCTTTAATAAACAAATATTTCTCCATTGAGAGTTTTTCTCCTTAGCAAATTTAGTCATCTGGGGAAGTAACTAGTCATAGCTTTCCTTTTCTCAGGTTATACTTCAAATTGCATTTGAGAAGATTTGGAAATGTTTAAACAGTAGATCATTGGCCTGTGTTTCTTTAAATATGTCTTGAAAAAACCACAACCAAACCCAGGTTTAGCTAAGACTAAAGCCATAGGAAGTGAAATCATCAAAAGCTCTGGGAAGGTGTGTCAAAATACCTTAGAGTTTCAGCTTTCTGAAATACTAACTGGCAAAAATATCTAGAGGGAAGTTGGCTTAATTTATGCTTTCACAATACAGGTTGAACATGTGGGGTAGGATGAACCATACTCTTAGTGGGGTTGGATTCATGCCAAAATTTGTGAACTAAATTCATCCTTCTCCTGTGAGTTAAAACAAAAGAAATAGATTGAAATGTCACATCTTGGAAGTTTTATCTCCTGTTTTAAAAGCAAGCTATGGGAGATGAGGATGGTGTGGTAGTGACTCTCCTCTTTCTAACGTCCTATTAGCATATCATTCCAGTGGCTCTGTCCTTTCTAAATCCTGCCCAGGTTGCATCCCTTGAAGTGATGTATCTTGGTGAAGAGCATGTGTGTCATCATTTCCCTCCCTCCTCACCTCATCCTTTCCCCACTGCTCCCAGAGAAGCTCTGGAGGGGTAGTGCTCAGCAGAATGTGATGCTGTGCTCAAATTCTGAAGAGACAGGGATGGCAAATCCTTTTTTCACACCACTGAAAGTGACCAAGTCAAAACATACAGAGCTTGCTACACAGGAATCAGAATTTGAGGTCTCTTACCAGCTCTTAACTCTTGTTGAGGTATAAACTAGATCCAGCTCCTGCTTCTGCAGAGACACCACAGCGGAGTGCCCCATTGAAGCTCATTTCAAGAGTAGCTTTGTCAAAGCCTCAAACAATAAGGCTTTGAAACAAATGTCTTGTTATGAATTGAAACTGAAAAAATCTGTTTTTTGAAAAGGTGGTGACCTGCTTTGAAATACAGGGTGGTTGAGATGCTGACATAACACAGTGGCATTGTGACAGAGGTGGAGATGGAGCCCAAGCTGCCTTGTCGTGGGCCTTGACCTCCTAAATAAATGCTCCTTGGCAGAGCACAAGCAGCGCAGCAGTGTCTCTCAATGTGCATTTTGTCTAGTAAAGAGAAAAAAGTGAACATGAGGGTTTTCAGTGTTAGACTGGCCTACATGTTTCACATTTGGGACCTCTGAAACCCTGAGGGAAGATGGACTGGAGACAGAGGAGGACATGCTGCTGTGCTTGTAATAAAAAAGTAATATTAAAAAAAGACCTTTCCTGTTAAGTACCTCGTAATTGCACTGAGCTTTTTCTAATTTACAAACTAGCAAAAATCTTACTTTCTTTTGTCTGTCTTGTTTCCAGAGGAAGCTCATCAGTGTGGAAAAGGCCTCCTCATCCACTGCCAGGCTGGTGTCTCCCGATCTGCCACCATAGTTATTGCGTACTTAATGAAGCACACGCGCATGACCATGACAGATGCCTATAAATTTGTAAAAGGCAAACGACCAATCATTTCCCCTAATCTTAACTTTATGGGGCAGTTACTGGAGTTTGAGGAGGATCTAAACAACGGTGTCACACCACGAATCCTCACACCAAAGTTGATCGGCGTAGAGACTGTCGTGTGATGGCAAAGCTGCGAGGAGGTGGTCAATGAAGGGGTTAACCTGTTCTTCACCTGATTTGGGGCACTGATGGGTGGGTTGTGGGTTTTTCTTTTTAGCTTTCAAGGTGTGGGGGAGGGGGAGGGTTGTGGCAAACTTTTTGTGAATAAAAACCTTTTTGTAAGGAAAGGTTTTTAAAAGATCCAAGAACTTCACTGTGTTTGGGATGCAGTTGTGATTTCCTTCCCAGACACCATCAGAGCAGGGAGGCTTCGGAGCAAGAGGAGTACTGCTTAAAATCAAAACAACAACAACAAAAAAGAAATATTGGCCTTCTTTTTTTCTTTTTATTTTTCCCTCCTCTCCAGCTACTTGTAGAGTTTATGGCTAAGTAGTCTGTGCAGGTTCATAGACTGAAGAAACCTAAGTTGAAGACGAAACACAAACAGCCAAAACAAAGCAGAAAAAAAAACCTCCCTGAAACATAAAGGCCTTCGTTCTGCAAAGGCTTTGCTAAAGTTAACGTAGCAAAATGCTCACCAATGCAAAGGAAATCAGAGCAGCTTAGAAAGTCTGCAAGGCACTTTTCACACTCCTGACTCAAACTAAAGAAGGAAAAAAACAAAACTTTATTTGGCGTGTTTCATGTTCCAGTTCTATTTTTCTATTTTGGGATGTAAGGTTTTAACAGTAAGGAACTTTGATCATTCTATGCCATATGCCTTCACTGGCTTCTCGTGCAATAATAATCTGGGTGTTGTTTTGAGTGTTCAAACCAATTATAGTTGGCTGCCCACTAATAATAAGGTAATAATTTTTAAAGTCTAACAGTGCAAAGGCAGCCAGCTTGGTTCAGGAAGGATGAGAGCAATTATTTCGTTCCTTGATATGATTTTGATCCTGGTTACAGTGCCATAAACCTTGTTACATATGTATATCAGAATGTACAAAAATTGAGAACAAGCAAAGTTTATTTAAGAATATTTTTCGCACAAAATATTGGTGTGTTTCAGTTGTCTATGTAAAAAAAAAAATTTGATTATAAAACAGAAAATCTTTTGGAAAATGCGTGTTCTTTTATTTCTTTAGCAATTTCCCATTTTCTTTCTATGGGTTGGGTTTTTGTTCTGTTCTTTTTGGTTTGCTTTGTTTTGTTTGTGGGTTGGTTTTTTTGTTGCAGTGTACATCTCCCTTTGACAAAACCAATATCACTTGTTTAGCATCTCCTCTTCAGTGTTTTGTTCCTGTCCTCTGCTGGTGGAATATGTTTTCTTTATTTTTTACTGTACTTTTGCATCCCTGAATTTCTGTAACCGGATTTTTCTTTCCTCAAACTGATTCTGTTTTGGAGCTGTTCATCTGAATTAGCACTATTGGTGAGGGCTCTTTGGGACAGATGTGTTATTTCTACAGCTCAGTAGGCATTTTGGAAAAAATAAGAAATAAACATTCTCCACTGATTCCTTTTCATCTTCCTGCAATTAGCTTATCTTCTATGTTACAAAATTGTCCGGTTTCTAGAAATATGTTGGTCTCGTGTGTGCTTTTCCCTCGCCTCCCTGTAGCCCCCTCTTTTAGCACTTTTACAGTTCCTGGGAATCCTATTCCTGGGATTTTCTGCTCTCTCTTGCTTGTCTTCATTCCCCTCCTTTTCCAGCTGTGTCAGTGTTAAGTGTGGTGTGTATTTTAAGGCTGATGTTTCTGCCTGACAGTGTCCCTTAGGTGGCTGACTTGTGCTTGCTTTGTTTGTATTTACTTTTTTTTTTAATTATATGATATAATCTGATATTTTCTGACTGTTACCACCTCTAAAGTTTATTTGTATAAGCCTAAAATGAGTTAGGAAATGTTTCTCGTATGACTCTGTTGTGCAAACTGATATATCCCAGGAAGTCTGATAGCAGTGAAGGCTTTTCCTAGATGAAAACATAGATGGACTGAACCAAGTTTAAAACAGGACCTGTCAGAAAACTTATGTATAATCACATTAGACATGTATATTTTTGTGGACATTTTACTTAAAATGTTATTACTATACAGATATTTTCTTGAAACCTATCCCTTTATTAAATTATTTTTCTACTGGAATTGAATTTTTTTTTTTTAAATTCTTTTCTACAATCACTATTGGTCCTTTCACCGAGATGTCCTTGGCAGCAAATGTTGCCCAGGTGGCAAAACTTCTTGGACTGTGACCTCTTCTGGGGCTAAGGAGAGAGTGGCTGGAGGGAGACATGACTATTTGCTGTTTGGGAGCCTTTGGGCTCCAGGAGGAAGGAGGTCCCTTAGCAAAGATGGTGTTCCTCCCTTCCCCCTTCCCTTGCATTTGGGCCTTACCTCTTCCAGGTGTTCTCCATGAACTGCAAGTGCAGGTTGCTTGATAAGCAGGGCGGAGTTTAGAAAACCTCTTCCTTTCTTGCCAGAGAAGCAAAAGCAGCTGTAACTGGACTGAGAGCTGGCTGAAAAGTTAGTCCTTGTAGCCTGATTGTGGCCATAAGTGCTGTAGTGCTGATGCTCTGCCAGGGAAACAGGTTATTCAGCAAGAGGAGCATGCAAACTGCCTACTTGGGACATAGCTTTCCTGAATATGAGGGGAAGAAGGACTTGGTTCAAAATTGGTTTCCAGCCTGATGCAAACATCTCTGGTGGGAAGCAGGGCCTGTGATGCTGACGTGACTGACGGCATCCTCTCTGGTTCAGCCTCAGCTGCTACATGCTGCCTTGGATCAGGATCAAGTTCTAGCCAAGTAAGTTCTTGTGTTTGGTTCGTATTTAAGCCAGAGAATAGCCCTTGCAATCCGGAGTAAGTTGTTGACAGCATGTGGTCTGATGCGTTTACCATGGAAAGGCTGAGCAGCGCTGTCGCTGCTGCTACGTGTGTGATCGTGGAGTTTGGAGGTCTTGCTTCCTGCTGAAGAAACCCTGTTAGCCTTTGTGCTCGTTACAGTTAGAAGTAGTGCCTGATTTTGCTCTCCAGTGTTATGAACTTGGAAATGATGGTGCAGGACAATGTGAGGCAATATTAGTGGAGTTTGCTGTGGGGATGGGCTGGATCAAATCTCTCCTTTGTGCGGTCCCATGCCTTTAGAGGGGACTGGAGCTGGGCTGAAGGAGAGGAGCAAAGCTCAGGAGGGTTATATTCCACTGCAGGCAATGCTGGGAAGTAGTAGCCTGGGAACCACTCCAAGTGAGGAGGGAAGACTGATGAGAAATGCTGATTTTTTTTTTATTCTTTTTTCCCCTGATAATTTATTGAAGCCAGTGAATGATCACTCGACATCTTTATTCCTCAGGGCGGGTGAAATTCAGTTAGGGTTTGTATGAGTGTTAAACCACCTGGGAGCCCTGCCTGTGTGCACACGTGTTGGAGATGCTTTGTTTTCTGGTACCTGATATGGTGCACTAGAAATATGTGCCTGCATATCAGTAGAAAGCCTCTGTTTGCGCACAACATGATCCTAGCCAGAAAAAAAACCCAAAACAAAACAACAAAAGGTTTTTACCCTCATTTCTAAGAGGAAGCAAGGCTTAAGGGATAGCAGACACAGCTGTGAAGGGGTTTAAGCAGACATTGGTGTTGCTCTGCTGCAGAAACCTCCAGGAAGGTTATTTCTAACTTTAAGGTTCTTGCATGTTGCTTGTAGAACTGAGGCTTGATCCCCTGCCCATATGCTGCCTGTAGCACGCTCCCAGCCTTCTTGAGGCATGTCACAGTTAAAATATAAATTGGGAAAATCATTTGATAGGCTTTGATGCATATGTGGGCGTTGTTGAGGACAGGACCTGCTTTTTCCTTCTGAGCATCAGCATTGCATACTTGTGTGCAAGGTATGAAAAAATAGGTACTGGCCTGGAAAACTGATTACCTCATAACTTATTTTCCAGTTTCTCCCCTATGGGAGCTTGGGGTAGACTCCCGAGTCCTCGTTTCTGAGAGCATTGCCCTCAAGACCCAGGGCTTGGGAGCAGATCCCTGAGATACAACTTGCAAAGCCAGGCTGAGTGTTCGGAGCAAGTGCCACTTCTCATTGTGAATTCAATTTCTCGTTGCAAACTGGGAACTCTACCAAATGGTGAACTGTCAGTGTGTGAGAGTGTTAAGACTGGCTGTAAATCTCTGTTAAAGCTAAAACCGTTCAATTAATTTTAAGTTTGGACTTTCAGAGCAAAGATTGTTTCACTTTCCGTGCTAAGTATCTTGTATGCTTTCTTTTGGGTCACACTGGGGACTGAACTGAATCACTTCTTTTGCCTTGGTAGTCAGTTTTCTGAGGTTTCCTATGACTTTACTTTTCACAAATGTTACGTTAACATCCTTTGGGGAAAGACAAATCAAAGGTCTTTCTCCTACCAGCTTGACAGATATAGGCCAGGAGTGTTTCAAGATGAAGCAATTGTGTAGGAAGAGTGTTGTTACCTTATGGTCATAAGGTCTGCCAACAACATGTTGTAGGAAGGTGTGTTCAAAAGCACATGCAGGAGCTGATGAGACTGACATAGGAGACACAAGGGGTGTGGGAAAGTGCTGAACAGACTGGGAGCATTTTGGCCTCGAATACCTCTCAGCCATAGTGGAGCTGGCTCCCAGCATGTGCAGTACCAGCAGCAGGAAATCCTTCTGGGAACTGAAGATGCTGTTTCAGCAGGGAGAACAAAAATAAAGCATGCTATCTCTTTACTGAGTTAGGAAGGTAAACAGAGAGATAACAAGTGGTTGATGGCTCTCTCATTAGCAGGTATCTGCTTTCCTGTGGCATGTTTGCCTGCTGCTCCTGTAGGTACCACAGAGGAGGTTACTGATGAGCATGTTTCAAGTGGTTTGAGCACAGCCTGACATTAGTAGCTGATAATTAGAGCCCTTAGTTTTCCCCCAGAGCATGCTGCTGCTGGCAGCAAAAGGAGGTGCTTCAAGCCATGTCATGTTCCCAGGAGCAGTCCCAGGTGCTGCTAGCCCCCAGCATCCTCCCACTGCTGGGCATAATCCTAATCTCTCCACTCAATCGGTTGCTCCTTTTGCAGAGGGGATTGCTTGCTTCTTCTATCTCCTCTCCCTCCTGGACTCATGTCCCAGTGGAGCATGAGATGGAGGAGCAGGCTCCTTTCTTGTCTCACCTTAGCTGTCATTCTACATCTTTTCCAACCCTGCCATTCCTCAGAGTAGAGAAAAGCAATTTAAAGCCATCCATTTTGAAGGTGTACTGCAGTGGGATGGATGTTTCCAGCCATCCTGATGGGCTCCTGGTTTGATTTGAGTATTATCAAGACAGTATCTCCTAGGGAGGCTAGAGACTGAAACCTTCTGCAGCAATTCCTGCTTGCAACTGCCTCATTACTAGTAACAAGGGACATTGTTGGAATGACAGAATAACATATTGCAGTCACCTGCTGAGTAGCCTGCTGACCTCTAGTTGGTGCTGCCCAGGGTGAGGAGGTCTGTCAGGTGTGCAGTGAGCTGTAGCCAGTGTGCAACCAGAAATCCCACCAGTGACTCAGTGGCTGATCTTCTCTTTGTGTCTTTCTGGAGCCAGTATCCTGGAGTATGCAGAGATACGATTCCTTGCCTCAGAAATTGTCCGAGCTCCTGTTGAATTGGCTGGATCCAGTCTGGCTTAAATCCTCCGCTGTTAGATGACCATCTGTTCGGCATGTTGCTGGGCTGTGATGTGAGCTTGTCAGAGTGAGCACAGAAACCATGAGTTCCTGGCTTGTGGCTGGGTTAATTTCAGTGGCATGGAAAAATAACTTGAAGTTTTATTCCTGGGGGTAAGAATTGCTGTATCTGGGCAGGGAAGCGTTCAGCGCTGTACAGAAACGCTTAAAAAGAAAACCCTAACATGAGTCAGCAAGTAAAGTTAAAACATGTAGCAAACTATTTCTGATAGGTAAAAGTGCTAAACCAGAGGTTAAGTGTAATTTGACTCATATGCCTTGTCTTCACACTTGTACTTGCTGTAACTTTGCTTCTTTGATTATCTATATATAAGAAGTGACATTGGAGAGCGTGGATTTATCACAAAGATTTATTTGTCATGGAGAGATGAAGGAGCTGTCAGGAACTTTGGGGTTTCATATCAGGTTGCACTTCTGGCAGATGCTAGTGGAGTGTTCAAAGATGATCACATTGTAGAGCACAGTAGTAAGTTGCTATAAGGACGGACAGAGGTTTGCCTGTGATGTAGGGACTCTGAATAGAACCATTGGATTTGTAAGATCTCTCTCTGGTCCAGGGCGTGGGCAGATACAAAGCATCTAGTCAGAGGCATAGGCAGTGGTGGCCCCAAGAACATGTTCTGGTCATTTGTTAAAATCCACTGGGGTCATGGAAGAGGATGCTGGTGTGAAAAACTGTGAGATAGCAGCAGCTGTGCTTGAGGAGCTTCCCTGAAGGTGTTTACATTTTCAAAGGTCTAACAGTCCTGCACAAAACTTTGCCCCTCTAGCATCCGTTTGAAAGCTCTTTTTCAAGGCATCCAGTTTTGATGCAGTGCTGTGCACCTGCCTCACATTGCTTTGCTCTGTCTTGTAAGACTCCAACACCTGACACCAAACTTTTGCAGTTACTGATAGTAGTTTGTAGAGAATTGTTTCTTGTGGGAGGCAAACAGGTGCTGAGGAGCACGATGACGGTTTGTGCTCCTTCTCCAAACCCTCCTTGGTTTTCAGCTGTGCTCCTTGAGTGGCTGTGGTGACCATCCGGTCATGGCATGGAGTTGTCCAGCTGTGTGTCAGCTGTTGATCCTGCTGAGTGTAACCTATTGAGAAACCACTCTGGGCTTGGCTCTTCTGGGCTGGGGTCTGTGACAATGCCTGAAAGGGAAGCTCAAGTGCACTGGGTGGGCTGTTCTGCCAGCTGACTCAGCTGAACTCTTATCCATGGGGCATCAATAAAATCTCAGCTTGAAAGGAAAGCCAGGTTTCTACTCTGAATTTTTGATGCATACTGAGGATTTGGAGCACAGTCATGAATATACAACCTTCGTCAGGGAACCTAGGAGGATAAAATGCTCTATAGGATCTGTATGAAACATAACGTGTTGCCTGTAAGACAGGATTTGGTTTCTTTGGGAGTCCTCTCTGCCCCGAAGTATCACCCACACTTTGGAAGCAGGGGCTTCCCACTATTTTGCAGCAGAGGCAGGTGAGAGGAGTGTCCATGGTCACAGAGAGGAGTGAGGAACAGAGCCCAGGATCTAGAACTCCTCTTGCTTTACTAATGCCATAAAACAGTTTCTTAAAACTTCAGTTGGTTGCTGATAAATGTGGTGATTAGCTCCAGCTTCAGACATTGAGGCCTTTCTCCTTGAAGTGGGAGCAAATTAGGCCCTCATTGTGTCTGGCTGTCCTATATGCACTGAAAATGCCAGAGCAATTTTAGCTTCCATGAAGTGACACTGAAGTCTTATTAGTGCCATTCACTAAACCCCTTTTTACTGCTGTATGAGCATTAGCAAATGGTCCTCTGCATCTTAGCTCTAAATGAAGAGCACTGCATACATATGGCAGTTTACCATCCTATATTTAACAAAGCCACAATTACGTGGAGATATAGAAGGGGCTGATAAGCCATTTGAGTACTCTGCAGAGAAATGGCACCAAAATAGTTGTCGTGTTGTTTCTAATTGCAATGGATGAGCAGCCTGGCTCATTAATCCTCCCTATCAGCAGCACATAGCCTGTCTGCACCAGAATAGCCCTGATCTCAGCAAACCTGCATCCAGCCCTGGCCTTCTGTTTTCGACGTATTTGGAAAAGACAAGCTTCCAGCACAGGCCTGAAGGGACTTCCACTTGGCTGGGCTGCCTTTCCACAGCAGAGATGACCCAGGGTGCGAGGGTCTTTGTAGAGTTTCAGGAGACTACCAGGGTGCATGCAGATGTTTGTGCAACCCTGACTTTAAGCTGAACAAGAGTGATGGTTAGGCAGGTCCTGCAGTGAGGTAGTCATGCTGGTGAGTGGTGAGCCATCACATCAGTATCTCAGGGGATGATGGGGCTGCTGCCTGTGCTGGTGACCGCCAGTTGTACAGCACATGCACATGTGGTGGGAACTGTGTTCCCTTGCCCCCCCCAGACTCAGCTGACATGGCTTTACACTGCTATAGCCTTGGCTTTAAAGCCAGAAGATGTAATTCAGAGAGAGCTGTTGGGGAAGAAAGCCCATGTTGTTGTGCTTCTCCTTTCTCATTTTCCCCTTTCTTCTTGTACACCTGCACAGGGCTTTTCCAGGAGCTATAACAAGCACTGTTAACAAGCCAAGTCTGTGTTTTCTTGCTGTCCCCAGTGACTTCAGTCTAAGCTGTGTTTGCAGAAATTTTCTCTCAAGAGATGGTGCAAGCTACTCTTGAAAACTGAACCTTACTCTTTAATAGCACTCAGTACTTCTGCAGTCATCCTGAAATCCTCATGGTAGGAGCCATGGGCTACAGGGACAAGAAAACCAAAGATGGGGGCTGACAGTGCCGTGGGAAATTATCTTGCTTAGGGCAGAGGCTGTGCCATCTATCACGAGATGCAGAGTGCTGCCTACCTGGTGTTACAGGATGGAGGAAAATCATGCAAAGACAGGAATGATGGTGACAGGGCAAGCACAGGTGTGATGGTACCACTGTTTTGGCTGCTAAATGGGGATTTGGTCTACTACATCCATATGGTGTGCAGGTCACTAAGTTTTGTGCACGCAGGAGATTTGGGTTTGGAACAGGCCAATGCCTGTTGAAAGCTAGGAATGTTTTCCTCATCTATTTTCTTTGTTTTAATTATGCATATCCTATTGGCTTTGAAGACTGAAGGGCTAGACAGCGGCATCTTGTAGCACACTGATATGGTGGGAATCTGTCAGCTGAATGTTGGTAGCCAGGTGCAGTTGCTTGATTGCTACCAGCCTGGTTCAAGACAAGCTTCTTGAGAGCTGAACCCTTTCCCACTCACCACCTTGCAAAGAGCTGCTGCTTGCAAGCCATCTGATCCAGGGTACACTGGACCTAATGTCCTTCCCAGCTGAATTCCTGGGATGGCTGGGCTGGATATAGCTAGATAAACCACTGAGGAATAAAGTAAATAATATTTTGCTACCTTTGCCTTGCTTTCACTAGAGTGACCGCACATTGTACGTGAGGAAGCTGAGGAACCGTGACTTAGTGCAATCTGTCAGAGTAAGGGTCATGTATGGAGAAACTGGGCAAAAGGATTTCTTGATCACTCTAAGATCCCAAGGAAATATACTATATTAATTTTGCTTCTTTAACCTCTCCTATGTTTTTGTCTGCCACATGCCTTCAGTAGCACTCCAGGCACATGATCTACACTCGCAGAATAATGATGTTTTATGTATTAAAATTCTCCTTTCTGTTTAAGCTGGAGATAGTATTTCTCTTTGCTTCCGTTTTCAACTTTAAGTTAAAAAAAATTCTAGCTTTTATAGATTGGAGAGTGGAAAAAGCATAACCACCTTGCTGAAAAGTGCCATGTGTGGGAGATGCTAAGAAGCAGAGGAAAACTGGGTGCTGAAGTCCCTCCTTACCTGGGTTTGAAAGACAAAGCAAAGTCTCTGCTGAGTGATGGAGAATCAGGACCACCACCTCTGGCAGCTAGTTGCTGGCACGCTTGAGATAAGCTGCTGGACAGGTAAAAAAATGGGTCCTAGCAGTTGGGCTAGAGCAAAACAGTAGTGATGATATTTTTTTTATGATATTGACCTGGTTCAGAAAGTTAGAAACAGTGATTCATTAGAAAGAGTTTTCTACATAGACAAAAGTCCACCTTAGTCCCCATTCTGGGCAGTGGGAAGGGCTGGGTTGAGGAGCAGTAGGATACATGCAGAAGGCAATGGAGATATTGTGTGCCTGTCCAAGGCTTTGAGATCCTCCTGAAGTCTCCAGCTTCCCAGTGAGGGCCTGGGGCTAGGGCTATCCTGGTAACTGAAAGCTGGTTTCAACTGGTAGCATAATGCTGGGGATACAAGGCTGGATGACCAGCCCATTTGTCCACCTGAGGACAATGTGGGCTTCCCTGCAATCCTTTGATTGTGAAGGTTAAATTCTGTTGCCTCTTGGGATGGGGGGAGGCGGGGGAATGGAGGGATTTGGGCACTGTGTCATTGCTCTGCTGGCTCTGTTAGTCTCTTGTGGTTTCCTTGCACTTATCATGAGAAGGCTCAGGTTTCAGTTCCTTACAACTTTGCTAAATTTGAGCTATTTGGGGCTAAAATTTTCCATGCTGGGTGTGTGTCAAGGTTAAGCACCCCTTCTCATCTGAAGCTGGTTTATTCTATTTCAATTGTGATTTTACGTAATTTGCTTTTAACTTCAAGTGATGAGATTTTTTTTTTAATAAAGTGTTTTGATTTTGTTCATTAGGAAAATTAAAATAATTTAATTTTCATTAGGAAAATTATTAACTACATTAACAGCAAGGTATTTCATGGAAAGCATGATTTTAATAAGGCTTCTGTTTAGAAAGTAAAAGAAACCCTTTTGATAAGGTCAGAGCATGTCACTTTGACCTTTTTAGTGGCAAAGCCATTCAGTGGCTCACCTCAAAAAAGGACTTCATCTTCTGAATGCATATCCAAAATAAAATAAAGTTGCTGTTGGAAAGAAGTGCTTTCACGTTTGTCAGACCTTTTTGGTTATCTGTAAATGAACCATTTTTTAATTGGCTTGGTGCAGGCAGTTTTTTTAAATGATGGTGCTTCTTCTAATAAGGAATATCAATCTTTCCCAGTGACTAATAATTCCAAATAGTAAATGTGAGCAGAGAGAGGAGCTTTGCCTGACTGCCTCATTTATTTTACAGACTTTGAAGCACCCTGAGGCTGAGAAGGTGCCTCCCCAAGCGCTGTTATGGGGTCTGTGTGGATCACTGGTGGGACCACTACCGCACAATACCTGCCTGCGTCATGAATGTCACCCAGATCTGTTAATGATGTCAGAGCAGTGTGCTGACATTCTGAGAAGCAGCTCATGCTCTTCCAGGTTGAGTCCAAGAGTTCACTTGTGGTTGGAGCCAGACAGGAGGAGAGTCCATCCTGGCCTTGGTGGGAGAGAGAAAACAGAAAGAGGTTCCTATGTCCTGTTTGTATCGTCTTCAGGCAGTTTGTTCTGCAGTATGGACTTCTAGTCACTCTACTCCTAAACTAGACTTTTATCGAGCTATGGTTGAGAGAGGAAAATGTCCATGTCAACAGCTGACAGCCCTTGCAAGACTGCTGTGTCTTGCCTGGAGGGTGGGTGTTGACAGTGTATTTGTTCTAGCAAGACTATGTGGTTACAAAGGGAGGACAAGTAGACATGTATCTCTGAACTGGGTCCTCATGTGGAGGTGAAATTCTTTTTATAGAAGATAATGAGATATTCTTATGTTTACAAGAGCTCTTAAAAAATATTGACTTACAGAGGTTATCCAGAGTTTCAGGCTTTCCCAGACTACTACTACAGTCTCTTCAGCCTGCCAGTCTTAGAAGAAAGTGGAGCTTTCCTTCTAGATGATGGTTTCTAACATCATACTCTACCGGTATTTCTTTTCTTCCTTCCTAGTGTTTGTTTGCCTGATTCCCTTCGGAGCACTCAGACTAGAAGCACTCAGCTATGTTTAGTGGGAAAAGCCTTCACTTGATACCCTGAAAGTAGTAGGAGAAGGCCTTACAGGAGTTTAAAGTTTGTGGACTTGGGAAGTGTAATTCCTCCTTTGCTATTTACTCTGGCCATGTGTTTGAGCTAGGCATTCAACGTTGGATCTCCATGTGAAGGTTCAGCCAAGCTGGGACCCATGGAAACTGTTAACTCCAAGCCAACATCAGAAACAAACTATACTGCTGAGGGTGGTGCTGTGGCTGTGCAGTGCTGTGTTCCCACTCTGACCAATGTGAGCTCCTTCAGCCCTTTCCTGGAGCATGTCCTGACCCAAGTCTGGTCATCAGCTGGAATGGAGGTTACAGCAGGGGCTGATCTGGGATCTCACCTGACAGCCATGTCAGGCAAAGTTTCCTTGCTTCTGGTCCTCTTTCTGGGCAGGCAGACATTTGTGTACTGAAGTGTGATCTTAATTCTGATCCTCAGCATTCTTGCCTGTATAAGGAGGGGAAGAGTATAAGTCTCAGGGCTTGGTGCTCCTCACAGAAAGTATGGATGGGGGAGGTTGGAGGTCCTGCATAGGAAAATTACTAAACTTAGTTTGGAGGTTCCCATAGAGGAGTTGTGGTCTAAGGAGCAAATGCCGGTGCACTTCTCTGGATTCACACTGAAAGTGCTTGAAGAGCACTTGACACTGCATGTGGTAACAGGAT
The DNA here is from genome assembly GCA_024336885.1 of Actenoides hombroni. Lineage (NCBI taxonomy): Eukaryota > Metazoa > Chordata > Aves > Coraciiformes > Alcedinidae > Actenoides > Actenoides hombroni. Next base: position 2,574,420 of record WUAM01000309.1, read on the forward strand.
AGGAATGCTTATTAACGAGAGCAGGAACATTAATATGTTTGTGAAACGGTATTATGCAACTGAAGTCAATACAGTGCTTTGAATTGCCAAAGAGCAATTCAAGAAGTAGGGAGTCTCAAAGTTCATATGCTTGAAAGACAAAGGGCCTCATGTTGCCCAGGACTGACTTGTTCAGCACCGCTTTCTTAAAGCTTGGCCATGCCCACAGCCATGTGCCTCAAGTGCCGCACTTTTTCTGAGCTTGAATGACAGCATGTTTTTCCCATTGCAAGATGCTAGTAAGAAATCAAGGCATGCCCAAACACCAGGCTAGAGATAAAGGCAACACATAGTTTTTATAATTCAGAGCGTTTAATTCATCTTGGGTGGGGGGGGAAAGTATTCCTGTCATTTTTTCAACTATATGACCCCATGCCTTTGTGCACAATTATCCTGGGTCGTTCAGAGATGTGGCAAAAGGATTTAGGCATTCACTAGGGATGGTTAGTACTAAATTAAAGGAGGCTTGATGCTTAATATAGTCAAGAAAATTGTGAAAGGAAGAAAGCAACATGTTGAAGTTGCTTTCTCTGTAATAAAAGAGAACAAGCAGTAAAAGCTTGTACAAAGACCTGTAATACAATATAAGAAAATCAGCTGAAAATATGCTGGAAAAGAACAAAATGGTTCATAATTATGATGAAACCAGTCCTGTGGAGAAGCTGCCTTCTAAGGTCGAGTTAGGAGCAAGCAAAGAATGCAAAACAGGATTTCAATATCTTGATAATTCAGACCTATATTCTTTAATTGGTAATTTACCTCTTAATTCATTAAAAAGCATCTGCTTGTTCCTTGCAAGACAGCTACCAGGGACATTTGTTTCATCTCATACAGATAATGCCACTGATGACGTGAAAGGTATAATTTAAAATAATTTTCCAGCAGCATTTCTCTATTAAAATGTAAATTTTAGAATTTCATTACCTGTTTGCAAAGTTGTGGTTTTTCATGGGTGAAACTGGGATTGCCTCCCCTGAATTATTTTCTAGAAGTTTATAGCTTCTTTTTTTTTCTTTTTTCAAGTTGCTAGGAAAATTTTTACAGACCTGTGATCACACCATTAGCAATCTTTCCTCAAAAGCCTCCTTGAAATTAGCAGTTTGAGTCAATGTTTAAGAAAGTGAGAGACATGCGATCTTTGTGCCATGACATTTTCTACATGTGAGCATTGAACAGTGGCCTCAGGAAACATGTGCATGGTTTCTTGGAAGACCCTGCTTAGAACTTGTCCAAATATTCAGTGTGGCATAGCTGAGCAAACACAAGATCAGAAACCAGGGAGGTGGAGGTTAGAGCTGAGGTATCCCACCTGTTGGGCTGGTGACCCACTGAAAGGAGCAGGGGTATCCTCAGCTCTCCAAGAGAGATAATTTCTCACCCCAGAGAGACTCAGTGATGGGAAACAATGTAGGTAGAGAGACAGTGCAGTGCTGCTACATTTACAGCTCTATATGCGCTGTCAAAGTCCAGATGACCTGATGATTTTGTAAGCCTCCTTTTAGGCATCTTATTTTCCTTTTTTAGTGCCTTGGGGCTGAAGTCCCCAAAGCTTCTAAGCTCCTGCAAAGCAAAACCCTCTCAAACTGCTGATCTCAAAAGCCCTGCAAAGGCCTGCCTGAAGCTGAAGCTCTCAGGGACTCAGAGGCTTTGATGCTCCTTCCACACACCTGGTTCCTGTTGGTCCTCTCCCCAGGTTCTGATTGTGAGCTGTGAATGGAAAATTAAAGATAATTTGTAAAGAAAAATATCTCTTTTTCCAGATTTCCCCCCTCCCTTCTTATGTTTTGACTACTCAATTACTCTGTTCCAGACAGAATGCAATATTTCTTAGAAAAGGTGGTCCTTTTTATTTCCTTATCAGCCCCACTCTAACCCAGAAATCAGTGAAAGTTCAAATTCCAGTCTAGTTATCAAAACCACAGTATGGGAGTGATTACAAAATAAGTCTGCCTCTCTGTACCCATGCTTTTAAAATTACTCACTGATTTTGGCAATTCAACCCAAAATCTGTGTACCTATTTGAAAGCGGCTACTTATAAATCTGGATTTTTTTTAAGCCTTGTCATGTTTAGCACCAGCTTTTTATCGCTTGTTTACTTAGTCCCTGACTCCACGGATGGTGGTGATCATTGGTCATGGTTACAATTTGACCCACCTCAGTCCACCAACAGCATATTTTTCCCACTACTGGTAGCTCATGCTGTTTATTTTGCTCTTTCTCAGCTTTGCTGCTTCATCATCTTCTCCTTAACTGACCCTGAGGTTGAATGCCACAGAAATAATCCTCCACAAACAATTATCTAGCCTGCTTTCTGTCATCCTAACCACATACAAGCTGGCTGATTGACTAATTTTATTTCAAGCTTATTCAGTAATCCTTTAAAGGATTTATTTTTGAATGCAAATAAAGGAAGAATTATTTAACATAATTATTTTATTAAAGTACTTTACAACATTTTTTGGCTTAATTGTGTTGAGGTTTTTGTATCCTTACTGCATTACAAACCTGATAGCAACACTGGCGTTTGAAATTTCATTGAGTAACTTAACTTCTAAGTCAGAAAGAAGTAAACCTCATTCCTTGCTTCTAAGCCACTCTGACCTGACAGATTCAATTTCTAAAACACCATGTTCCCATGATCTTCTCTCTTCCTAATGGACATCATGGTCTTTTAAGTTTCTGCTTGAGAAACTAATTTGGCTTTGAGTTTGAATGTTAACTCTGTAGCTTCTGGTGATCAGATGGCTCAGCAGAAGGGAGATGGCATTAAGTCCATCTGCATTGTCAGGTCACTTACCAACTCCAGTCCAGCCAGGCTGTTTCCAAAAGCTGGGAGATAACTGTGGCGTATGTGAAATGCATGAGTTAGTTGTGAATGGATTTCAGCCTCAGTAAAACTCAACTGTAGGTTGCAACCTGCAGTCCTTCATTAAAATATGCTACTTTTTTTTTTTTTTAGTATGTAAACAATATGAGTGGTGGATCAGTCTGCATAGTTGTAATTTAGAGGCATTGTTGTTCTGATCTGTGTGCATGGGCAGAGAGACTGAGCTACCTTTCCTTTTATTTATTTTAAATTAATATTGTGCTACTGCCAACCTAGAGGAAGCTCTTTGGCAATAACACTCTTGCCCTCGGTGATCACTTGCAGTCTATGAAAGTTATACAAAAATAACAAACAAATCTGCTGCCAGAATCTATAAGAGCCTTTTCATAAATCCTGAATAAAACTTGGGCCATAGTAATTGCTGCCAGGCAGGGCTGAATAGTGTTTCTGAGTGGCACAAAATCTGGGGTGAGAAAGGGTTGAATTAAATATCTTTAAGGAAGGAAATTTAAGATATTTTTAAAAGTAGCAGCTTTCTGGATAATAAGCAGAACCATGGTCCTCTCACATCTGTGCTTGGTTGATCATGAAGGGTGGGACTTGGTTAAGAGGACATAGGTTAGGACAGAGATTGCACAAGAAATAGCAGTTTCCAACTGATTGAGAAGGGTGGAACTAGGCAATTGGGAATGAGAATTTCCATCAGAGATGATGGGTCAATGCAATTGTTATGCAGTGCTTAAGAAGTGGTTTGGAAACAGTTTTGAGTATGGGATATCTGCACCTTGCCTGAAAATGTCTGCACCGAATACTGTGATAGCTGTTCTAGTTCATCTTGATGTAATGGTGAGCTTTCCCAGGAGATCCTGATGTTCCTGATGCTCAGGGAGGGTGAGATACTGTTTCATGCATGTATGAAGTGCCAATGCTGAGTTACTAAAGTCTGTGTTGCCTCTTATCCCTGTGGCAAGCTTGAACACACTCCTGACTTGAACTTCAGTGACACAAGGATGGTGAGATGTGGCTCCCACACTGCCTCTACTCTCAGGGGGCTGCATTCCCCAGGCCTACAGGCTGGGGGCCTGAACGGCGTGTAAGAACCCAGCCTTTCATTGTAAAAGTGGCATGAGCTTGGAGTAAAGCTGAAATTAGATGAGAATTAAAATTCACAGAATGCTGGATGTCATATAAAACTTAATACTCAGCAACTGCTGTGAAGTACAGCCTCATCATAAAAATCATGTCTTATCTAATTAGATGTAATAGGATCAAAATATCTCAATTAAAAATAATTAAATATCAATAATTGCAGGAGAGTGTGAATTATGAAACTCATGAAACTCGATGTCAATTTTCATGGATGCATTGCGAGAAGTGGCTAAAGTAGCAGCTGTGGTTAAACAGCTGTCTTAGAGCTATCTGACAGAAAGATGTGGGCTACTCCCAAGTGTCTGGGTTTGGGGGGTTGATTATACACCAGTACCCTGTTTTCAGAAAACAATGAGTTGGCTTCCTCAGAAGTGTCTCCAAAATTACTCATTCACTTCCAAAACATGAGTTTTTGGATGTGGCTAGGCAGAGCTGTGAGCATTGGTCATGTTGCTGCAAGTTCTCCTGATCTCGAATTCACATTTTCCCAGCTTTGTGGAGACCAAAAAATTAGCCTTATAGGCTGAAGCTTCCCTAAGCTTACACTGTATTTTTTTGGAGGGTACAACAGAGTATGATAACAGAGTGAGTCCTCATCTTCCTCTTCCCCAATCCTTGGAGAGAGGAGGTCTTGCTGTTCATAGCAGCAAAGCAGTGCTGTTGCTAATTGGAATGTTGTGGTTGCCTCCACAGCACGAGTACGCATTGTGTGAAAGTGCTGCTCTGAACAGGACCTGTCAGGACTGACAGTACAGGCCACTTCCTGCCACTGGGTAGGGGGAGACAGATGCTGGTGGAAGGGAACTCCATGTGTGGGAGATTGCTAGAGCAAAATTTGAGTGGTTGGCTGCTTTTTGCTGAAGAGGCAGGGAGACTTTCCTATCAAACACACAGTAATGGGGCGCTAAGGTCAGGATATTATCTTCTTTCCACAAGGTACTTTGTAGCAAAATTTTCAAGGGCAAGATAATTTATAAACTTTTTGTTAAATATTTCTGTTTTGGCTTGTTTAGTGGAAATGTTTGTTCAGTTCCTCCTTGTTATTTGTAGGGCCCAATTAAGGAGGAACAAGACAGATTTGTGGGTGCTGTGACTTTTTCATAACTTGATGGTGTACTTGCAGAGCAATAACTTTGAGCAGTGTTATGTTACCATTTGGCCTTGGCAATTAAGTGCCTGTTCATGAAAAGAGCAGCTTTCCCAGGGAAAGGGGACCAAGACAACCAGGAGTTAAGAGCCCCAAAAGCCAGTAACCAGCTGATGAGAGCGTTAAGTCGGAGGGTAATGTAGTTCCTGGGAAAGGTTTAGCAACTAATTAATTTTCTTTCTTTGCTTATGGAGAAACTCTTTTGGGTACTGCCAATGGGCGAGTAAAGCACATCCATTGCTTCATGAAACGGAAGCTTACCAAGTCCCTGAGCATGACGCAGTTGATCTGATGTGTCTTGGCGTATGTGGGGCTTGGCCCGTGTGTATTCCTACTGACTGAGGTACCCTACACTTTGTGCATTCAGGCTCCCATATCTCCTCAAGGACATTCTCTCATTATTTGCTCTTATTTAAAAGTACACTCTTGCAGTGGGCAAGGAGGCAGATGTGAGAAAGCAGTGACTGAATTACTCAATGCCTCTGAAGTGTCTGTGGCAGAGGGAAGGATGGAAAAGCAGAGGAGATAAAGACTGCGCTGTCTTTCCAAGAGCAGAGAAGGCACAAGGGTGCAGAGAAAGGCTGACTTGCCTCTAAAATACATTAAGACACCACATGCTGATCTGTAAAATATTTGAACTTCAACCGTACAGGAGTTAGAGGGATGATGACTGCCCATAACAGCCACTGGCATACTTTGATTACAGCCGTTAAAATGTAGCATGCCAAAAAAGCCTGTGCCTCTACATCTGCCTATGCACAGACATCTAGTTATATATAGTAAGATATCAAAGAGCAAAGGCCATAAATACCTACAGGGGTCTGTGTGTGACTTTGTGTGTATTAGGAAATACTCTGCTGTTGTCTTGTAGAAAATTAATGAAATGTGAGTAGTAAGAAAGCAGTGTTATGTTTTGGCTGGCAAGCAGCATTGTGCTGATTTTCCTCTCCTTCCTTCACCCTATGCAAATTATGAGGTGCATGGATTAGTGACATAAGAATGAGTAAGGTTTTTCTGTGTTTTACTTACACAAAGTCTAGTCCAAGTACATTTACTGGAGACATACAGTTTTTCCTAGCATTAAATAACAGTCTGTTATGGCAGTGATTCTCAGGACTTTCCAGTAGGCAAAGGTCTCTTTCCCACCTAGCCATGAAGAAGTGCGATCTCAGCCTGGTCTGCCCCCAGACCTGTTGGTGAGTCCCAGAAGAAGAATGTGTGTATTTTATGTGTGATTAGTAAATTCTGTGGAGACAGTCTTAATATTGCTTCAGGCAGCATAGTCTTAATATTGCTTCAGGCAGATCGTAGGAAAGTGCTGCTGCAGATAAATAGAGATGCCTTCTTAATTTTTTTTAATGGAAAAACTGTTCATCTGTGAGGTGTGAACAGGCCCCATGACCACCACCCAGTGAGAGAGGAACACAGACATGCTCCCCAGACTTTTTGTTTACTAGCTGCATCTCAACAGCCTTTAAAAAGTTCAAGGTTTTTGATCTCTGTACTAAAGACCTAGTCAACCAGATAGTGTTCTCTTAGATGTCATCTGCATAAAGGATTCTCCTGCATTTCATGCCAGTGAAGCTGCAATCCAGGTCTCCAAGCCATCTGAGACCCCTTCTGGTGTGAGGCACATCTCAAAAACCTAAAAGGAAGGTTTTCCTCTGACACAGAGGAAAGCTATTCCTTTTGGTCCTCTAGATGAAGGAGAGGGACAGGATTTTGAGATTAAACATAGCAACACCCTAGAGAAACATGGATTGCTGGAGACAGGGAGGCTGTAACAGTAGCTTGGCTATGTAGTGTATGTCCTGTGACACAAAAATGTGCTGTTCTTTCCAGATCTGTGTGTGAAATATTAAAAGGTAATTTGAACCAGAAAGTGCAGCCATGCCCCACGTCCCCCAGCAGAACCTGTGCTCTTACAAGGAATCAGGAGAAAATAGCAGGAGTGCTCAGGCTGCTGCATCCATCCGCCAGCAAGGGAGATGATAAAAGGAGTGCAATGCTGACCACTAAAGGAGATAAGACTGAAAGATATTAATTAAACCAGGAACTGATTAAGACAAAGCCCTCTAGCTCATTCTGGCCTCAAGCACAGCATGCTGTGACAAAGCAGCCACCCTTCTCTGAGGACTGTGAGAGGCAGGGAAGGATGGAAGTTGTGGTATTGCGTGGTGGAAACCTAGGTAGGAGCAAGCACTTGAGACTAACTGAACCTGCCACAGGATGTCACATTGATGTGCATGGACACATCTTAGGGAACATTTATCTGGCAGCTTTGGATTCAACTTGTGGAGGCGCAAAGTTCAGGTAGCTCAGCACACAGTGTTTTCCACTCCTCTCAGACAGGAGCCAAAGTGTGTGAGTGTTTGTGTCCCTGGCTCTCTGCTGTTGTCTGCCTGTTTACAAACTGTGCATGCTGTGATTTTTGTATATATTAACACTTAGCAGCTTACATAAATAGGCTTGCTGATGATGCACAAACAGCAGTGGGCTTCAGCGTCCCTGACTGTGGTTGCTCTGCTAACAGGAATAGAAAACAGTATTTAAGTCCTTCTGACTTTGAACACTGCGGTGTGAACCCATCCTTTCTATTAAAAATAGCATTTCCTTACAGAGTCTCTTTTGGAGTGGTTTTGTATCTCCACTTTCCTTTCCTCTTCTGTGCTTATATAAAAAATGATTAATTAATCAGGCTTTTCCCTGCATGAATGATGAGGATTTCTGGCAAGCAATCTCATATTGCTATCTTCATGCTGTCCTTTGATATTTAGGGAAAGCAAACTACTTGCAAATAACCATCAGTGTTGCAAGACGGTGCTGCAGGATTTGAACAGGGGAAATCATGTGTAAAACATTATATAGGTGTTTTATTTGAACAAATCTGGTTTATTTTTTCTAACAATAATTATGTGAGTACTTGACCTAAACCAAACTGGTTGGACTTTTCTCCTTTATACACCCATGCACGGTAAGATCAGCACATGGAGTTATACCTGACCACAACAATATGAAAAATTTCAACGGTGAAACTGAATTTTTACTTTTTTTTTCTTTTCTTTTTTTCCTCCCCCACTGTGATGGCACATAGAGGCCCAAGGTGGACTGCTGCACATGCCATAACTGATTAGCCCAATGGCAGGTTTTTGGTGCCCAAAGGGTAGACTATTATGCAGGCAAGCCCACAGAGGAGCCACTTGCTGCTGGGAAGCTGAACACAGGGATGGATGACCCCACAACTGGGCAGAGCTAAGGCTGTGCACAGAGCTATTGCCCTCTCTGACTTCTGGTTAACCTCTGCATGGGAATTGGAGCTTTGGCTACCCTACAATGCCAGATGGCTGGAACAGGGGGACACCTCCTCTTGGGAGAACATGTGATGGGGCATGGAGATGACCTCTTCAGCAAGAAGGGACACATTGGTATGTTATGGAGGTGTCATCCAATCAAGGAGCCCACCCCCAGGAGGAGAAAGGAGATACCCAAATTATAGCTCCTGTGAACCTTTACCTAGTTAAATGTAAGTCTCATGTTCAAAAGAAACTTCACTGTGGACATGAGCCTCATTTTGAATCATGCAGAGGTCACGTGAGGGTTTTTACAGGGACTTTGCACCATTTCATTTTTGTTTATTACTTCTGGGGTGTTTTTTTGCTTGGTTGGTTGTAATTATTTTATCCTATAAATAATGTGTCTGGAACTTTTGGAACTCATTCCTTCTGAAAGCTCTGCCTAGGAAGATAAAGAGGAATGATCATTTTGATATCTCAGTAACAAACTAGATCCTCTATCAGTGTGACTTATTAGATAAGACCCCAGTTTGGTGTTGGGAAGTGTGCGCTATATTCTCATCTCTACTGATGCATTAGGCATCCTTGCTAATCATTTTGTCTCCTCCTGCCTCTTCTTTCTCGATTGTAAATTGAGGCTGATGATGCTGTGCTTCCCCTTGTAACATACTTTAAAACCCGCAGCGGAAGATTGCTGTGGATGATCAAAGGGAAGTCTGATTGCACTGTTCAATACATCAAAATGTGTTTTATTACATGAGTTCTACTACTGGGAAGCTTGAATTTACATTTACAGTGGCATGAGTCTTACTGAAAGCTCACTGACGTCAATGCAAGGCTTCACGTTGATTTCAAAGGACATTAAATGAAGCTTTATGTAAAGATGCATGCTGCAATTTATTTTTTTTTTTTTTTTTCTGACTGCTGTATTTGCCATTTGCCCAAAATGGCACTTAATTCACTTGAACTATCAGAGGATATACAACGGATATGAAATATGGCAGTGGCTATTCTGGTTTTGCAGCAAGAACAAAGAGAGGGACTCTGCAAAAACTTGAAGTATTCTGTTTGTTATCATCTGTAATATTGGATCTCAAGGCCTATTAGAAAATAATATAGCTCTTCCCCATCTCTAAAAACACATCAGAAGCACCACTGTAAATTTGGGATTGGAAGCCTGAGATTCTCATGAGATTATCCTTTTTTCAGATTATAAATGTGTCTGTTGGGTCTTTCATGGCAAATCACTCCTAGTGATTGAATAGCAGGCATTCAGCATGCTAAGAAGAAACAACATACTTGGGCACATAAAATACATAGGTATACACATTTTATTAAGGAAAAAAAGAATATGATGTACAATCTTGAATTAGTAGGGTAAGAAGAGATTGGTGGTCATTTATACACCATCCCTTCCCATTTGTTTTCACTGTTCAAAGAGTCTTTTATGTAGCAGGCTAGTGACGTACGTGAAACCTCTATCCTCGATGTTCAGATTGTCCATATATGATCTACAGAAGCAGTGAGTCATATATGTATCAGTGACCCTACCCTCTCCTAAAAAGGCTTTCTTTAAAGTCACCGCTCTCCCTTCAACACATGAAAATAAAGAAATTAGAGTCTTCTTTTCTAGATTACTTTTCCTGCTAGCCAAGCCTTGATTTTTAAGATCTCTGATTATCCCTTTAGAGGCAAATAATAATCCTGACAATTAATCACTAATTTTTTTTTTACTGATTACAGCTATACAATAGCTTTTAGCCTCTTATTTTCTGCAGCAACCTGAAGACAAATGCTCCGCTGAGTTATTTCATCAGGGAATCGGGCTAAAAGAGGTGCAAACTGTGGCTAGGACAAAGGGCTGCCATGGACAAAGAGGTATGGATAAGTGTGCCATGGACAAATCTGTAGCAGTGGAATGACAACATTGTCTTGGCAATGCCCTTGTGGCACTTTTGAAGGATAGATGCTCACCTACTCATTTCCTTTCAGTGTGTTTTCTGGTTCTTGACTCTAACCTGCATCTGGGTACTGCCAGGCTGGAGTTGCTAAGTTATACTCATTTCAGTGTCTCAGTCTCAGACCTGGTCCCTCTACAAGGTAGTTTATTCACCCGCTCCTTAGAATAACCACAGTTATGGACAGTAACAATTGTGGATGAGGTTTAACAAACATCTGTAGAGAGCACGGTCTTAAGCTCCAAAGTCAAATTACCCTTTTCATGATCACACTGGGAAATAGGATAGATTAGAGACAATAACAAAGGCATGTGCCAGCCTAAGTCCCTTCAAAAGTCAGACTGTAGTCTTTTGGGTTGTCCCAGAGCTTTTTTCTTTATCTCATGCTTGTCCTTCAGAAAATGGCATCATCTTTCTTTCCATCTCTCTGCCAGACCTTTTATCTCTAATTTTTTTGCTAGTCTAGTGTTTGAATAGGACAACCTTTTCTATGAAAATTCATCTTTCTGTGGTCTTTAGCATGACCTGCTTTGCTGTTGGTGTTTTAAAGAGACTGCTATTTACAAGATATTTCCATTTGAGTATTTCATGCTTAATTTTGAATGACTTATTTACACTACAGTCAATACAGAGCAAGAGTGCTGCAGTAACTTCTCTATGAGAGTTCTTGAGTTGTACCTAGCATTATGCAGACATTTAGGGGCAAACTAGGAGTGTTTTGTACTTAGGTCAATCCCAGCAATGCTGGGCTTATCTTTAGCTCTCAGAAATGCCCTGAGTGTGTTTTGGGTCTCAGATGAGCTTCAGGGGTCTCTTTCAGGCAGCCAAGAACAGAAAGTACCAAATCTTACAGATCTACTGCAGGACCAGAACCTGAGTTTGGCAGACTGGCACAACAAAGCCAGTTTGGGCTTTGGCATGCTGGAGTCCCTGTGGAGGAAAGGAGATGTGCCAGAATAAATTGCAACCTGGCTATGGGACAGAATGAAGGAAGATTTATTGCCAGTGTTTCCCTGATGTTATAATTTCTGCTGGCTTGTAAGTGCAACCAGGCTACAAGAAGCAGGTTAATGTATAGCCTGGCTTTCAGGTGTATGGCTTCTAGTTCCTGTTCTCCTCAGCTGCCAAAAGATCTTTGTCCTTAAAAAGCACTTTCCTTGGAAAATCCACAAGCAAAGTTGGATGTCTCTCCATTTATTGTTTGTCCATCAACACAGAGCAAAGTGGGAGAGTTTCAGAGCTCAAAATGGGTCTACTAGCTTACATGCTCTATTATGCCCTTGTAGGGAGCAATGGGGATGTGGGCAGTAGCCGATTCGGCAGCTAAAACCTGCAAGACTAGGAGAGCTGGATAGCAATGCAGCCAAAAGCACCCAGCTTCACAGCATGGTGGTGTGGGGAAGCAGGACAGGACAGCTCAGAGGGTGCTGAGTTAGCAGCAGAGTTATCTCTGCTGAAGTTTATGGCACAGTCCAACTGCTGGCTGTGGACCAAAGTCTCACTGGTGAGGAGCCTTGGACACACATCTGCCTCTTGTCTTCAGAGGGAGCAGCCCATTGTGCTTTCAAAAGCCTGCCCCACTTGCTCTCAAAACATATCAAAGATGGGTAGAAAGGCCATTATTACGATGTATGTTAGTTTACCTTTTTCTTTTGCCCTGTCCTTTTCAGATATTGTTGCTGAGGTGGAAACTGAGCCAAGCATTGAATTCTAATGCTGATGTCTGCTGCTTCCAAAAAAACCTATTCTTTCAGCAATCAGCATAACAGGCGTACAAAGATACATCCATAAGGGACTATTGTGAAGTCATGGGATAGCACAGAAGCATCAAAATGGATTAAAAGTATATATTTTGGGCAATTACATTGATTTCTGTTTTTAAATTTCAGAGCTGTAAGCAGATTTGTTTGGAGAATACATAGGGATGTAAGTGATTAACTCCTGTGTTGCAAAGACCATAACAACTCCTCAGAATTAACTCTAACAAAAAGTTCACTTTAAAGCTTTCGGGAGCATAGCTTTCAGATAATGTTTTTGGGTTTTTTGTTTTTTTTTTTGTCTTGCTTTAAGATTCCTGGTGAGGGAAGATCCATCACAAGGTATGGGATATGTGATCCCAATGATCAGTTATTTCACTCTTACTTTGCATTTTCTTTCTAGGACAAACTTGCCTAACTTCATCTTCCGTCAGTTGATTCCTGCTATATTCTTGGTTGCTGAGTGTAAAAGCTGTTAGCTGTGGCAATTGTGGAAGTTGGTGATTAAACTGTGATGAAAACATTTGTAATGTTCTTTTCCATAAATTAAATAGAAGGAATCATGTACATCCCTCATTCTTTAATTGTTTACATTATTCACTGATCCCTTTACAGTTTTTCAGCTGCTTTCTAGGCATGTGGATACCAGAATGGAGCACAGCAGTAGTTGCAACAGAGCCAAATGAGAGGTTGGTTGGCTTCTTGATATTCCCCTGTTTGCATGCTCTAAATATACCAATCACAGTAAGTCATGGTGGCTTGATAATTGCCATGAACAGAAGCCTTTTTAAAAAGTTGCTGGTTCCCCTGGTGACCATGGCCTGGGTTCCTCCTTCAGGGGTACAGAGACACTCAGTCAACTCTCCTGGAGCAGGAACTGTTTTCTTGTTCTCAGCTCACCAGCAATTCAGACCACCAAGCACTAATGCCTGTCCTCCTTCCTTACTAGTCTTTACATCTCTCTGTCACTTGTAACCCTGGATCAAGAGTGATTTTGCTTGTGCTGCGAGGTCACTGATAAAAAGTGGTAAATAAGACTGGGTTAGGACTGATTCCTACAGAAAACCACAAAACCTCACCTGTGTTTGGAAATGACCCCTTATTTATTACTGCAGCTGAAGATCTGGCTGCTGTCCAGTTCGAGAGCTGCTTGGCATGTGCTGCATGGATTTGTACTGTTGTTATTCTTCAGTCCAGAAGGCAAGCTGTTGCAGAAGGCTAAAAAATGTACTATCTCAGACATGAAGTCCTCCACAAGCCATCCTCTTATCTTGGCCAAAATTGGGCCTCTCTACTATAATATACATGTTCTTGTACTCTCCTGGAGCTTCCCCAACATTCAAAGGTTTAAAGATTCAGCTTCAGTGATCTAAACAGCACTTTGGATGACTCCTTTTAAAGCTTGAATCCACATTAGCTTTTATTAAACCTTCTCCTGTTATTTTTATAACACAGGGTGTTTCATTACCATATGATACAAGCTGATGCTCTTTTGCCTATTCCTGTAGCACAGAAACATCTATTGACTGCTAGCTACTATATTTTCCTCATTCCTACTGATAACTCCACTGTTTCTGTATCATTTGTTTTTTTCAGCATCCTCAAAAAAACCCAATTCTTTTTATTTAGTGCTAAATTCAGTTTCTTAAATTCTTCCTAATTTTGTATTATTAGTTAATAACTTCCTCACTTGGCTACGTTATAGCCTGTATTTTTTACGTTGTTTCAGGGCTGCAGTTCCTCATTTCTCCTCCTTTGATGTGTCTTTTTTTCAATCTCACTGTCAAATATTTGTGACTGTTTTAAATGATGGCAGGTGGAGTCAGATCAGTGATTTGGGCTGTGCATTTGTGATAGTCAAAATGAATAGCCAAAGCACTCACATGTACCAAAGTGTAACCACTTGGTTTCTGTTTTGTTTTTTTTTATTCCCTTGTTATCTGCCAGATGAAGTCAAGATACAGCTTTTTTAAGTTGGAAATGATTGAAATTGTTGGTAATAGTTTAGAAAATATGGGCATGTTTTAGTTCTGGCAGTTTGACACCACCAAAACAAGATCTTTGCACTGAAATCCTGGCTGTAATTTTCAATGAGAGAGATATATTAGAAGAGGGATGCTTCAGGAGCTCATCGCCTTGTTCGCTCACATGATTTGGAGGTCTGTAGGAGATAATGACTCATTAATCTGTCCTGTATTTTTTCAGAGCATTGACTCATATATTTGTATTTGTTGCTGGGATGTCAATGACAACATAGCGACGTATTTGACAGAAAAAGCTACTTCTTCCAATTAAAATCTCTCTGTATACACAGTCATAGCCAAGAACAGATTTTGCTGTTTCCCCAGGCTGTCTCAATGTTTTTTCCATCTTTCTTTATTCCTTATTTTCTCTCTAATAAGCTGTTTCTGTCTTGTAATATTTACATGCCGCTCCCAATAACATCTAGCCTTACTTTCAGTGCACTGAAAGATCAAAATAATGTCCAAAGAGCATGACGCAGTCATCTCAGCTTTGATATTACTTTATTTTTAGTTGTCCTCTACTCAGAGCAGCATGATATTTTCTGTCAGCTCTTGCTACCAAATTTCTAGCCCCATTGCCTGAAGCCCAAATGATTACAAATCTGTATTTTTTGAGGCCTATCTGCTTAAGATTTCACTGAGATGTTAGCAGCAATCACTCCTGAAAGAGCTTTTTTCCCCACTAAATATTTTAGCTGCAGTTTAAAACAACAATTTCACTTCAGCCTTTTTACATCTTTTTCAATATGTGTGAGATGATGTTGCCTTAAAAGCCACTGGGAAAATAGTAATGGAAGAAATGTTT
Source organism: Actenoides hombroni (assembly GCA_024336885.1). NCBI lineage: Eukaryota > Metazoa > Chordata > Aves > Coraciiformes > Alcedinidae > Actenoides > Actenoides hombroni. The sequence goes on from WUAM01000309.1 coordinate 2,589,420, forward strand.
ACTCCTTGCTTTCTTTCTGGTATTAGCTCCAGTTAACATCTTACTAGCTCCCATTGCATACTTTTCTCTGCACTTCAGGGCTTCTGAGAGAGAAATGTCAGCAATGGGGAAATCATGTCACCAACTTTAGACAGAAGATGAGTGGCAGAACAGGAAATAGGGCCAAGTTTTCTAATCTCAGTGTCTAATATGCTGCTTCATGCCTCACATTGTTTTAGCAAGCTAAAAGGTATTTTTCTAACCTAATGTAGGCCCAACAGGTTCAGTATCTTCAGCTCTTTTTTGCACTACCAAGGTAGCTTCTCCAGCAAGCTACAGGGAAAGAAAGGAGTAGCCACTGCAGGTTCTACGTGGCTGCTGCAAGGCACCTCTGCCAGCTGCAGGGAAAGTTGGGATGCAAAATTCCATCTGCCCCATCCTAGCCTTTCCAAAAAATTGTTTTATATGATATTTCCCTAGTTCTTAACCCCAGGTCACCAGTGGTTTTAATGTATGTGCAGAAATTGTATGAGGAGCTGAGGCCAGTGAAGGACAATGTTTATCACAGGACACTGCAGGTGCAGTGGAAAGGGCTGGGGTTTGTTTGGGTATTTCTATTCTTATATTCTGTATGAAACCTAATCTAAAGCGCTTCAGTAACAACTGGAACTGCCAGGAGGTTTCTTTGAAAACTTTCATGAGATCAGATGTTTTTTATAGATAAAACACCTTCCGACTTTATTGGAAATCAGAAGTCCTAATGATTATGCCATGCCCTCTGAATTCCCAGGGCGTATTTTTAGGCCTGCCACTAACACTGTAAGCTCTAGTCTGTAAGCTCTAGTCTGTCAGCTCTCCAGATTGCATTTAAGCTTTTCTGTCTCTGTGTTGGCTTCACAAGCCTGGTGAGGTACTTGGCTTGATGTACTCAGCTCGAGGGCTGGTTGGCCAAGCATGCCCACAGCATGACTCCTGCAGGCACTCTCGCTGCCTGCAATGCTAAGCTCTCCTCCATCTCCACTAACACAGCCTGTTGGACGCAGACAAAGCTGATATGCAACACAAAATACTCAATAAAAATGTCTTGGCCTTCACTAGGCACCTCACCTATAGCCTGAGGGCAGGAGATGTGTGGTAGGGGCTTTGGACAATCAGTATTTCAGGGCAAGAATATAAAGATACAGACTATAGCCAGGAAGATAAAGATATATGGCTACAGCATAATGTGACCGAATCTCACTTTAGACTTTCCAGTACTACATCAGTATAAATGTCTGCTTTCCTCAGGCAGAGAACTTGCTTTGAGGGATGTATAACTCTTGGAGTTAGGAAGGTGTTAAAACCTCAGCCAAAATACAAAGTTGTATTACATAAGGTTTGGAAAACTGAAGATTGCCTTCCTTCAGTTAATCTGTCATAGCCATCTGCTGGCTTGCTGTTGTCTCACAGCAAATACAACCTTGTTTAAGTTAGTTTAGTGGGGCTTCTTGGTTGTGGGTTTTGGTTCTTTGTTTAATGGTGGGTTAAAGTAGTTCAGTCACCATGTGCTGTTTGAGGTGACAGTGTGCCCAAGGAAAGTTACTGCCAATCAGTTAACATGTTGTACTGCACTGTGTTGGAGACCACAGACTGCTGAGATCAGGCTCATCAAGCGTAAAATAAACCCTATTTTAGCAGATTATAAACACTGAAATGTGGCAATACTGATTTAAAACAACATTGTATTCTTTGTTATTCTGTCAAAAAGAAAGAATCCAGTAGATGTAATTGTTGCCCAATCTCTAATGACTCCGCATGTGAAAACAAACCAGTGGATTACAGTAGGTGGCTTCCCAGTCAATGAGCCCCACCAGGGATGGAGGATGATTTTGCTTTTCCAGCCCAGCCATCACAGAAGGGGTGACAAACATGCTTCTCACAGGAGTGTTTGAAGGAGCTACTGAGCTGTAGTTCAGAGCAGTAATTCGGGAAATGTGCGCCCTGAAGGTGGGGCGTGGGTAGTTCTGGTATAAACATGATTAAAACTCCATGGAAAAATCACTTTTTCCTCTTTTTTTTTTTTTTAAAGTTTTTAATTTTTTTTTTTAATTTAATCACCTTTGAGTAGGAGTCAGAACCATGTGAGCAGGCAGATGAGATAAGGAGAGGATTGAGTAAATAGATCAAACTGCTTCATTTTCTGCTCACATTGCTCTTGGGACCATGTCATTGCATGGCTTTATGAGGATAAATAATACAAGCTTTGGCATTGCACACAGGCTGAGCTATGAACATAACACTCCTTGGAAGTGGAGAGTTTTTATATAAAATCATTTTCCCCCACCTGTATGCCTTCAATTCTGTTTTTGTGCTACGAAGTTTCCTTGATTGGATGTGCATCTTGCCAGCTCGCTTTCTTTGCTGGCACTTGGAGGGAAGCTGCTGCTGTCCAGTCCACAGAACTAGTTATTTGTCAGCCAGCAAGCCAGCTGCAGCAAGAAACTTCATAAATGTCATTAATTTGGAGGCCTTCTCTGCAGCTACAAGTCACTCCAGTTATGTAGGTCCTGCACCTATTTATAACTTAGCAATCTGTTGCTGGAGGCTTTGTGCAATTCTTTGCTACATGCCACACGGGTTGTAATGTAATAGCTGATATATTATAAGATTTCCTCTACCACTTTTTAGAAGCAGCAGGTGCAGTGTCAGCAGACAGCTCTGATAACAAAGTGCAGGTAAGGTGGGAGCTGCTTCATATAATGCTCCCCCCTGGGAGCCAGCTGGCTCTGACACATCATCTGATGTTAAAAGGACAGTGGTTTGTTACCTGCTCCTCTGTGTCAGTGAGCTCTTGGATGGAACTGAATATAAAATATGAAATATATTGATAGAGAGTTGTCACTTTTGCAGTAATGAACAGTTGCAGTGTTCCCTTGCAGTCTTTCCATGCAAAACCTGGGGAGGAGATGTAACATCAGTGCCTGTTTCCTACCCAGAGCATGGCAGTGTTAAGTGCTGTGTGGATGAACTAGCCCTTCCAAGAAATTCCAAAGTCTAAGATGAAATGGTCCAAGACATGTAAAAGACAGTAAGGAACTAACAAAATGGTGCTAGTCAGCATCTCAGACAGAGGACTAAAGGCAGTCCGCAACCTAAAAGTTGTCAGGTTGTCTGTGGGTAGCTTGGCTAGAGAGCACTGCAATGGAGACACTTTGTAGATGCTTATAGGAGTTTCTCAAAAGAAAATAAAAGATGTTTCCCACAGCACTATAAACTACAGGAAGTATTCTAGGGCCTTTGGAAGTCAAACCTCCAAATCAGTCTTGGGGAAAAAAAAAATGTGGACTGTTTGCTTATGGAGGTTCTTACATGTGTGTTCTGGCAACTCCAGAAATAGGTGAGACTGAGTGCTTGGAGAAATAAGGTCTTTTGTTTCTGCCTGCAGAGGAAAGACAGTGGAGGGAGAAAGAAAAGGATGTGATCTGGCTGCTTAAGGGAAATTCTCCATTGTCTGTAGTAATATGTTCCTTTTAATCCTCAGCTGCTTCTTTTATACTCTGTGTGTGCATTCAAAGCTGAACAAACACGTGATGTGTGTGCTTGCACAGTCCAGCCAGATGCTTTCACAGCTGCTTAATAGCAACAGAGATGGTTAAAAGTAATTACTTGGAAAGCCAATATTTCATTTGTTTCTTGTGTGAAATATGCCATTTAACCAAGTTAGAAAATGTTCAACTTTTGTGTGGGGATAGATTCCCCAAATGCTAAGCATTCACCTATCACGTGCTTCGCATCGGTTGGGATATGCAGTGCAGAGCGCTGTGCTCTGAGTGATGCTAATTATGCTCATCAGAGCTCTGCACAGCTCCTGCGGGCTCATTCTGCAGCTGTTGCAGTCGGTGGGAGCACTGGCTGGTACTGCTAAAATAAGAACCTCTCTGGTCTGGGGAACGGCTGAGCTCGGATCCACCGTTCATGTTGAAGGTAGACCCCAGCATGCCTGGACATGTGCAGCGCCCTAGGAAGGGGAATACATTGTACCTATTATTGGTAGTGTCTTGACGAGATGCCAGCTTACAGGTTATCCTCCATGTGAAATTTTGAGGAGAAAGGGAAGGCTATCTCATGCAGTGCTGGCTGAGGGACAGCTGCAGCTGCCTGTGCCTGCCATATTGCCCAAAAAAAGGTTCTCAGAAAAAGCACCCCAAAGCAACACGATTTGATTTCTCTTTTTATAAGCCAAAGATGTAGTCTGAATGTAAATTTACAGGAGGACAAAGCCTTCCTCTAGGAAGAGTGGTGGAGGTGATCTGGGGCAAGGACCTGGTGGGGAAGGCACTGAGACTGGGATGCAGTGGGGGAAAGAGGACAATGAAAAAGGAGGGGTGAACTTGAAGGAAAGTGAAGGGCTTGGAAGGGAGCTTGAGACTGAAAAAAGAGCCAAGGTAAGCGAGGAATCAGCAAGTGAGAGGCAGAGCATAAAAAAAACTGATGGAAAGAACAGGGCAGAAGGACAGCAGCACTGAGGCATGTCCTCCACAGGGTCTGAAATGGGGCAGAGTTTTTGCCCTCTGCTGCCAGAAAGCAGCTGCAGAACCTGCAGAACCTGGTGTGGAGACAGGGGCCTCAGCATCCTCTAGTAGCGGAATCTCACAGTGTGACCCACTGGTGCTCTTCTGCAGCTGAAGGGCAGACATCTCCTTTGGTGCCTGCATCCTCACTGAAGAGATCTGCTGCAGGGCACCACAGGCAAACAGTCACATCATTTGGTAGCTGATATATAGGGCATGCAGTGTGTGGGAGAAGAAGGTTTGCCTCAATAGCTCTTTATTGAACAAAACAGAGGCTAGGAAAAAAAGTCGCGTGGCATCATATGATTAAAGATTCTGTTATAGTAGAAAAGATTACTAAGTTCTCCCCTCAAACAACTTTCTGAGCGCTTGAATTTTAGCTACAGTGCCTTTTGGTAGATACTTGGGGATGTAATATAGCTGTGAAATGCTATACATCAGAAGAGGACAGTAACATTTGGCCACCTTCTAAAGTGTTTATGGGATGCGCAAAAACATCTCCAATTGGTAATCCTATGTCTTGGCCTTTGAATCCCCTGGTGTTTATTTTCTAGCATGATGCAATTCCATTTCAAAAATGGTTTCTAGCACCAGGGAAACTGAGTCTTTAAACCAGGCAGACAGTTTTTGTCCCTCTCTCCCATGACATCTCTTCCAAGTGAATTTTTTTTATAGTTTGGCCTTTCAAAACAGACAGGAACTGGTGAAACTGTAATGCTTCTCAGGTGTATGATATCATAAAAGGGCAATAATTCATGGGATCCTGCCTGGTGCTACAATGACATGAATTCTTGCTGCCTGCAAAACACGTCTGGGGATGAGGTAGCCATTGCAATGCTGGATGCTATGGAAAGGGGGCAGGGGCAAAAGCTTTAACATGCTCTGACACTGTTTTTATGTTCACCTTTAGCATTCTCCTCTTTTTCCTGGTCTGCTGGCACCAGAACATTTTGTCCTTTAGAAAATGGGGAAAAGCTGTCCTTGGGGCTGAATGCCAAGGCATGAGTGTGGAGGAAGGACATCGTTGCTGTGTGCAGATGCTGCCTGTGAATTTGCAGTGGGGAATGGATTTTGTTGAAGACTAGCTACCTGGAGCAAAGGAGAGGTGGTTTGATCCTGCATGCATGCTTGCTGTATTTAATCAGCGTTACAGAGAGATCGAACCAAGATCCCTGTGGGATGCTGCTCAGCCAAGCATCCACGCATGGTGGCATGTCTATGGTGAGGTTATTCTGCAGGCAGGAACAGCGGAAACAATTCCTTGTAATCCCACCTCTGCCCACGTTTCCACCCACGGGCCCGACACAAGAAACCTTCTCAGCCATCCAAATAATCATCATGGCTAAAATGGGCTGCATTGTTTCAAAAAACTGGATGAAACACCCTTATTTTTATGTGGGTTGTTTTTGTATGAAGATCATCGTGTAATCCCACAGCTGTTAAATTCCCTACCAGGGGAGCAGCCACGCACATTAGCTCCCAGACTACAGGGTCCTCTGTGTGCTATTTTCTATAACCTGTCATGTGAGGGGGAAGCAAAGGTTCAACAGCGACAACCAAGAAGCTAAGCCGTTGGAGGCAAATCTTGCTGTCCCTCAGCCGGATCCACTGACTGCCAGACAGCAGCAGCAGCAGCACTGAACACATGATGCAGTGATTTATGCTGCGGGTTAGAGTTATGCTGTCCAGCTGTTTCTATATCCCAGATAGAGCAATATTAAAGAACTGTGTAGAAATGAACAGGCATTAAGTCTGTGTATTTTTACAAAACATACCCTGAAATCCTGGGCAATGCAACAAAACTAGTCTTCCATAGGCATTTCCTGGTGTCTTCTCTGTACTGGTTTCTAAGCCTGTTAATTGTAATAGGAATTATCAGTATGGATAAAAATCCTATGGGTAGGTTTAGTGCTGCCCTGTAATTCCTGAACACAGAAATGTAGGGAGTAGCAAATAAAACTAAATAGGTGCTTGGTCTGATCCAGGATGGCTGCTCTTACTGACATTCTCTGCCTCAGTTTCCTCCCCTGGGAGGGAACTCTGCAGCTGAGGACATGGCTCTGGCTACCCCTTCTCCAAAAGCAACAACACAGATAAAGTTGTAATTAGTGATATTTTCTGCAGTCCTTCCCTTTCTCAGTGGCCATATTCCAGCAGGAGTCATGGACAGGAGACACATACAGAGGTCACAGATTATCCACACTGAAAACATCTTGCTTTCTGGGAATTTAGCTTCAGTGAAAGCCATATAGTTTCATTTAAAATGCAGTCGGGCTGTGAACTCAGCATGAATTTTGTCTCAAACCTCGCTGTTCTAGTTAATACTCAAAGTAGGCTGACTTGCTACTACTTGATCAGGGTGTACTGTCTCCGTGTATGTCCAGCGCTGAGGTGAATTTCTTTTTCCACTTTCTGTCCTAGGGAGATGTGATGGTATCAAGTCCTGTTACATAGCTTGGCAAATGCTTTGCTATGATTTCACACTAAAGGGGGGCGGGGATGGAAAATCAAAGCATTTAAACTAAAAAGTAAGAAAAAATGTCCTTAACAAGGAAAAGCAGGGGAAAGAGGTTTTGTGATGGCCAGCCCTTCCCAAGCAGCTGAGTCAGCCTGTGTAGCCTGACACAAGATACTGCATTCAAACCAGGAGTCAGAAGAACTCCTCTTCACCCCAAAGGGTGTAAAGTCTTCCCATCAGAGCTGCAGTTCATGTATTTATGGGTAGTGGGTATGGGGCAGCATTCACAGATTGCACTGTCCTTTATTTAGTGACCTTGGAAGGGTGGAAGGCAGCAGTGTCATTGTGGTCGCTGCAGGATGAGGGACATATCTCACTGTGGGAGGAATTTGGGGCTGCTGCTTCTTTTCCTGGCTATGGAGGTGATGACTGTAGCAGATGTTCCAGAGGCTGGGTTCAGAGTAGAGATCTGCTCCCAGCACCCTGTATTTTTCCTTGCAAGGGCATAACTCACTCCTGAAGTCAACTCTGTCTCAAAGCAAACTCAATTGAAAGACCCTTCTCAGCATTCTGTATGACCTGCTGGTTTATTTCTAGCCTTATACACCAATCTTGAGGCAAAACATAAAAGGAGTAGTACAGATCGTCTCTGAATTATACAAATAACAATGGATAGCTACATTGCACCAGTCTTCCTTGAAGGAAAAGTCAAATTTGTTCCTCTCACACAGCTGTGATGAGTGCCCCCCTCCTTCTACCTCTGTGCGACTTCTCGTAAGGACTGCACTTTCTGTAGAAAGAAAAATGTTCTACTTAAAACTGACAAATTTTGTGGAACCTTCCCTTAGGCTTGTTGTTTTGTTGTTTTTGGAGTTTTTTTTTTATCTTAGATTTTAAAAATGCTTTTAATTTAAAATGAAAGCTTTATGGCTGCTCAGTCCTCACTAACTGTTCAAAGGATATCCAAAGTCAGTTCTAGTTCTTCCAAGACGTGCTGCTCTAGCCCTTCCCACCACATTTCCTTGGTGGGAGAGCCCGCAGTCTTTTCCTTCATCTGTTCTTCTGGTGCTGGGAGGGTTGGCAAGGTAGCGATGACTCCTTCCCTAGACAGTGCACTTGGAGTTGGGTGGGATCAGCATTCAGAGCCTGAATTAGAAGAGTGCCTGTCCAAATACTACCAAAGACATGACCTTCAACATAGCATCAAACTTCATCAGAAATGCAGGCCTGACAATGTGTCAAAGTACAGTAGCATAAATAAGATGTTGGCCATAGATCTCCTGTTGACAGATGTGAGTGTAAGTATAAAGTGTGCTTTCTAAAAATAGTGTACATGTAGAAAGTGCTGGAAGTGTTGGCTATTGGAGAGGCTTATAAGTAGGTCATAGATGACCAAAAGAGTAAAATAGCAACATCAGAAACATTCATTGTGAAAGTCCAGCATTTCAGAGCACTTGTATACTCGGGATCAGCTAGGGATGAGGTAGCACCCATATGTGATAGATCTTTCTACAAAGGCATGATATGGGATGGAAAGTCAAACTGGAATTACATCTGAAATGTGTGTAAGTTATCTGTCTAATGAAGATGAGGTACTGTCATTTTTTCCTCATTTCATTACCTATAAAGGAGGCAGAGTTTTCTTGCTTTCTTTTCTACTGTCTGCTGTTTTGGGATAGTTCTCCATTTGCTACTGATTGGGTAGTGCTGTAGATGTGCTTATCTAGTGATTGGTCTGATGGAAGATGTGACAATGTCACATCTTGTCACATTTGCCACCATTTGTCAAACTGTACATGTCCTCTTTATGGCCACATCCTGCTGCCTTTGATCACTAGTTCTCCCCTATTCCTCTTGGGTCTGGTGATAGTACTGGCAGAGTGAGGTACTAATCAGGCTTAGCCAAAGTGATGAGACCCAGCCATCAATGAATACTCTGTCTATGCCAGCACAGGGGTCTGCCCTTATTGAAGAATTGGCAGAGTTCCTGATACAACAAATGCTCACAAGACAGATAGCATGAGTGTGCCTTACACAGCCTGAGCATTTGGAGGATCTGGCCTTGGTTAAAACAAACCTCTCAGTTAAAAGCAGCACAGGGTAAAAATAAAAGCCAAAGCAGGCTAAGAATTGAACAGAGGCTGCTCTTATTTCATGTGTGTTTTTACTTTTCAGTAGAATATATGAGATATATGACTCCACCCTTCAAAATGTTCTCCAGTAATTCTTCCATGGTTCCAAGTTATTTTTACATATGTAGTATTGAAAAATATACTTGGCCATATTGTGTATTTCGTGCATTCAAACCAGGAGTTTTGATCAAGTAGTAGAAAGTCATCCTATTTTGAATATTAACTAGAATAGAGAGGTTTGATATAAAATTCATGCTGAGTCCACGGCCTGATTGCATTTTAAATGAAACTATATGGCTATCACTGAAGTTAAATCCCCAATTCTGTGCCTTGTACTTTTCTGGGGTATTACTGAACTGATGCATAACACATGGACTGACCACTAGAATGAGTGAACTTGTGCCAGTGGGTAATTATCATTGCTGTCTCCCATTATTTTAACCATAAGAAATTGGATTTCGCCTCCATTTTTCACTTCCCATTTTACCTTCCACCAGTATTGAGACATTGTTGTAGACAGTCTGTAGATAGGGTTCTTCCATGCCCTCTCATACCTCCAGTGACACCTTCAATCAGTGAGAAACTCTAACCAGACAGATCCCTACCTGCTTATATTGCTTGTTTCATAGATCAAGAGTTACAGCATTTGCCACAGCGAGAAGGGGCTAAGGTATTTATTGAAATAGGAAATCCTGCATTATTTAATCTCATAAGAGTTAGCAAAAAATAGGATCTACCTTTTTGGTTGTGAAAGTGCCTTAAGAACATTCTCGTAGTATCAGTGTTGTATAGAAAGAAATCATGAATGGAGGTTTCTTTTATGGTCTCTTAGGGATTTCTAGACCAAATATAGTTACTTGACAGGTAGACAAATAGGTTTTCTTATTTGTAATTGAGATCTCTTAAAACACAATGTGATCAACTACAGCTACTGAGGACTGAGTAAGAATAGACAGCGAGTTACTTTTTTTAGGACACAGAATCCCTTAGATTAACTCTTTCGGTGCCTTTCTGCCATGCATTTGCTCAAAGTAAATGACTGCAATGTAGCAAAGGATTTTGGAGCTGGACCTGGGGGATCATGCATGGGCTGGTGGTCATAGTGCGACAGACATTTGCTTCCAGTTCCCCCGCACCTCACTCTGTCAGTGAGTCTGCAGCCACTGTGCTTATACACACAAAGGTGATGAACTTGGAATTATTCATTCTTCTAATGATTAATTTTGCCTGGCTCTGAAGTTCTTTCTGTATATGAGAAAAATACAGACAATTTGGGTATAGATGTGTGTATATATGCCTGTAGATGTCTATCTATCTGCATGTATTATATACATAAGATCTGAGTATTTTTTTTTCATTGCATGCCAGACAACTATAATATGAACAGACCAATGCTTGGCTCCATAGCAATGTCCTTTTAAAGAATGCCCAGTCTATTTTCCTCATGGATGATCTATCAAAGGCAGAATCCTGCTCACACTCTATGCTCCCATGGTTCTTGAAGCAGTTCTTACAGAGTGCCATCTTCATTATTGTGTGAGTAGCCACTCATGAGTAAGAGAAGGCAAGCCATCAAGCATTATCATCCTTTTCTTTCATTAGCAGAAATTTGCCATTTCCGTGCATATCTTAAGTCACAATCAGTTCTTCTATTTTAGGTTGCCAAAATTAATAAATGTCTGCCTGGGTTATTGCCACAGGTTACTACTGAGCAACCTGGACAGCTGGTGTTTCTCCACGAACCAGCCAAACTGCCATAAGACAATTTGTTTTCTGTACAACACCCTTTGTAGTCTTCTGTAGGCTTAAAGTATGTACCAGGGCATTACTTGGCTGACTTGGCAGTAATGCACTGTTGGCGTTACTGGGAAAAAAGAATACACGGAAGTGTAAGTAACTGCTGAATTGAGGATGAAATAAGGTGACATTTTTCACCAATCTGCGGAGAGCAAAGGTATTCAGGAAGATCCTACCAGTGGAGAGTTTTTTCTGTTTGCAGTTGTGAGACAGCAACTTCAGTCATAGTCACTTTAACTACTACCATAGTCACTCTTCAAAAAATGAAGAAGTGTTGTTTAGTGATTCAGCTGTGGGAAATAATGGCTTTCATATACAGCACGGCCAAAATTTCCCTAGATGGTTTTTACACCCCTGTAAGTATGCTGTTGTCTAGTAAGTGACTGAAGCTGTCTGTCAGCACGAACTCAACTGGAATTTCTGGAGAAGTATAAAAGGCTGCAACCTGAATTCTTTGCTCCAGGCACCAAATGATCAGTTGTGGTTTTGCAACAAAGACCTAAAATAAGGAATCTGCACTTTCTTGAGCTTCCTCAATTGTGTGTTTAGCTAGTAAAATAGGAAGTGATACCTGTTGTATGATTCTTCTATGGCCAGCATGAGAAATGATGGTAGAGGAGTAGGACCACATGGGCTGGAATGTAAATTCAACAGCACTGGGCAAACCCAGAGCTGCTCATTTCCTCTTTAGGAGTTGTTGAAACACTGGGCTACACAGCCACTTCTTTGTGAGCACAGAGCTACAGTTAAACATTTTTCTCCAGAATTCAGATGTAATGAAGTAAGGTGAAGCATCTTTTCATGTAGCAGTGTGACAAATCTACCAGTTTTCTTCATTGGTAAATTAATTGAACTGAGTCTTCCTGAGACTCACCATCACCAAGCTCTCATTATCATCTCTTAAAAGAGGGAACAGCAATCAAACTGCACAGTTTAGTCCTGACTCACTGTTTCAGACATTTCTCTATTTGTTTATTTTAAAGCAAGAGGAAGAGGAGGGAGGACTAGGAGAAAAAGTTGAGATGAACAATTCTCCTTCAGGCTCTTGGAAAGAGGTAATATTTACATCTCTTTGGGTTCAAAAACTGCTCTTACCCCTGCTCTGTAGGTCCATGGTTGGTGCCAGAGAGAGCAAGACCTGCAAACACACCTGGTGATAGGTGTGCAAAACCAATGGGTATTGCAGTCTGAAGTAACACACACCCCTGCACTTCTCTAATACTCTGCTTTCAGGACATGGTTTTAAACAGTTTTGAAATATCAAATGATATAGTAGTGTTGAAGCTGATACTTTGATCTTCAGGGAAGTGATGCTGAGCCAACCCTGGAGTATTTTTATTGCAGGAAAACTCTAGTTTAGGAAAATGTCATAGCAGGCTATCAGTTCTGGCATGAAACTGCTAGCAGGTGGATATCGTGATGGGAAGTGTTAAGTGGGTTTTGCTGGCTCACTGGTGCAGATGACTTGATCTCTCACTTACATAAAAGAGAAATGTGACCTGCCCTTGGGCTGGAGTGAGAATCTGGTTTTGGCGGGGGATGAAGAACATGTAATAGGAACAACAAAGCCTGAGGTGAAGCCTCAGGCTCAGGTTTTACACAGTGTATCTAGAGAAGTTAGGGCAATGTTATTTTAGCTTTCTAGGCCTAATCCTTAACCAGTGTGACTGATTTCAGTGCAGCTGTTACAGAAATCATAAGAAAGGTGGTGGAAAGACTCTGAAATCTCATGTCCGGCCACAACCTGCAATTAGTTGTTTTAAACCATCCTTGAAAAGCAATTGTCTTACCTGCTTTTGAATTCTGATGCAACCTCCTGCTGCTATCCTTGCAATGCTGCACTGGCCATAGCTTTACAGTTGTTTTTTTTCTCTCTCCCTGAAGTTTTAGACCACCAGCTCTTGGCCTGACCTGGACAGAGGAAATGGCTTTCCTCTCACTTGTTGCAGTGATTCTTTATAGTCAGATGGCTTTCATCCTGTCATTTTTTCTTTTTTGGGGGAGCTTAGGATGGGATATTTTTGCTTTTCCCAACTGAGCCAATGTTCATATATGTGAAATTAAGGGAGATAGTTTTTTGTGCAAACATGATGTTGCCACTTTTTTTTTTTTCTGGAGGATCTTGCAAAAGTTGTAGGATTCTTGAGTGGGAAAAGAGTGAATAACAGGCTTGACTTGGGATGAAAAGCAATCCATCTCTGGATCTGTCCTGGAGAAACTCTTGGCTAGGCTGTAATATATTGACTTCAGGCTTTCTGCATGGATTAGGGAAAGTGATGTTCAGAGACACAGATCTTATCTGCAGCTATGCCCTTAAAACAAAACAAACAAACAAAAAAAGGAAATGTTAGACTATTGTGTTTAATTGGGTGTAAGTGCTCTAGTATTTATCTGTTGCTGTTTCCTCTATTCCTTTAGGCATCCCTGTAAATTAAAAAGCAAGGATTTCCCCAGAGGTATAATTTAGTTTGACCTTCTAGTGAAGGAACTTTAAAGTGACATTGCATTTCAAATATCAACGTATTACCTTCAGCACTGCCCCTGTACTGACTGGAGGCTGTGGTGGGACTCCTTTCAGATCCTGGCTGCCCAGCGTCCACCAGCCTGTCCTGTCCTCGGAACCAGCTGCAGGGTCAGTTCTGCAGGAGCAACCACTGTTATATTTTCTCCCCCCTTGTTATCAGGGTCAGTTCTGCAGGAGCAACCACTGCTCTGTCTTTCCCACCACTGTTACCATCCTCACTATTTCCCATAGCAGCTCTAGGAAAGCACTGACAGGGTTCTTGTTGTGGATGCAGGTGCACATAGGAGAGTACAAAAGCTGAGGCAGACAGTGGTGGGGAGTCTTGACTACCTGCCCTGCTTCTTCTGCAGGCTGGGACCTCCTTTGGGCTGTTCTATAAACAGTTGGTTATTTCAGACACAAGCACCAAACGCTTTTAGAAATATATTAAAATGAACATGCCTAATCTTATACCTGACACGTACGCAGTTCTTCACACATTTGAAAGCAAGGCTATTAATTAGTTCTCACAGATGTTAGCTGTAAAAGATGATCACTTTGCTGTTGAACAGAGCATACTGAATTAAATAAACCATGAGAGCAGGCAAGGACATTTTTTCTATAGCCTTTTGAAAAAATAAATAAGTTGTGACATTTCTATTTTACGAGGGAACTTGAGGTCCAGAGAGGTCAAAAAAGCCCATAGGTACTGAAGTTCCATTCACTTTCTATTGTAGATGCCAAGTCTGCACTGAAGGTCTCTGCACAACTCTGCTCTGACAGAGTCTAATCTCACTTTCACACCAACTTATTTTTTAAAATATCACTTCCAGAATAATCTGATGCATAACTAGATGAACAACCCGGTTTATAATAAGAAGTCCTCGTGAGTCATTGCTTGGGCCCTATGTACCATACACATAATTACATCTTTGGGATTGTTTTTTAATTTCTTTCCTTTTAACTTGTTCACAACGATCCAGTGAGGGAGAAGTGAGAATGAAGTTGCTAGTCCTGAAACATCAGTAAGGCTGAATACATGAGGCAAGTCATAGGGACAGACTGTAGCTCAGCCTTTCTGGATGAATGAAAGGATGGTTGAGGGGAAGGTGCAAAACTGTTTATTGCCTTGCCACCCTATGCAAAGCATTACTCGTTATTCCACCCTCTGGGTCTCTCTGCCTGTGCAGATTGCTCCAGGTTATATAGCAAGAGCCTTCAATTCACAGGTGGTTGAAAGAAAAATGGTGTCTTACACCCCTAGCAAGTGAAATGGCACAAGTGAGGAAAAGAAGACCTGCCACCGTGGTTTTGCAGTTCTGGCCCATGTTTCTATAGCAAGCATGAATGCATGGGATGAAACTTGGACCATAGTCAAGCTGGTAATTCCAGCCTGCTAGATGAAATCCTGTACCCAGGCATAGCAGCTATGCCCCTTTGCTCGCTTACTTCAGCTTCAGCACTGTGAATTAATTGAAACCATTAGAATTACTCTTGATTTATGCCACTACTTCAGGAAATAGCTTGCAAGAAACACATAGGATAAATTCTGATTTACTCTTAAGTGTTGAGGTGCTGCTCTCCCACCACTGCCATACACAGCCTTTAGATGCAAAACAAGAACAAAGATATTGATAGAAGGTTTCCTTCAGGCTCTGGGCAGCAGTTATGGTCGATACACTGCTGTGAGTCCCTGCAGTGGAGCAATTGCACTGGAATGGGGAGTTCAAATGAGATAATTCACGGAAGTTTTGTTCAGCAAGTGAAGGGTATGTCAAATCTGTGTCTTCCAAAATTTCCCAGAACTGTGAGAACTCCAAGGGCAGAGAACCTTAAACAGGTTCCCCTGGTACAGCTGACAAGGTGTCACCAGTGTCCTGCTGGAGGCCTCCTGACACCTGGGTCCTGCCAGCAGGATGGCAGGGCCTGATGAAGCAGGTGGTAGCTGAATAAGCAGTGGGAAAAATTAGTCATATTTTTATTCAGATGAGTGCAATGTGATTGACATGTTTAGCTTAACAGTCATTTTTATCTTGTAGGGTTGATTTCAAAAGCAAGTTATATTTTCTTTCCATTAAGGCAATACATAGTGTTTATTCTGCTTAATCAGGTGGCAAAAGGAGGACATAGGATTGTTCCATTCACTCACTTTTAAAAATGTGTGAATGATGCATGGCTGAATTGACGGGTAAAGCATCTTTCACGGTCTTTGCTGCATTAACTTATTTATGTTTTTTGGCTGGAGCTGGGCTGAACAAACTAGGTGAACCAGGAGAGATGACAGGTAGAGCTGTGTCAACATGTGGGGTGTTTTTCCCTTCCTACAAAACCATGATGTCACAGCAAAGCAGACTTCAATGTGAATACAGCTCTTTTCCCCCAGGGAGTGGGTTGACAGGTTAATCCTTTTGTGTACACATGCGAGTTATGCAGCTGAGGAACAGGAGTAAGCATAGGATTACCTCCAAATTAGAGAAGCAACATTTCCTGGCTATCTGTAGCCATGACTGTGCTAAAAGTTGCACTGTCTTCAGGAAACAGAGGCTAATATTTTTGAGATGGTGGCTCCCATCTCTTATAGAAACAATATTTGCATTGGAGGGACATATGCTCAGATTTATTTTATTATTTCCTCATTTAAAGACAAATATTTTCTAATCGTCTCTACCCTAAATAAGACAGGTTCGCAGAGCAACAAAATTCCTTTAAAACTTATTTCTTTGGGCTTAATCACAACTTTCTCCTTGAGAGGTACATGGCTGCAGAAACACATTACCTAACCAAGTAATTCAAATTACTGCTTGAAAACGTCATGATGCCAAAATGCCCAAAGCATTCACCACTTGGAACAAAAAGGAGAAAAGCTCTGTCTCTGTTTCAGTTGCCTGTTGCTACACCATATACAAAGGTGACCCTTCACAATCCTTTTCGCAATTTTATAATGGAGCAAGGAAAGCTGAAATTGGTTTGTGCCAGGGGGATAGGTTTTCAGCCAGCTTAAGCCCTTGGCAAGGTACGTGTTCCCAAAACTGCTGGTACCATACCTCCCATCTGAGGCCTGTCGGCTGGCATGCAATCGTCACCTGCTCTCAGAGAGCTTCCAGTATGCCTTTGACCTAGAAAGGTAAATCTACCTTGATAACAATAAAAGAACTTTTGTGAGATGACAGACTGTGCCATGGAGTAAGAGCCAGTCTTGGTGGGAACCTGAATTGGGACCTATGTAGGGTCTATGGCATCACTGAAAGAAGAGGTATGAGGCATGTGATGCCTCTATATCTTGTGTTGTTCTTTGACTTTGCCCAAGCTCTTTTCCCTGCCTGTGCCCATCTCCACTCCCCTCTCCCAAAACTGCTGTAGGTACAGAGATAAAAATAGTGCTTGGACAAGATCTGGCCAAGGCCAAATGCTTCTTTGTGAAGGTCCCTGTTCGTTTCTAAGAAATGTCCCATGGAACATCATACTGATCTGAATTGCCTGTCAGGCAAATCTTCTCACCAAGCTGAAGCTAGTGGCTGTCTCAAAAAAGTAGGAAGGAGATATAGCTGAGCCCTGAAAAGCAAATCTATTTTCTCATCAGTCAATTAGTACCTATCAGGAGGATGGGCAATATCCACAGCCCAGTCCTCCAAGATGTTTCATTCTCAGGAGGTCACTGTAAGTGTCTAATACACCATCCATGTCTAATCTTTACAGTTAAAATGGCATCTGTGCTGCTGTCAGTAGGGAAGAAATAGGTGACACCTTCTTCGGATGTCTTTGAAAAGCTGGTAGGAAAAAAAAAAAAAGGCTTCTACATAGCTACTAATTTGATGCTCCTAAAACATTTCTTTAGTGACTGCATGGAGGTACACTTAAACAAGAAAATCAATTATCTGTCAGTGCACTACCATTAACACAAGCACAGGTGGAAAGGAGATCTCCACTGAAGATCTTTGATCTTCAGAGTAGGTCTTCATAATTGTGTATAAAAAACTCAGTGGAAAAATTACTGTTAAGATCAGGAACATCTTAATATTCAAGTGATTTTAAAGATGCAGTAAGATCTTTACATATCCTCAGACGCCTTGATGTAGCTGTACCTTCTTAGTGATAAAATGTTTTCCTTCCTATCAATCCCTTTTCCTGTACCTCCTCCCCAGTGCAGTAGAGAAAGCCAACAAGAGGTCTGCCTTTCAAGTGTTGCCTGAAAAACGTGTCAAAGGTGAAGGGTATGAACTTCTCTTAGCCTGGAGCTGGTCTTTTTGGGCTCAAGCCTTGGTGTGGTTAGTGAAGGCAGTCCCAGCTGAAGGTAGGGTTGCTTTGTGCACCCACTGCCTTTGGTTCCCGGTTGGCCGAGCTGCCCCTATGTAGCTATGGTGTTTGAGGGCAGAGTCATCTTACGCAAGAAGCCTACAGAATAATGTACAGAAGGAGCAGGAAATTGACAAGGTTTTCCTATGCAGAGAACAAAAAGGTCCTCTACATGAAAGTTGCATTTCAATAGAGGGAGAACAGAAAATTAGAAGATAACCAAAGTAAGCTTTCCTTCTCCCAAGGCTGTGGTCAGCTTGGAGTTGGATCAGGTGGAGAAAAGTGTACTTCATCCATCACACGTGTCAGCTTCTGGAAAAGTCATCTTTCAGCCATCTTTCCTTGTAAAAACCAGAAGAGGTTATCCTTCTCTGCATAAAGCTGTCTCCAAGCAAACAAACATTTTCCAAAGGAACTCTCCTACCAGGGGATGGGATATAGTTTTCATATGCTTTGAGGTCTGTGCTGAGGCTGCTAGAAAGTTTGCCAGTAATGCTAATGACAGAGATGATGACTGTAGAAGGAGCAACAGGAGCTGGGCTGGGGGGTCCACTCTTTTTCTCGAACTTTTGGATCTTGAATGTTTCTTAGTAGTGTTAAGAAGTCAAAGATTGGAGTATACTCATCTAATACATTTTTAAAACATCATGTTTGTATGTTCTTTTCAAGAGTATTTTCTTGTTGTAACTAAAAGGAAAGGAAACCTTGAAATAAAATCTATTTCAAATTGAAAGTTCTGAATGTTTCACTAAGGAAATACAAAAGACACATTTCAAGGAAAATATGTAAAGATATTTTCCAGTAAATAATTCAGCAAAATGAATTTGAGTTCATGCAGAATTGCTAAACTTGCATTTTTCCTCCCCAAACCAATCCATGGAAGAAAAATTTTCCTCTTAGATCCTCTCATAAAAATTGTCTTTGGTCACGTATGAATCTGTTGTTTACTTCCCTAATAGTGGTTTTTAGATGTGGCCGTATTTTCTAGTTGATTAATTCTAGAAACCCAGAGTTCACAAGTGCTAGTCTTTTTTCTGATGTTAATCTTTGTGTGGAGCTAGGCTGGTCACTTGCATGAAATCACTCACAACCTCCCTGAGGGTTTGTCTAGATTTATTCAGCAGGATGAAGATGCCCTTTGGTGGGTGGGGGACTTAGATTTGTGATCTTAGATGGTGATATTAACTGATTTAAATACTATTTGCAAGCTTTGGGAAATATTGCTCTTATAATCAGGAGATGTGGGGGCTTTGATACTGAGTAGGGATACATTCAATTTGCTACTCTGCCCAGACTTCCTCTGTAGTTCTAATAGGTTAGTCAATCTTTGAGTGCTTCAGGCACTTCAGATATACTTCTTTGCATTGATTTTTGAGGACTGTCTAAAGCATTTATTGTACAGTGGTGATAGCATGTCATCAATTTTTCCATTCCGTTGTCTGAGTCCCAAACACGTGTTTGAGCTGTGCCAAGAAGCTGGCAGTGCAGGAGCTTTCTTTTGTGTGAACTGTAAATCTGTGATTCCTCTAATTCCTTAGGCAAACACATATTGAGTAGTGCAGGTTGCTCTTTCTGGTCTTCCAGTCTCAGCTCTTGCCCTGACCTGCCAGAAGAGGAGACCACACCTGAAGCAGAGGTCTGCAAGTGGGAGGTTGAGGTATATATTTCCAAAGATGCGTTGGAAGGAGCACAGCGCAATATTGGAACAAACAGTGTGTTTGCAGCTGGCAAGTTTGTTGCAATACAGCATGAGATCACTGGTTTCATCCATTCTAGGATAAACCTTCTGTGATAATTCCTAAACCAATCTGGTGAGTCCCAGACTTGCAGTCTCATCATGGCTTTGAAACAACTCCATGTGATCCAAATGAACAATGTACATCAGATGTTGTTGATAAGGCTAGATCACACCCAACTCACAGTCTCGGTACTTTTCATCAGAGTTTGTTGATGACATGCGAGTAGTGAAAGAAGAATCCTCATGTCAAATGGAAACAGGAAAAAAGGTATGTTCCAGGTGTAGCTCATTGGGATTGGGATACTGAAAAGAGCAGTTGAGCTCCTCAGATCAAGAAATGGAAAAACTCTTCACAAGCAGCTGGGGAGGGCTGGGGACCTTGTTACCTTATCAGTGGACATATTGGAAACCTTCTGTGAAATCTCAGGCAATTTGAAAGAGACGTGTGTATACAGAGGTGAGATCAAGTCACAGTTGGAAATGCTGTGTAATCAAGGTGTCTGCACTTAATTGGAGGGATTTCAGAAAGACCTGTAAAAGAGTGTAAAACTCTAGGGGATGTGGCATGCAGTGGGGAAGCAGGGTTTTCAGCTAAATAGACTTCTCTAAGAAAAAGATGAAAGGCCAGTTGTTGATGGTCTTTGGTTTTTTAAGACAATGCATCTGATTTTTGAGTGCTTTTATCATTTAACAGGAAAAAAGAGGCCATTCAATGAGGGAATATTGACATTCTAAGCAAACAATTAAAAAAAAAAAAAAAAAGCAAACAATCTTTAACACCAGGCAGCTCTAGAACACTTTCTGAAGAGAAATCGGCCAGAGGGGACCCCCTTGATGGGGAAACTCCAATCCTGAAAGACATGTACATCTTAACAGGTTTAATGTTGTTCATTCATGTAGTAAGGAAGTAGTTAGAAAGGGATTTTTGTGGTGAAATCATATGGCCTGTGTTGTTAAATGGGTCAGAGTGGATAGCTGTAGCAGTCATCTTTGGCATCAAATACACCCAGGAGGCTTTTTTCACCAATATGTTAAATTCCCTGTTGACGAAGCTCTCCACAGCTCTCCAGGCAAATTACTATTCTCTGCCTGTATTGATCTGTGGTGCTCAGCAGGAGTTTATTCCAGGACTCATCTATCTTGGTTAAGAAGCGTTGATTCATCTTTTTGTTGCAAAAATGACTAATAAATGCTTTCCAGGAACCAGCCCTGATAAAACAGCCATAGGCATGTAGCTCAGATTCAATTAAGCTGATAGGGCACACAGTTAAGCTCCAATTTAATTATTTCTCATTTTATGTAAATGAGATTTCTTATTGCAGTGAAACAAATTATTATTTTCTCATGACAGTGCTTCATCTACATGCTTTACTACTTATTTTGCCTTTAGTTTAACCTCAAAACAAAACAAGAGACTCCTCAAAATTCAGAGGCTAAACTGAAGAGCTAATCTTTCATTAGTATTCTGGAGACAGTACATTCCTTTGTGATCTGCTTGTGCTTAGCCCTCATATAACACTCCCTGATTAAGGCTGTGTGGTTGACAAAGTAGATTAAGCATGACAGCTACCCAATATACAACCCTGGAGGCAAACACCCCAACATTTGGGGAAATTTTAATCCAAAATTCTGCATTTGCTTGAATTTGCAGCTAACCTAGGATCTTGCTGCTTAAATAATTTCTATATGTTCTTCTGGGATGAAAATATACATCTCTTCAATCTACTGCCTGCCTACCTCCTCGTATGAATAACGTTCGGTCCATCTGGGCATAACATAGGAAGCACAAAAACAAGTGGAAGCTGCAGAAGTCATTCATGCCTCTGTTTTTCTCGGACACTCAAACAACGAATTTATCTTTTCAGAACCCCTATGACTTGGAGGTGTCAGGGCAGCTTCCTGCAGATAGATAGCTGGAGCACACCAAGAGCAAAGGAATTGCTGCAAGGCAGAGGCAATGCCTATGGTCAGGAATTAAATCCAATTTTATTGCGTCTTAACTCAGTGCCTAAGCCACAAATCCATTCATTTCTTCATGTACATTTCACTTCTTCTGGCTGCAAAGCTGTTTGACCATCTATCCCCTGAGCTGACTATCAGAACAGGGAAGATATTTCTTTACCAGCCATGCATGTGAAAAGTTTTGTGAATTTAGCACAGCCTTTTTTACTTTGAGAAAAACATAATGGAAGAAATTGTGTGCAGTCAGTGAAAAAAATACTGTCTCTCCCACATACCTGAGTGAGACTACCACTGGGAAAGACAAAATTGTTCTGGGATATACCAGCCTATCCAGCCCTTGAAAAAATGTAATTATTTTACTGATATTAAATTCAGTATTTATCATTAGTAACACCCTTGTTGTTCTCTGTAGTTAACTGTCTCTTCAAGTCACATTGACCGACATAACAGCTGTGAAAATTTGAATGCTTTTAAAACACACAATTAGAATGTGTGCTTTTACACAGAAAGAATGAATCAGCCTTTCCCTTCTCAGGCTTTCATTTCATTCTGCAGTAATTCTTCACACTTCCTCACACTGAGCCACAAATGTTTAAGTTCATCCTAGAGTAGTTTTACAACCAGGGGGAATGGCTTAACGAAGCACCATCAGTTTAAATGCCAGTCCCTACTGCTTATGTTTGTTGCTGGATTCCTTGCTGGTTTAGCAGCATGGAAACAAATGTTCTCAGGAGCTAATGCTGTCAGTGCGGCCCATCTTCTGGAAGCTGCTGGGAGGAAAAAGCTTGGTTTTGTCCAGGCAGGCCCAACATTTTGGACAATCTAACTCAATCATGGCAGCATACATGGACACTCAGAGACGCAACAAGTCACCTGGGAAGTAGGGTCTGTGCTGGCCTCACACCCAGCCCCATTGAGGCCAAACAGCTCCAGCCAGGCGTGAACCAGCATGTGCCTGAGCCAGTGGGGATGGGACGGGACTGCCAACTGAAGGGGAGCCTCTTGGCTCTGCCTCTTGGTTTTGGCATTTTACTGGGTGCTGTTCACTTTATCTGCCTGCTTCTTACATAAAGGCAATAGGTGCCTCCCTTAGCAGTTTCATGGGGTTTATAGCATTCCTTCTTTTTTTGTCTTGCTCAAAGATATGCTAGGATTAATGATTTTTCTTTTGTGGCAGGCAAGAAGAATGAGTTGACCTAGCAGTGCACCTCTGAGAGGCTGCTCCTTGTGTGAAATGCCTCCCCCTTCCCCAGCCATGGCCATCACAGCCAGCTCTGACTCATGGGAACACTGTCCCCAAAGGCAATATCTGTCCTGATGGTTTATAAGCCAAACCACAACACTGTCTTAGTTTTATAATAAGAATTGAGGTCTTTAACTAAGCAAGGAAGGTGTTTTGGAACTAGCAGAGAATGCTCAGGAGGGTTCATCTCTCACGCGCCTGGTTCACTAGAAATAACCCCAGGGCTCACATCAGCAAGGAAGGGGCTGAACAGAGCCTGAAATACTCTGATGGCACTTGGTCCCTGGGGACCACAGGCATCTTTGTGATCCCAGCCTGATCATGGGGAATCTACTCTTCTTTCACCTTAAAAACCACAGACTGCCTGCTGAAGACTTGCTGGGTAAACAGAAACAACAGTGAATGGAAACTGCTGAGGACTCTTTTGAGAGAGGCAGGGTAGGGGGTGGCTTTTAAACAGTAAGATGGACTGCATACACTCTAGTTGTCACCTACGGTTTCTTGGGGTCCATCCTGATTTGAGGGATTTTCCTCTTTTACCTGCTCAGCTTTATGCTGCTTTGTTCTGCTTACATTGTTTCTTAGCCCTGTTCAGCTGATAGGGTTGTTTGGGAGAGTACTGCTAAAGCCTCAGCCCTCTCGTTGCACATGTGATTTGGGCCATTTTTTCCACTGCTCCCCCTGGTAAAGCCTCTCTTTCAGACACCATATTATTTCCTTTCATGAGACCATGTGTATGTTGCAGCCATGGACCCATGACCCCATGGTGAAAGCATGGTCCTTTGCAAAGTCCCTGTGCCAGGAAGGTTGCAGGAAAACTTACATGAGACGGGTGTGTTGAATGGGACCAGATTTGGTGCCATGCGGTGTCAAGCTGCTTGCCAGGGTGGACCCTGCTTATGCCATGGCAGCTGTGAGTGGAAGTGCAAGGGCTGGAGATGGGGAGTGGGAGATGTGGGTGCTGGTGACCCTCTACTTCTCCAGACAGACAGGGAGGCATGTGAGAAAGCAGAGAGCTGCTGTCGGGCTTTGGGGTGGGGAGTCCCTGTAGACTGTGGCCAGCGCAAAGACAGAATGTGGTCTGATGGAAGGAAAAGGGAAATGTGGAGCTGCATTTACACCAGCTGCTAATCTTGCTGTTGTTTTTATGGTTTTTTGTGGTATGGGTTTTTTTAAGCTTGATAAAAATGCTTCTGCATATTTTGCATTTGTATCCTTCGCGTTCTATAAAAGTGACTCATTTGCATATAGAGAAGAGACACTTCTTATACACAATTGTGTACTTGGCGTCTGATCTGTAAAGCAAATATAATACTTTTTCTGCTGTGAGCTTTTATTAACAAATATAGAAAGAAATGTAGAAAAAAAAGTTTGGGAAAAATTGCATATCTATTATGAATATTAACTTCTGGTTGAATTTTGAACACAACTTATGCCAAAGTTTACTGTTTCAAAAGCAGCAACAGTGACTATTCATTTCCTGCAGTTTGAGTTTATTATCTTTCATTCTTTCTTTGGAAGTAAAATTAAACTGTTTATTTTTACTCCCACAGAACTGCGAGTTTGCCAAAGTGTAGACAACTTGCTATCTAAACTTTATTCAAATAAACACAGTCCAGATTTTTTTTTTCCCCTTAAAACTCACTTGCTGATATGCTCCAGAAAAATTTTGTAAGCTCCAAATGACAAAATGAGAAAATGATGTGCATGTTATTTCTTCAATTGTATCCCAGTGTCATCTTTATCTGTAGGATTTGCAAGCAAATTGACTTTCAGTCCTATCCTTTTCTGATATCTTTTCTGCAGCTGACGAGAGATTTGCAAGCAAATAGACCTTTTTCAAAATTTAAAGCAGATTTGCCATTTCAGTCTGTATCTCTTTTGCATAAATACATTTTTTTCCAGAAGGCTTATAGAAAGCATTATCTGACAGTCCCACTGGCCAACTTCCTAAAGGTTTTGTTTGTTTCCAATTGATTCAGAAGCATTTATAGTACTTCCCACTCTGCCTCCCCATCTCTCCTCCTCCCCAGAAAACTCATTTTTCTCTTCTGTTTATAATGTCTTTATCATGTAAACAGAATTTTTAAAGGGGAGTGAAGAGTATTTAAATCAAATTGGTTTTCCCATGGGAGTAACTGCACTGTTTTTGTTAGGATTTTGATAACTTAGTTAAATTAAGTTTATAAACTTAGCTAAGTTTACAAGATAGTTTTGTAGTGGGAAACCCTACATTCATTTGCTTACAGACTGACAGACTTTATCAGTTTGGGATAAAATCTTCCCTGCCAGAAAACTGTGTTTTAACTCTCCGTCACTCCTTTGTCCATCTGTCATGTTCACTGAAGGAGATATGAGCAAAATGAGGATGTCATTAAAAGCTGCATAATAATGAATGTCTGGAAAGGAGCAAAACAAAGTTTGAATGGGTTCTTTAATTCTAGCATCTTCTATGGTTAGAGAACTTGCCTTTGAAGCTCAGTTTTCAAGGGTTTTTCTGAATTTTAGATTGACTTAAAACAAATTGCAGGGATGTGGCAATTTTCCAGGATCCTTCTTATTAGGAGTTAGGCTCTGATGACTGGCTCATCACATACCCAACACTGGATAACTGTGCTTGCAGGTAGCTTCTACTTCAGCATAACTGGTAAGGGGAGAAGTTCTCTTGTCCTCTGCAATTCCCAGGCAATGAAATTGCAGAGCAGCAACCCAAGGCCTTCAGAATAAAATCTTCTGGAGGCAAGGTGTACAGCTCCTGCTGGGGGGCATCTCACTTCTTCCTTCCCTCTGAGATGCCCCACTTCTCACTCTGCCGATTATGCCCATCCTGTGGTGGATCTTTATAATGTCTGACAGCACCAGGGGAGGCACAGCTAACACAAAGTTGGTATCGCACGTGCGTCTCATCTCAGTGGGGAGGTCAGTCTCACACCACTCACCGCATAACTGCCAGTGCCTATAAAGGGGAAATTATGAGATTCATAAGCCAACGGGAGGGCACTGTCATGTTGAGATTGCGCAGCTGTGGCTATGGAGAGCTTCAAAAACAGCAGAGAAGGCTACATAAAATATTCTTGTTTGAAAACTTTCCCAGGAGGTTTCATTTTGTCTTCTTATCTTATGACTTCATCTCCTTAGACAGCTTCTGTCTCTGCCCCAGTGCTGCGGCCCCGTACTGGACATACTGTGATGGGTTTTTTTTCTCATAAAGGTGTAGACAGAGGTTTCCAGACAGGTCAGATTTGCTGTGTTACGTGCAGGTGGATCCTGCCTCCCCTGTCACAACAATGTCTCACTACTCCCAGCACAGTGCCAGAGCATCCTCATCACTGCCTGGCCCTGCCTGTTCCAGCCTCAGGCAGCTTAGACGAAGAGATCATAGGGCAGCCACTCAGAGAAACAGAAAGGTGCAAGAGGGATGAAAAAACTGATTCTGTGCAAAGTTTGTCCATTGTTGCAATAGGTCTGCCAAGGAAAAAATACCAGGAATTCATACCAGTTCCTGTGCAGGTCAGTCTTGAAAATTTGAACTGAAATTTATGAAAGCTGAAGTGAGAGAAATAAGTTTGACCTGACCTGCTCTGAGCACTGAGTGAGTATTCTGGGTTGTTTTGCTGGTTTATGGCAGCAGATATAGAAACCTGGCACTGCAAAACCATTGTACATATTGATAACCTACAAGACATGTTTATAGGCAACAGAATAAATGGTCATACAAGTACTAGCCGTGGACAACTGATCTGCAGATCTGCCTTCTGGCTTAATTTTGGCCAGACCACATCTGAATGCTTGCCTTCCCCAGGCAGATTGGCACAGGATTAACCAATCTCTCCTCCTCTAGTGATGGGAGTATATCCCCAAGTGTGGGACATTATTCAAACCTATTAAAGGCTCCTTCCTGTCCTGCTGTTCTCCATTTTCTCTCCGCTGGTACTTGGGTTGTCCTACGCTTCCTTGCTGAGCTATCAATGCTGCAGTGTGGAAAACACCTCTTCAAATAGTAAGTGATATATTGCCCCACATATAGAGTAACTTAAAAGGGAAGGAATTAGTGTGTAAATTTTCCATTTGGAACAGATGGGGGTTGAAAAATGGTATGTGATTCTGCAAATTTTATCCTATCTGATTTAATAGTTTCATAGTTCCTGTCCAGCCCTGCTAGGGTTGTAGGCTCCTGGCACTTAGGTCACCTGCTATAAATTTTAGTAAGGAAACGGGGTTCCTTGAAACTTTTTGTGTGTTTGGAAAGGTGGTAAAATTAGACTCTACTTAATGAGTGGTACTTCCTAAACACATCTGTCTTAAAGACAGAACAATCTTCTTGTTTCCAAGGGTGTTTTCCTGATAGGCACTAGGAAAGAGAACTGGAGGTAGTAGTATTTTTTTCTGTATTGTTAGTGCTCACATGCTTTCTCAAGCCAAGTGGAACCTCTTTTCCAATGAGCACATCTTGAGCATTAAATCTCCCCACCATCAGCACACGTTGGGCCTGTTCAGAGTGGTGTAGTGGCTCCACTGTATCATGGTGGTGGTCCTCTGTCTCATTGGAAGGATTTTCCTCTGGCTATGTCAAACTCAGTCCAGCAGGACCTTGCTAAAACAGTAAAGAAAAAATGCTGAGGAAGGCTCTGTGATAATTCCAGCTGTGATTGTAACTGGAGGAGCAAGTTGCACATTGGATACATGTTTGCACCAAAATGGGTGTAAGTGGCAAATTAGCATCACCTCTTCTGATGAGGAATGAGCCTTGCAGGCTAATACAACAAATGCAGTAGGAAAAACAGATTACAGAAGGATGAAAGATGCTCTGGAGCCCTCTTCCTTTAATTTCTGTGTTCCTCATATCTGAAAAATAGTTATAATGGAAGCAACACCCATGTATATCAGGGCTGAATTTGTCCCCAGGGTAAGTCAGGTCAGTGATGGGGAAGGTTATGTGTTCGGCAATGTGCCAGACTTCTCTCCACTGGCTTTGCATGACTGATGGTGCCCGTATCAGCATGAGAACTCAGTTGAAAATGTGTGAAAGGATGGCTGTGCGCTGAATACATGGTTTGCTGAAAATAGTCAAGTCTGGTCTGGTTACCTGCCCATACTCTCTAAGTCACAGTATCTCCGCAGAGCACCTTTGAGGACCTATAGCCATAACAGAGTCCAAGTGCCTGTCTGTGCTTGCCCTCTGCTATAGAATGAAATCAGAAAAACTTTGAACTGAGCCAATATCCCCATGCACTCCTATGTGAAACACTGGTTCTCCTGAGTCCTGCCAAGACAAAACCTTGTCCCTCTAATGGTCCATTTAGGAGGAATTGTCCCCAGGCACTGCTCTGTCACAATAATCATGCTTCTGGGTGGAGATAATTTAAATACAAATATTTTTGTTTTCCAAGTGCTCTGTTTAACTACAGTGCCTCCTTGCCAATGCAGAACTTGACTCCAAAAAGCCACATTTCTTGCTGTTTTTCCTAAGACAATTGCTGTGAACATGGGAATAGCTGCTGCCATCAGTCACTGGTCCTTCAATTGCTGTTGTACCTGCAGAAGCCAAAATGCATCTGTATGCAGGTTTTGCTCTAACACATTCATATAATGTGTAAGACGATTATGTCATGTTTCAGAGACCAGCATATACAGCTATTTGGGACAGATGCAACTGGAGGACAAAAATGGGCATATAAGAAAATGTTCCAATTTTATCCTTACAAGGGGTGAAAGGAGCAGATGTTTGCACCTGTAAGTCAAGCTACAAGTACAGTAATTCTCCAGCTGAGAAATACCTAACATTCTTCTGGAGACCAGGAAAATAGCTGGTAAATCAGATCTTCAGAGTGACTTCAATAATCAACACTAAGCAGAAATGCAAAGACTAAAAAAAATGGGCATTAAAAACATGTCATTTTTCTCCAGGATGCTCTTCTGAGTGAGATGCACTAATACGGCCAACTAAGCAACCAAACTAAATTAGGCAATTTCCCTTCTATCCAGTAAGAGAAAGAAAGAGAAGAGGGAGAACAGAAGCCTTAAAAATAACCCCCCACTGTAAACAATATTCACAATTACTGTTACAGGTTTTATTACTATTTTAACTGCCCAATTCCTCTCCTTCGTGAACAAAAGCAAATAAAATATTTAACATAGACAGAATTATCTTTCCCTGCCTGTACATAAAAGGAAACCAGTTCTCTGATAGTTGTATTTTTGACTAAGCAGCCAGAGATGCTAAGAAAAGTACATGCAGGATTTTATGGCTAGACTTTCCCTAAGGTGATGGGTAAGGACCAAATGCTGAAGCAAGCAAGAAAAAAAAAAAAGACCCAAAACTGCACACAGCTGTATGATGTCTCACCACTGGCACCCTGCGCTCGCAGCCCTGGGTCTGACCTATGTCAGATAGCTGCAGATGCCCAAAGGGACCAAAGCAGCACCAGGGAACTCACAAGTTTGGCTGAGGGGAATGGGGGAAAGGCAGTAAGTTATTCAATTAGCAGAACCACCCCTCGGAAATCACTGGAGATGACAACAGGCAGCAGTCTTGCTTGAGGAGGGGGAAGAGGGGATGCAGGGGGAAAGGATTGATTGAAATGGCCCTGGGGAAGATGAGCAAGCAGCTGCCACATCCCCCCACAGAATGTCACTCTGAGGAAAGCAGGGCACACTGCACCCACCTGGCAGCCTGGCACATGCCATCTGTGCACAGTGACCACTCTGGACGCTGCTCTTGCCCCATGCAGCCTGTTTGCTTCCCCAGCCCACCTCCCATCTGCACCACCTGTCTGACTGCATCCCCCAGCCCCTGCTGCCTGGCTCAGACGATGGGGTGTAAAATAGGCTTTTCTGTGGCTATATGGTATGATGGATATGACTACTATTATTTCAGTACTGTTGCCTGGTTCAGGGCTGTTGATGGAGCCTCCTGCCCATTGTGAGGTAACACTGGTAGGTAATGCTGTGGCTTGGAGGTCACTTGATGTGTGCTGTGCACTCTGTGTCCTAATGTGGTTAACCACCTCTGCAGAGCTTTCCCAACTCTGCAAAGCAAGACAGAGCAGCCCCCTGGGTTCACTCACAGACAGGCAGTTGGCAAATATAAAAAATCTTATTGGTCCTCATTGAAGGAAGCACTGAACTCCTTTCTTTTTGGTAAAATGCTTTCTCACAAACTTTATTTCAAGTGTAGAGGTTAGGTCCCTTCAAACATACTAAATTTAGGACAGAAAGTGTTCCTTGTTTGCAAAACCAAACAAGGAACTTTACCAAGGTAAAAAAAAAAAGAAATTCCACTTTACTATTAGTTATAAAGTCTCTTTTCTGCCTTTTACTACCTTTTTTTTTCCTTTTCACTTATGTTTTTTATGTGAACTTAAAGAAATATTACAGTTATTTATGCATCCCACAAAGTCAGTTTGTATTTATTCACTTTGCCTCCTTCCATATCCTTTCTAGCAGAAACAGCACAGTAGCCACAGGGGAGAAAATTAGCCAGGCAAATTCTCCATCTGTCTCTTTTTCTATTTCCTGAGGTTATTTGACTGTACATCTTTTTGTAGGTATTGGTGAATTATTTTTGCCTGATGCAATTTAAAACAACCCAAACCTACAGCTTTATCTACACAACTAACCAGATGACCTTAACAAGACTAACCTTCACTGTGGCTTCACCGAGTTGTATGCCGTGTTTTGCTTTGTCCGAAGGAAGACATCAAAGGTTTTGACATTTTTTCCTCACAGTGTTTGGATTCCTGTCTGCCCCTTAGAGGTAGCGTAAGTGGTTTTGGGGAATGGGCCCTATGGCCCCTTCAGAAGCATGCTGCCAGGATGATTCTTCTAAAAGTGGTGGCTGAGGACAGTGGAAAGGACAAAAGGGAAACTTTGTATGTATGTCTGTGCTTATATCCATCTATGGATGCATCACATTCCCTTAAGCAAGGTGTAAGGATTATGGATGTGATCAAGGGAAAGAAGCAGATGGGACAGAGGAGCATGAGCAGTTTCATCACTTTACTCCACAGAGCAACAAGAGCAGGTTTTGGTAGGGAATAGGGACTGAAGGTCCAGGTCAGGAAGATGGCAATTCAGAAAAACTACAAGAATTCCATGAGGCTATGCAGGGAGAAAATTAGAAAAGCCGAAGTCTAACTAGAACTTAATCTGGCTATTGCCATAAAAGACATTAAAAGGTGTTTCTATAAATACGTAAACAGCAAAAGGAGGACTAAGAAGAATCTCCATCCTCTATTGGATGTGACGCAATGCACCTCAACTACTGTATTCAGTTTTGGGCACCTCAATACAGGAAGGACTTTGAGGTGATGGAGCATGTCCAACAAAGGGCAATGAAGGTGGTGGAGGGTCTAGAGCAAAAGTCTTATGAGGAGCAGCTGAAGGAATTGGAGTTGTTTACCCTGGAGAAAAGGAGGCTCAGGGGAGACCTTATTGCTCTCTACAGCTACCTGATGAAAGGATGTTGTAGCCAGCTGAAGACCAGTCTGTTCTCCCAAGTAAAAAGTGATCGGACAAGAGGAAAAAGCCTCAAGTTGTGCCAGGGTAGGCTTAGATTGGATATTGGGAAAAATTTCTTCACAGAAAGGGTTGTAAAGCATTGGAACAGGATGCCCAGGGGAAGTGGTGGCATCACCATCCCTCCCTGGAGATATTTAAAAGGTGTGTAGATGTGGCACTTAAGGACATGGTTTAATGGTGACCTGGTAGTGCCAGATTATTGTTTGGACTTGATGATCTTATAAGTCTTTTCCAACTAGAGTGATTCTATGTTGTGTGTGGAGGTCTGAGAGACAATGAGTGTGAAGACGATAAAGGACAGAAGTGAAAATAATCCCTAAGTTGCAGGGTCTGTAAGGCTGCAGGACCATTGTTTTTGGTGGTATTATTCTGTAATGACTCTTACTCCATTATGAATTAGTCTAATGTATTTCCTCTCCACAAATACTACTCTGAGGTTTTGACTTGGACACACTTTGCATGGTGTTCCTGCATGAGGATATAAGGGAAATCTACAGGGCTCTGATTGGGCTGCTATTTCCATCACCCAGTTCATCCATTTCATCTCTTTTCACTTGGCTCTCATTTCCAAGGTCATGACAAGATTGCCAAGCTTCAAGCCAAACATCCGGTATCTATTCCAGCTCAAGCTCTTAGCTCCTCTGAGTCAGTGTTCTTGTGTCAAGAATAACCCAAAGAGATATGGAAACCCCAAAGTCACTGCTGTAAATCATGCTTGTCCTAATGCCATTTTCATCTCTGCGAGTGGCCTGCCCTTTGTGTCATGTCCTGCCAACATTCCCAACTGTTGGCCATTTGTTCACAAATGGTAATGCAAACATCTCTCAAGAACCCATCCAATACCAGAGGTATTATATGTTCATATGGACAAGCTGGGACAGCTCATTTCTACCACTGCAACCCTGGGAAAGAAAACGAGCCTGAAACCATTAAAGGACTTGCAGTTTGTTACTGGGGAATGCCACCTGAAATTTTACTCATGCTTGATGCTAGACACTTTCTCTGGTCGTAGTTGCATCATATTGCAGAGCAGATTAATTTGTCCACTGTGAGTGATGCTCATAAATTTAGCCTGTTTTTTTTCAGGTTGAGCTGTGGGTGAAATGATCTGGGTTTCTTAGCCTGGTTTTTTTTTTCAGGTTGAGCTGTGGATGAAATGATCTGTGTTTCTTCAAATGTATTTGTTATTCATAAGGATTCTCAGAATAGGTTGGACCGACACTTTTCAGCTTGCAACATGCTCAGGCTGATGACTTGCAATTCACTTTCCACTTTTCATGGCTTGTGATTTGTCTTCCAAGTCAAATGTTATTACCTCTGTTTTCCAGTGACTGACAGGAACTTTTTATAAATAGAATAGTAATGGCTATTGAATAATGATTTCGTTTTGTATGAGTTTTTGGCACACATTCATATAGATTTGAGGATTCTAGAATATTTTTTGTGAATATCTCATTTTCCTCATAGTAATAAGACAAGTTCTAGTGTAAATTTGCAAAGCCAGCTGTCTCCAATCCTCTTGTCCCTGGAGTGTATCATAATAGCTATGTATTGAACTATGATAAGATGCTTTGGCCCGTGCCAGCTCCACATTAATCACTGTTAATGTTTTATGTTCCAAAAGCTGAAAATATGACAAAGGACAGAGCAAACTGAGATGTTCTGTGTAAGTTGCCAACTTGAGAAATCAATTTTGCTCCCCTTGAATCTGATAGTAAAATTTCCAAATCATTGAGGCTGTTTCTTAGCTTACTGGTATCTTGAAGGAGTTGTGGTACCTTATGACTTGAAAGGTTGTTTTTCTGTTTTAAGAGTCTGGCAAAACAAATTTCCAGTGCTGTAAACCAGTCCAAATCCAGGCCATGATAGGGGCTCACATACCATTCCTTTCTCCTGACTTGCAGCACTGTGTTTCAGATTCACTTCACTCCAGCCTCTTTCAAATGTTGTGACTCTGCAGGCAGAGAGCTATACAATTTAAA
Organism: Actenoides hombroni; assembly: GCA_024336885.1. Lineage (NCBI taxonomy): Eukaryota > Metazoa > Chordata > Aves > Coraciiformes > Alcedinidae > Actenoides > Actenoides hombroni. The sequence goes on from WUAM01000309.1 coordinate 2,622,577, forward strand.
ATACCTCAGAGCTAACATGAGAGGCTTAATTTAAATAGATATTGGGCTTTACCATTGGTTTCCCTGGTGCAGTTACTCCTCCCAGAGACACTGTAGTTTTCTTTCCATCCACTAAAGGAAGAGATGCATTTCTATATCTGTGGTTCCCATGTTCCTGGGAAGTTCCAGAAAGAGATGATGACCATTAAGAGTTTGGGGAAATGGAAAAAAAAAAGAAACAAACAAAAATAAGAATATGGCTCATTTTCCATAGACACAGCCCCCTCTAGTTCTTTTCATGTGCTTTCCATATGTAGCCAGTGGCAGGAGTCCTTGATCAGAAATAACGCTTTCTGGTGTGACTGTTAGTTCTATTATTAAATTGAAGTGGTATATAGTGAAAACAATGGAAGAAAACTATGCAGAAGTATCCAGAGCTCTGCATTAAATGATGCAGTTGCTTGGGTTGAAAGATATTCTGTCTTTTACTACTGTTTTCATGGTAAAAACTAACTGTACCAATATTGAAATCCAGAATGATGTAGGCTTTTCTTCAGAGCATTTTCTATACTTGTTCACTACTCTCTTTAATAGTGCTACAGTGTCAACCTGTATTTTGGTTTTGTGTGAGGCATGGCAAAATCTAGCAAGTATATATGGGCTGGGGCACAAGAATAAATTAATAGTAGGTAATCTGCAAGGGGAACATACCACATGAACAAATTTGCATTAGGTAGGTGTGTGTCTGCTCTTCTCTTTATCACGATGTTGTAAATTCACAAACGTCACTACCTGTAAGAGCATGTGCAAACCCTTCTTCCCAAAATTCAGTCAGCTTTACTAGCTTCAAGGAGAATAGATCCTTCTGACAAAGTAACTGGCAACACCTTTCCTGTTGCAAGACCTCCTCTTCGTTTCACCTGCTGTGCCATGACTTTTACTGGCATTGCTGTGGTACATAGATATGCCAGCTTTCAGCACGGGTGCCCAGCACAAGGCACATTGCTCACACAGGAGTAAACCCCGTCACAGTGCCACACCTGAAGCTGTGTAAGCCCTCATGTAAGGACACACACCAGTACCTCTGCAAACTTTCACTCCCCCAGAGGAAGGAACCAGTTTGGATCTGGTCTAATGCAGGGTTCTCAGGATCTTGGCCCTCTATGGGACGTCAGCATGCCATCAAGATTATAAGAAATGTATGGATGTTATAAGACAGCATGGAAGAGATGTAGAGCAATTTCCTCTCTTCCTGATACCACCTAAGGTTAAGCAAATCCTCTCTGCTCACAATGCCTCAAGTGCCCCGTCCTTAAAATGGAGGTTGAGATAACAAAGTCCTTTGCTAGAGTCCTTGGAGATGTACTGGTGTTTGCTTTGATGCACTGAGTGATGTTTTATAACATGTAGATCTGGCAGAATTAATGCCAGGTTTGCCTGAGCTTCAACATGTGTTGCTCCTGACCACTCTCACTGCATCTCTGTGTTTATTCTTGTGCTAGATTAAGGCAAAACTTCAGGATGGCTGTCAGATCAAAGTTTTCTAGTTAGGCTGCCTTACTGAGTCACTAGATGCATTAGTTCCAAGGAAATAATTTTCTGAAGTTCTGTGAAATCACAGCAGTTTTTCCTTTGAATATGCTGCAGTTGGAGAATGGTAGTAATTTTCATCAAGAGCCTTCAGTGATGTTGATAGTAGTGCCAGCACTCCTACAATTCATTCTTTTTTTTTTTTTTTAATTAAAATAGTTTCATTTTTCTATTTAAAATGATTTAGAAGTGGAGAAACCTTTTACAAGATAAAATACAGGCATTTCATTGTCCAGGTTCTGCAGTATGGATAAATGATAATTAATATTAGATGTGTGAGTACTGTAATATTACACAATGTAGATTCAAAAGATTTTTCCATATATTTTGAAATGATCCATTTCTCTGCATGATTCATGAACCAGATATCTAAGAATACAATTGGGTTTTATTAGTATTAACAGCAGGAATTTTGGTGAGTAATGTGTGCATTCATTCTACAGTTTGCTCATTGTCTGGCTAATGCAGTCCCTTGCTATGTTGGTACAATACCATGTGATAAGAGAGAAAGGATGACATTGCAAGTGGAGAGGCTTGAAGTAACTTGTATAAAGCAGGAGATGGCTCATTCTGGGACTTTCATCAGCCTCAGGTTTTTTCAAGCCTTAACAACCTCATCCAGTTTCTGTTTTGTGTAGGTATCTAAAACCTGTGGTCAAAGAAATCAGTTAACACTGCTGCTTTCTGCCAGGAGTCAATCTGAAAATATAAGCTTTTTCCTTATTTTGACTAGAAGTGTCCCCCTAACCTTCCCTGGCATCTTTTATCCAGCCACTCCTGGACTAGACAAAGCTCAGAGCTGCATCTTATTTTTACGGATCAAATGTCTTTCATTTGTCTTGTCAAATTATCATTTTCCCCAAATAAAAGTGTACCTTACTTTACTCAGAAACCCAAAAAGTTCAGAAATAACCCAAAACAATGGATTTCCAAAACATCTTGATTTTCTACTGAAACTCTACATGCACTTAGTATGCGACATGCACTTTCATATATGCCACTATTTCCTTGTACATGTATTCTTCCACTTCTCAGAATGAGCTCAGAAGGAGAGAGAGTAGGAACATGGCTTGTGCCTGTAAGTACAAAGGAAGTTATTCTCCAAGCAGTTTTCACCTCAGTGGAAATGATAGGACCTCTGTGGGTCATGGGGAAAAGTTCACAGGGATAGGAAGGTAAGCAAGGAGAAGTGAAACTGTCCTTCATCAGAACCTTTAGTTTCGTTTAACCCATTGCTAGAACTGGGGATAAATGTCAACTGGTTAAGGTGGCTAGCCTGGATTGAAAAACTTGGGTTTGGACATGATGAGCTGATTATTCAGCTCTGGTGTGCTGTGCATGGCAAATGGTCTTCACTCTGCACTTGAACATGTTTTCCAAGGCAATCTGCTTGCTGGCACTCATCTTTACTTGTCGTAAATGGATCTGAATTGCTGTCGTGAATCAGAATAAAAATGTCCTAGCTCCTGCCCAGAAAATGGAGAAGTGCATTTTGCCCTGATGCGTGTGTCAAGCTTTTCAGGGACTAGGGCTCACAGCAGCTTTATACTTCAGATCATTCTTTATCAGTGTACTGCATCAAACCAATGGGCAGGGATTACAAAACTGCCACCAACCATTGTCTTTTTCCATCTTCTATCCCTTCAGAAGAAGCAGTGAAGAATTAATTATCATTCCTTTGTAAAGATATCTGAGAACGTCATGTGGAACCTCCTTCTGCACAGCTTGCTTTCTAGTCAAAAGTGATTATGTAAAAACCTAATTCTATTGTTTTAACTTTGATTGATTCAGACACACTAGGCTTACAGCAATTAAGCTAATATAATGAATGAATCATCGGTAGTTATATGGCAAGTTAGCAAGCTATAGCCAAAACGTTAAACTGCAAATACATAATGTTGAACTTTTTGCTAGGATTGTTTGAGGACCTCCTAATTATAACCAGACATCTAATATGTGCCCATGCAACTGATTCAAACCACATTTCTTCATTCACTGTCACCATCCTGTCCCTCACCTTTGAATACCATGACAGAGAAGCAGCCTGGCTGTGAGATGCCTTTTCTTCAGTCTTTGTCAGAAAAGAACATGTTCCTGGTACATAAACATCATGATGGGGAACAGTCAGGGTGCATGCTGCAACTACTGGCTTCCCATACTTGATTACCACTGCATCTGGCTTGCACAAACAGAACTTCAATCAAAGCACCCATAGGGGCACAATTCAATGACTACTCTTGGGGATAGCTGAGCCTGAGGCTCTACTGTATAAATGGACAAGAAGTGTTAAGCCTACAAATCTTGACTTTTTGCCTTCACACCATCAGGCAAGGCAGTCAAGCACAGACACATTTGTATAAAACAGAACTAGGTAGAAATGCAGGTTTCTAAATTATAATTCAGGCTTTTCGCAGCAACCACTTGGAGATGCTTCCTAAAGATACACTCTGTTGATATAACTTTAGATCCTGGTGGACCTAGTTTTTAACATTGGATGCAGTCATGGGAAGTTTTCACTCCTGGCCTGCTAACAAAGGTGTTTTGCCATATCCATGTATACACCAGCTGATCTTGACAAAGGGATCACCTCAACAAATAGAGCCATTACCAAGTCCAATCCCTCAATTTCATATTACATACTTGTTAGAAGAATACAGATGACTTCTTAGCTGTAGATCAGAATTTCAGAGTAAAACTCTTCAGCTTTACCACCTCAGGCTCCTTTCCCAGTGTCCTGGGTTCAGTTTGGGTTAATTATCACAAACAGCTGCTGGCCCAAGCAGTTGGGCGGGGCCACAGCCAGAATGAACAACCAAACCAGCCAATGGGATCTTCCATACCATACTGAGTCATGTCCCTATATAAGGGGAGGGCTGGGCCAGGGTGAGGGTACCAGTTTTCAGCTTGCTTCAGTGCAGCTAGAGCAACGAAAATGTGGCATCTTGGGCACAGGTAGAGCTTACCACTCCCTTTGTCTATCATTTCATTAGTACTGTCATTTTCTTCTCTCTTTGTGCTGTTATATTAATCTGTCTTAACCCCTGGAGTCTCACCTCTTTTTCTGATTTTCCTTCCCATCCCACAGGAGATGGGTGGGGGGAAGGTTTGGTCTCCACCTGGTTGCTCACCAGCCCTCTTTAGATCCCCTTCAGAAATCCACAAGTTTTTGCTCCAACTTTATCTACTCAGCTCTTCCCTTCCACCGTCTTTCTTTTAGTTCTTCCTGGTTCACACCACTTTACAGGAGCTATTTTAAGGATCTGGAATGGATTTCTGCCTTTGGCTTCTCGACTTCTAAAGGCTCACTGGGGACACCCAAAAGGAACCCAAATGCATTGTGTGTGTTTACCCATCTCCATTCCAGAAAAATCTATGGCTGTTTTCAGGCACTTGCTGTCCTTGAACACTTTAATCTCTAATGTGGTTAGGGTAAAATAAACCAAAGGTGGCAGGTCATTTGAATAAAACATTTGGAAGAATAAAGAGTCCTTACTGTCAGAGGCTCTTTGATAATGTTAGAGATGTCCCTAGTCAGGGTGGTTTTGACCATAGTTTGGCTTGCTAGCTCAATCTCTGAAAGTGGGACAGGATGGAGACCCTGTCACATCTCTGCTCTTGGCTCAGCTGGTGCTGTACTGTATCTGCCTGTGCTTGGCAATCGGTGGATTTGTATTTGAAGATTCAGTGAACTCTGAAAGTGGTTGAATAACACCTTCACACCTGATCAGTTTTCTTTTTCTTTTTTTTTTATAAAGCACAACAGTTGGTGAACAATGAAAAATTCAGTGAAATTGCCTGCAATTGCCATAGACTACATACAAGAGTTCTCAACGGTGAACTTCTTTGCCCTGCCCTATTACCCACTTTTAGGGAAAAGCTGTAAGTTTGATAAATAGCAGCAATGCTTCTGGGGTTGATGACTTTGTGTCACTGCTCTAGATTCACAGGGCCACTGCACATGAAAGTTTAATGATCGCATAAATTTCAGGTGCTGTTTCTCCCCTGCTGCAGAAAACCATCACACAAATTTCTCTCAATGCTCTACTGCCTCCATAGCCATACTGCAGGCTTTTCCATGCTGCATTTCTTTCCCCCTTTCTTTTAATGCTTTGTTTAAATCACTTCTCACACCTACAGCTGAGGAGAGGTCATGCATTCAAACACAAGTAACAAATGGGGGTTGCTGTTAAAGGACACCACAGCTTCTTGCTTGCTGGGAGCATGAAGTGGCATTAAACTTCTCCAGTGAAGGCACTCAATGCCAATCTGCAGAAAGACCGCTCGGGCACAGAGGAGCAAGAATTCTGAAGTACTTCCTTCACTCTTGTTGTCAGGCTGACATCATTTCAAAATCCTGCTTAAAAGGCATCAGCTGAGGAGATGAGCATCTGCTTAGTCACTTTGGGTGGAAAATGTTTTAAAAGTTAATTTAAACAAAACCCAGCAGGTAAATTGACCTATTTCATGATCAGTATTTAGCTTAGTGCATGTGCAGTATCCATGTTGCTCTTCAGGTAGCAATTCCTACCATACATATGCATTTTTCCCAGGCTTTACTTGATCTGTTCTGCCAGATCTGGCTGACCAGTCTTCCCCTGGGCTGAAGCCTCAGCCCTAATGCAGAGTATAACAGGAGTCTTCCTGTTTCATCACTCTGAGAGAAAATGGAGAATTGCCCTAGACTTGCCTTAGTTTGTGAGGTAAGACCTGACACGCACAAAAACATCAGTGGTTTGTATCGTCTTATACCAAAAACAGAGAACTCCAGTGATGCGTCCTGCTCCCTGGCCTGCCATCTGCAGTCAGTGACTGTGGAGGAGAACACCCTGATAGACATAGTCACCTCAGAGGAGGTTCTCTGGGTTCCCAGTGGCATGTGTAGACAGATCAAATGGGGAAAAATAACATCTAAGACTCCAGGGCAGCCCCAAGTATGCATGAAAGTTTGGAAGTGCCCTGGTTGTAGTTGGAAGGACAGAAGCCACACTGTAGTTGTGGCTAAAGGGCAACCTCCAGTCATCTTCCATACTCAGAAGACAGGTTTGCAGCAAAAAGAAAACACTGCCTGTAAATACAGAAGTGCTAGTGACTTCCTTGCTGCAAAACATCAGAAAATGAAGAGAACAGGTGAGAAGCTGCAACACAAGGGGACAAGGAGCATAAAGGTACGTGGGAATGGTGAACATGTTCAGGAAGTAAAGTTCCTTCTTTCCAGAGTCAGGATGTCCTGGAGCATGACAGAAGGTAGGTGTTGACAACAGACTGAGTTCTGATCAGCTCTACCTGTGATGGCTGTTGCTCACAGCTTTCATGGCCTTGGAGCAGCAGGAATATTAGCATGGTCTCCTCCTCTGCTATGGGATTACTGCTCTGGTAAAACCCAGAACGGCCAGTAGTTTCTTTCTCATAATCATCTAGGACCAAGTTGCCTGGGAAGGTGGAGGTGGGCAGTACATTTCCACTTCTTTCTCTTAAAGAGAGAGATATGTAAGAAAAAAATGTCTTAAAAGGGCACCTGAATGCCTGTATTGGAAAGGAACTGCAGGGAACAGAAATGAAAATCACAGAAACAGGGAGAGCAGATGAGAATTTATTTGGTGGACAAATCCCATTTCTAGGACAGAAAATTGCATCAAAAAATTACCATCTGTGCAGGAGTTTCTAACATTTGGTTTGCTGTGAATGAAGGCAAAGTGACTGCCACCTTTAAAAAAATAATAACAATAAAATAATCCCACTGTGCCCTTCACATTACAAACATTTTTAATAGCTTTTACATAACCTCCAGATTTGGCCCATTGTAGCAGCTTTGGTTTAGGTGAGGGAAGATAGCCAGGCACGAACTGTGCTCACTGAATTGATCAACTGTATAAAAAGCTCATGAGACATTTTCACTCCTAATTGATTGCAGGAAGCTTCTGTGACATGTGTTGCCATCCACCTTGAGGAGAGATTTGACCCACGGGGATGTGGAACAGCAAGCTGTGCAGCCCCTTGGAAAAGCGGTTTGCTTGGGAAAGCACAAAATATTCAGCGCTCACTGTATGCTGCTCTCCCTCCTCACCTTTTGCCTCCAAAGTGCTTTGTAAGAGGAGACTGGAAGAGCAGTGTAGCATCTCAAATGTAGCTAATACCTTCCTGGTGAATTATTCACAGTGTTACGTCGGGAAAGGCGCTTTCCTCATTTTTGCTATATAATTATCTTAAAGGGTTTTCACAAGTTCTGCTCTGTTTTTTACAGGGAAACTCTGATCTTAGCATGTGGCTGCCACTTCAGCATCCCTCGATTTGAGTGGATCTTGGGCACGCTTTGAGAAATATAGGGATGCAGCCACCACGGGCAGTGCCCATGTGTTCCTCTGTGTCTGACCTGCATACTTCTACATCTTGGCTTTTACAGAATTTGTTTTGATGCTTCATCACGATAATTTTCACATTGATTTGCTATGATGTGAAAGGGAATGGCAGCATTTTCCCATGATATTGGTAAAAGTTGTGGCCATTCTCCTAGGAAGTCCTCACCAGCTGTGACCCTGCTAAGGAGTAGCAAGGGGAAAAGTAGATTTTCTTTCTTTCTCTCAGCACTCTGCTTTTCTCTCCTCCTTTGCTTTGGATGTTGATGGTACCTCACTGATCAGTGCTCCTATGCACCTGCAAGCTGCACAAGAGCAGCTGCAGGTGCCAGACCTGCCCATTGCCTTCTTGTAGAGGCATAAGCAAGATGGGGAAGGAGTGAATGAGTGTTTATCCACTGTGCTCAGCCTCACAGCACCTCAGAGGTACATGCTTTTCTCTTTTTGAGTGCTGACATGAGTCTTGAGAGAGAGAACAGACAAAAACAAGACAAAACCAACAAATCTGAACTCTCTGTCCTGCACTTGGAAAAGGCTTTCAGACAGAGGGGAAAAAAAATTACCCAGACCATGGAGGAGGATTGCTCCTTTCTGTCTTGTTTTTTTTAATGTCTCTGTGTCTTTCCTCTCTTTTGCTTATGTCCCTGCTTGCTATAGTGTTTGTTTTCATCATGGTCACTGGAAGTGTGTTTTGGACAGAAACTCTGAACAGCTTCTGCTTCATGTCAAACTAACCAGCATATAGTGTGACCAAAGCCACCCAGCTTACAAAGGCATCATCATGGCTGTGTCATCATTCCCCATGTGTCTAACACAGTAAGGTCATGGTGGACTTAATCAGGAAGTTCCTGATGGATTTTGGTCTCAGTCAGGCTCAGAAGAAAGTTTGCTGCAGTAATCCCAAGCATTGATATTCATTGCTAGGGCTTCAAAGAGCCTGCAGATGTGATATCCAAGATCACCTTGCAGTCAACCAGTCCTGCTCCAGGAGTTAGGCACTAATGCAGCTTCAGCAAGGCTCTGAGGTCATGGTACTAGCTACAGTCCACTATAGTGATAGGTATTTTCTACTTTCAGTGACAGAGTTTACCATCCCCAGCTTCTAGAGATCTGCTTGGTCCTCCCTGCAGGCTTCCCACCATGCAGCTGTCCTCAAACCTACTTCCAAAGCATCAGTTTTCAGAGTTGGCTCCTTGAGGAAGATCAGACTGTGCAAACAAGCTTTTGCCAGGCAGTCTTAACATATTGGGAATAAGTGTGAATCAACAGACTTTTCTAGAAGTGATGTCCTTTATCTCACTCCTAAGGGAGGACTGCCTTTTAGAGTCTAAAACTAGCAAGTAACTGCTTTGGAAAGCTTGCCTTTTGCTGTTGCTTGATTGGAGTAGGATTTTGAGGCTTGGTCCTAGGCACCAAGGGGCTAGACCTTGCCTTTCACAACATATCCAAATACATAGTATCTTCCTTCCAGATTTCACCTTTAGCCTGTGCTAGGTGGACTGCCTTCAAAAGGCTCCATGTTTAAAGTAAATGCTGCCTTTCTGATAATGTAGTGAGCAAGCATGGCCCATGTGCTTTGGACCAAGGAGCTCCCTTCCAGATCTGGTACTCAAGCTATCTGAGCCTGGCATGAATGGGAGATGACTTCAAGCGTCATCTCAGGAGCTGGCCAACAAGCACATGAAGATCTTTCTTGGAATTAAATTCTGCACTGGTTTTATGGAAATATGCACCTACTCTAAAATAACTTTTTAGTTTTGTTATGATCTGCTCCCTCTTTCCAAAGGGCTTGTGGCAGTTACTACATCATTTAAGCTAGAAGCTGACAGAGCTTTCATGTAATTACTAGTGACAAGTCTAAATAGATAAAATAGAATTTGGTTTCCAACACTGAATGCTTTCTTTCAAGAGGATTGGTAAGCAGTTCCTTTGCAGATTTCTCATCGGAGCTGTAGAAAACCTTCTTCTTTAAAGCTGATTATTCAGTTGGAAAGCAAGCCCCAGTTAGTGTGCAGCTAATGTTTAACTCAAGATGTTCTTTATATTTAAAGGCATTAGCCTGGGAGGTATGCACTGCCTGAGGAAAGTGATGTAACTACTGATGGATACATGGGGGAGAAATTCGATGAGCAGCACAAAAGAATGAATTGCAGAAACACGCCTCATTGTTCAAGACTGCTCATAAGGCAATTGTAGTATAACTGAAAGTGTGTATTGTAAGAGGGCAGGTATTGCACACACCGGGGAACTGGAGCATGATTTGGGTATTGTAAGTGAGTGGTAGCTGCTTCTGAAGGCTCTCTTCAGTAATGTACTGCTAGTATTTTAAGAAATGTCTTCCTGAGAAGCGTTCTTGTTGTAAACTCTGAACTCAATGAACAGAGATGGGGAAATTTGTTAATTGGTGCCTTTTACACAAAAATGCTTTTAACTCCTCTTCCTTAAGGAAAAAAGTGCTATTTAGCAAACAACTTATACCCCATCCTTACAGCAGGGCTTAGCAGCTGTATATGGAGGAAAAGAAAAATATTTTTTTAAGAAATCTGGAGTTTAATTGTGCAGTCTGGACAGTCCTTGTTTGATGAATACTTTGAAAATCACTTATATGGTATCTGGGACAAGTCAGTACATCCCAAAATGAAGTGGGCACTGGGCACTGCTGTGGGATCTGGAGGGCAACCATCTTTGGCAGAGAGCTCAGTAGGGACCAGAGGTGCCATGAAATTCCCCTCAGCTGGACAGGCTTATTAATGAGATCTTTCCAGACATCCCCTTCCAGCTCATCTCCATTTTTCTTTTAACCTTCACTTTATGACAGCTTGTTTGCAGTAGTGTTTGTGTTAGTGTGACACACAGAGCACCAAAACAGCTGTGAAGTTCACTTAGGAAAGAGAAGAAGGGCGAATGCAAGCAAGGTCTTGTCTTCTTCCCGGGGAGAATCTCCAGGTCACTTTGCAGGCTGTGAAACAGAGCGGGTCTGGCAAAAAAGTAAAAAAGCCAGAGAAATCAGAGTTGCTGACTGACTGCATTGCTGATGTGGGACTTGAGGCTTATAAAGCTTTCTCTTTCCATGGTATGTTCTGCCAGGATGTTGTGAGATGGATGGGACTCACAAAATGTTATATGTGTCTGTCTCAGGAGGCAATTACTGAACTGTTTCCCAACAGATGGTGACTGCTTCATGGATGTAACTTGTCAAATGAACTAGAGCATCAAACGAGAGTTAGGAAAGGGAAAAGTGAGAGCAAAGGTTTAGTTAATTTCTGCCTTTCTCGACCTTGTACATGCATTAAGTATGGGGTATAAAATGACTCTAAGGACCCCAGCAGTGTTACAGGACATGTGCTGACATGGAAAGTACTGATGTTCCTCAGGAGAGCAGCTGCACTACTCACCTACCCTTGTGTAAACTTTAAATAGGGATTATTGGGATTTAAGTCCTAGCAAGAAACACAGAGGATGTCTTTTCCTCACACTCATCAAACTTTGAAGAGATATTGAAATGCATAATTGCATATTCCAAGCAACTTGGGCAATTGGTGAAACTGTGCCTATGTTAATGAAGGTAGACCTGTAAGGTTTGATGCATTTACAGCTTTGAACACCCAGACTGGTTTATGCTCACTATATGGAGAAGAAAACACAAAATAGACAGTTTTATTTATTTTATCAATAAATGAAATGGGTTTAGGTGGAAATTATTAGTGCTTGGGCCAGAGCAAGGAGGGAATATCTTCAGTCTTGTAGAAGTGAAGGAGTAAACTTTTCTAATGATGATCTTAAACTATGCTGCAGGGACTTGCTGGAAGCAACCCAGAATCAAATAGGCTTCTTTAATGTATCTGTTTTCCCATTTGCCCAAATCCGTCACTTTAGAATTAACACCGGTGTAGTAAAGACTTGTGAAACTTTTTACTCTGGTAATGCTGGAAGAAAACAAATGTTTTCCTGATAATTGTATTTCAGCTAGGAATATGCGAGTAATTCAGAGTTTGCTTTCTATCTTTCCTCTCTCCTCCTTCCTTACTCACCTATGTTCACTTAGTTTCTCCCATTCCCACACCGGCAGATGTGCATTTTTATACATGCAGCGTACATCATGATTTTTTGACCAAATGGAGGTTTTCCATGGTCCCTTTAGGTAACTGTTGAAAGAAGCCTGTGGTGTAGCCTTAGGATAAGGATGGTGATGCAGGTCAGTTCCTGCACTGTCAAGGACCTGCACCCTTCTACTGGTATAGGGCAGCAAGCCTTCAGGACAGCCCAGCTCCTGGTTGAAACCATGGCAAGGCACCTCAGATCTCTTAAGGGATGCTACAGTGACTAGTTGCCTGGTGGTAGAAGCAAAGCTCTGGGAAGAGGAGAGGACCTCTGTGAAACCTTCATCTGTCATCCTTCAGTCACAGCATCAACTGCCCTGGTGTCTTCTGGGTCTTCTGAAGTGTTTCTCAGTTTATCTCTTATTTTTCTGATCTGTTCTTAACTTTTTTTTCACAGTTTCTTTACTCTTACTTGGGGAGAGAATGGGAGGGGCAATATATTACAAATTAATAACTAGCAGCTGAGACTTCCTATTGTCTTGGATTTTTTTTTTTAAATTCTCTCAAGTAATTGCCTCATTCAAATCCTGAAGGACTGCACCACCACTGTTAGGCAATTAAGTGCACATATCTCTGGTTTCTTTGCCTATCTGCTAAAGAAAATACTTTAACCCATTCTGTCCATTGATCCATTGCTTATAAAAAGATGGAGAAACTGAAGGGTGCACAGCAAGCTTACAGAATCTTCTCAGGTTCTCTGTACGCTGAGCAAGTATCTATGTGCTGGCAATGGTTTTCTCCTTTCGTCTCACACTACTAGTAGCTTGGCCATTTTACTCTAAATAGCAGGGTGAAATAGAGTAGGAGTGTGAAACTGAATGTACTTAGTTTAACTATCCCAAGTGGGACCTCTTCTGTTTAAGATGCAAAAGCATCCAGAGGGCATTAGGATGACGTAGACACTTCCCTCTTTGCATATGCAGCTTGAGATATTCTACAGAAGTCAGTTTTTTAGAAGCCCCTAATCTTTTTCCTTCTACCAGATGAGCTCTGTAAAGATGTCTGGACCCCAACGTTACTGTGGGGAGCACAGACCACCATAGCACATCATGCAGCCCATGCATAACCAGACCTTTCCCTTTACAACATCTTGCCAACAGCATAAAAGTGTTTTGTTTTTCTTTAATCCAGAGGCTTCAGGCTGATGTCTAACATACACGTGTTAAAAATCTTGTGGAAATTGCTAGGGAGGTTTTTTTTCCTTTTATTAAAAAGGTAAACAAACCCTGAGAGATGTAAGTCAGGTAGAGCTATGCGTGACTATTTAATAACAGCGTTTGTGAGGTTGTAATTCCCGTGGTACCACCCAGCTTCTGCTTGTTATAGGTGGCTAATTATAACATCCACAGTGCTCCCAGCAGTGGAGCAGAGGGACACAGCGTGGCCTCTTTCTGTTAGACTTTCCCCCTCCCCCCCCCGGCCCTCAGCCTCCACCTCCCCTCCTCTCTTGAAGATAAAGAAACAAATCCCAATTTAGTCATCAAGGTCTGAGACGTGCAGTGAATAATTCTATTCCTCATCTTCACACGTAGACTCAGCTGTATAAACAAACTCAGCTGTTTCTGCAAAGCGCACTAATGCGTTTCCCAATGTTTTTTAGGCATGGGATATATTGCTGTAGTTGAAAAACATAAGATGTAGAGAGGGGTCATGAGTGCATTCCTGGTGAAGCAGCAGGGTAAAAAGCCAGTGAGCTTGAAGTGCCAGACCTGGGACTGGGGCACTGTGAGACACCAAACCAATCGATCAGTAAATCATGCCAGAAGGAACTCAGATGTGTGGCTGAGAGGCACATAAGGGACTGGGGAAATGGTGATATTTGCCTCCTACTGCTCTTCTTGACACCCTGGATCAATGCATCTGCTTCATAAAAGCCACCAGGCCCCAAAAGGTACTAAATTAGTCAGGTTCACGATACAAACAGCTCCAAGACCCTGATGGCCATCATAAACATTCAGAGGTTTCAGTATGTGTGTAGATGCTGCTGGACCCCTGAGTCAGCACAGATGCAAGGCAGGGTCAGGAGGATCTTTACTGTCATTAAAGAAGATGACACTTAGTATGCAGAGGCTGGCTAATCATCAAGGGCAGTCATTTTGTCACTTAATAGCCTGTTGGCTTATCCACCTTTGAAAGTGGATGACCACAGAAATGTCTTGGCACTTTCCCTTGCCTTAGGGAGGTGGGCTTTGGGCAGAAACACTGTCGGTGGAGTTCAGTTAAGGTCTGTCTGCAGTATTATCTGGCATATGCACACACATGAATTTGATTCTAATGACCTCTCTGATGACCTTTTGGCCTATTCTTTGTGATTCATCTGTTACGCACTAGTACATGTATCCTGATGATGGCTATGTTTACTAGATAGTAAGTGCTGGGAATCATCTTCTACCTCCTGCTGTATTAACTGAGGGCATCATCCTGTGTGAAATCATAAATGAGCTGTAAGGAGTGACCATCCCCTAGGTATTAGTCAAATAGTGGAATTAAAATTTACACAGGCTAAGTACACATCTGCAGGCTGTGCTGGGGTTAACTTCCCAGTTCTTATGGATTTTAAATTTAATCTTTATCCTGGATGCTGTGAGAGTCCTTCTTGGCTTCAATTCTGGAGAGCAATGTAACCAGAAAGTCAAAATGAGCCACAGTGTTTGATGCAAAGGGGCAATGGAGTCTCCCTCTACTTATATTGTATAAGAAGTAGTACTTGATTCTGATTGTCAGCCCACCCCATGGGTCTTGTTGCATGGGTCTGAAAAAAAAATCACACATTGAACGCGCAATCAAAATAGGGAACAGTGTGATTTTCAGTCTGAGTAGGTGACCTCCTTTCCTGGCTGAGGGCTTCCTTGTGCAGTCTTTCATTGCCTATTACAAAACATGTTAACTCATTGTCTGGCACATACCAAGAGAGAAGCTATGTGTCAACAGTGTTCGCCTAGAAGATAAGGAAGCTTCAATTAAAAGCATTTATTTGCAGTGTACAAACACGCAAGAACAAATTTTTAAGTAGTAATAAACTGAAAGGACAATCAGTCACACCCAGAAATAAATCCCAAGGCTAGATAACATAGTAGCAGGTAGGTACAGTATGATGATGGAGTTGTATCTGCAGTAGACATGTGCATCAGATGACCTGATTCAATTAGCCTCAGACTGGACGTGTCATGACATCTGGTGGGATAGTGCTGTCAGACAGTCACATCTCAGAGCTGGTTTGTCTGTGTCATCACTGAGGGGCAAATGTGTCCCACAGTGTCTTTGCATCCATGCTGGTTCCAGCAGGTACAACCTGGCAGCACATGTCTGTGAGGCCAGTGAGCTCCATAGCATGTCCCACAGTTGAGCCCTTCAGTGGCCAGCAATAGGGGACCTCTCTCCCTGCCTGCACATCTCATCTCCCTTCCAAAGAAACCAGGGAAATCCAAAACATGGAGTTGGGCTCTAGCCAGCCCCTCACAGGCCTTTTCACCATCCCCACAGTTACCAGGGTGTCTCCCTCCTGAGACAGGGGACAGTGTTTTCCTGTTCACTGTACTTCTGCAGGGAATCCTTTGTGTCTGTCTGAAAAGCACTCAGAGGACAAGTCCTCTGAAGGTGCAAAATAGGAGCTAGCAGTTGATGCTGATACTGGTTAACGTCCCAGGATGTAAGGGTCTGGGACAGGTACAAGGTATGCACTTGAAATCTCCTGTGTTCAGTTAAATTGCTCTGAGCTTTGGGGGCTGAGAAACTGGGCTGGCTCTCTCCTGAGAAGCGTTTCACATTAGTGTCCTGTAATTTCTCCGGAAATAAAACTAGGTGTTTGCATAAGGCTGAGGCCGTGGGTGCATGAATGGGTTAGCCCACAGCAGCTCAAGTTGTTCCAGTTTCCAAAAGGCTATGAATACACGATTCAAATGGTAAAGAGACATTAAGCCCACCCAGCAACAACATATTTACTCCTGGTTTCATTGTGGGCCATTTTTTCACATGATGAAACACCTAACCTTTAGATACACAGTATGCTTTCTTCTCACACCTTTCAGTGAAGCGTCTGCTTATTGGGCTGCTCCTGCTGCCATGTACTTTTCTCCAAGATTTTGTCTCAAGTTCAGTGTCTCCCTGTGTGTGGCCAGAGCCTTTGCTGTGTATTGTGCATATAAAGGTAAAAACCACCCACCTAGCCAAGAAGCAAATGTCACCTTGTGTCACACATTCATTGCAACAAATAAGACCGACGTGTTGCCTGGTGTCTCCCTCGAAAATAAGTGTGTACGATGTAGTTTTTATTATCCTCTCTCCTTAAATTGAAGGAAGATGTCTTGTTTGCTCTTTGCACATGTATAGGGACAGGTAACAGATGCAAGTGGGGTCTCACATCAGTGCTGGGTCATGTTTGGACAAGGCCTTCCTTCTCTTTATGGCCTGGAAGGACAGGGAAACAGCAACCTGGTGGTCATTCATTTAGTCTTTGACCTCCCTTATGTTCCGTGGGCCAAATTTGTCCCTTCTGGCCTCAGTTTCCCTGCTCCCTGCAGGCATTACTGACAACATGCTGCATGCTAGTGGCAGGCTCTCCCTGCAGCCCTCAGTGTGGGCTCCCACTGCAGTGGCTGCCACTCAGCTCTGCTTCTTCCCTGTGCCTTGCAGGGATCTGCTAATAGCGAAGAGAAAGTTCCTGGTCCAACCCCAAGCACTTATTCCCAGGTAATTATTCAGCACCGTATCAGCACTTTGCAGCCCTGATTTTCCTGACTGAGAGACAACTAATTAAAGGAACAAGCGCAGCACAGATTTATTGCCAAATGGGTAAAACTTAATAAAACAGCAATGACATATTAGTTCATTAGTATCTCCCTCTGTTATGTTTCTCTTTTCTTTCCTGAAATGAGATGGGATGGGCGAGAAAGCCTGAAAGCACCTGAAGAGGACGGCATTAACACTGGAGACAAGGAAACCATTCAAAGCTGGTGGGATACCTTCTCTGTAGAGGTAGCTACATTGCACCAAGGACGTGCAGTAGCATTTTGCTTATGTGTCTCTTCAAGATGCTCAGCCCTGGCCCAGAGGCAGTGGTAGCAGGCAGATTCAGTCATTGCTTTCTCCACTTCTTCCTACATTTTCTCCCCACTCCCTCCCCCCCTCCCCCCCCACCCCCCACCCCAGGAAAGAGCTGCTTTTAATCCCTAGAGCCAGCACAGAGTATTGATAGATGAAAACTACTATAGACACTGGTGCATGGGGTGTGAGCCCTTGTAACACTGCTGGCTGGCTGGAGCCAGTGACCCGTTTGGCTGGCTTCGAGGCCAAGCTAGCTGGGGCAGGCAGGGGAGACATCTTTTCCCACACACAGTGCTGCCCTGAATTTTTTTCCCCTTCTCTCATCCCAGCTGTCATCACCTTCCTCTGCAAAGAAGAACATCTTGTTGTAAGCAGGATTTTTCCCCCTCTCCCACTAGCAGACAGGATTGCTGGGTATTTTCCAAAGGCTCCTGTGCTGTATCTGTTCCCTTGGAGGATATTCATCCTTGGGTCAGACTTCCTCTCCTGCCAGATCACCTATGGAAAACTAGAATTCTTGATCTCTTCATGAGGCTGAAGGCTCCTTTCTGAAGAGACATAATCCCCATATTTGGGGAGCCCACAGTTGTTCCTGACCACCTAAACCTATCTGTTTGAATCCTGGCTTCTCTGGGAGTAGGTCTCAGAGACTGATCTCCAAAATCAGAGGAGGAGTGGCTGGCTAGCTTAGAGAGCCCAAGATGAGCATACAGAAAGGCCAGTTTTCAATGTAAGAGGGATCTCAGTTCATCTCTTCTTCCAGCTGGTGGATTCAACTCGGAGACAGAACAGGAATACCATTGTCCAAGGAGACAGTCATCTTAGAGAGCTTCGACCAACCTTCGCCCCAAGCAGTCTGTCTCAGGGCTTCGTAGACCCACATGTCATGGGTACATGGTTATGCTTGCTATGTCTTTCTGTCATGATAGCTATTTTAAGTAGTCTATTCAAGGTAAAGCTGCTTCTATGGGAGAAAACTGTTTTGAACAGTTTCCTTGTCTCTGGTGTTAATGTCCTTGTTTTTGGGTGGGATACTGCTTTCAGACTTTGTTGCCCATCCCATTATAAGAAAAATCACTCTTGCTTCAGGGAGAAAAAGAGAAATATAAGCACCCAGGTCCCCTGGAGGATAAAAGGCTGCAAACACTGAATGGAGGCAGGTGCATCCCTCCAGCTTCATGGCAGGTTCCTCCTGCAGCTGTGTTTGTAAGGACTGGGAGTTTATGTGCAGAGATAATGCAGAGCGAGAGTGAGACCACCCCATGGCTTTCACACAAGTCACACAGCTTAACAGTTACATACAGTAATGCAGGAAAGCTGTGTCCCCATAAAGCTTTAGTGAAGAAGGGTGAGATAACTCAGGAAGAGTACAAGGTTGTTGCAAGGTTGTGTAGGGAGAAAATTAGAAAGGCTAAAGCTCAGCTAGAACTTAATCTGGCCAGTATCATCAAAGATAATAAAAAGTGTTTCTATAAATATGTTAACAGTAAAAGAAATGCTAAGGAGAATCTCTACCCTCTACTGGACGTGGGAGGGAACCTTGTGACCAAGTACAAAGGAAAGGCTGAGTTGCTAAGTGCCCACTTTGCCTCAGTTTTTGTTAGCAATGCCAGTTGCGACCTGAGGGTCCAGCTCCATGAATTGGAAGATGAGAATGGGGAGCAGAATGCAGTCCCCACAATCTGTGAGAAAATGATCAGTGACCTATTGTGCCACATAGATGTGCACAAGTCTATGGGACCGGATGGGATCCACACAAAGGTGCTAAAGGACCTGGCAGAAGTGCTCACCAAGCCACTCTCCATTATTTCTCAACAGTCCTGGCTAACCAGGGAGGTCCCAGCTGACTGAAAGCTAACAAATGTGATGCCCATCTACAAGAAGAGCCGAAAGGATGATCCTGGGAACTACAGACCTGGCAGTCTGACCTCAGTGCCGAGGAAAATTATAGAGCAGGTCATCTTGAGTACCATTACACAGCACATAGAAGACAACCAGGTGATCAGGCTCAGTCAGCATGGGTTTACGAAAGGCAGGTCCTGCCTGACTAACCTGATCTCCTTCTACAACAAGGTGACCTGCCTAGTGGATGAGGGAAGAGCTGTGGACATTGTCTACCTGGACTTTAGTAAAACCTTTGACACTGTCTCCCACAGCATTCTCCTTCAGAAACTTATGGCGCAAGGCTTGGATAAATACACTCTGCACTGAGTAAAAAACTGGCTGGTTGACTAGGCTGAAAGAGTAGTGAGTGGAGCTAAATCTGGCTGGCATCCGGTCACAAGTGGTGTTCCCCAGGTCTCAGTAGTGTGTCCTGTTCTCTTCAATGTCTTTATTAATGATCTGGATGAGGGTATTGAGTGTACCCTCAGTAAATTTGCCAATGACACCAAGTTAGGTAGGTGTGGCGATCTGCTAGAAGGTAAGGAAGCTTTACAGCAGGACTTAGGTTAGATCAGTGGGCCAAGATTAATTGCATGGGGTTTAACAAGACCAAGTGCCAGGTCCTGCACTTGGGTCATAACAACCCCATGGTAAGCTACAGACTTGGGGATGTGTGATTGGAAAGCTGCAAGTTGGAAAAGGACCTGAGGGTATTGATAGATAGTCAACTAAATACGAGTCAGCAGTGCGAGCAGGTGGCCAAGAAGGCCAATGACATCCTGGCTTGTATTAGAAACACGGTGGCCATTCGGAATAGGGAGGTGATTGTCCCCCTGTACTTGGCACTGGTGAGGCCACACCTTGAATATTTAATTCAGTTCTGGGCCCCTCGCTATAAGAAGGACATAGAAGTGCTGGAGCATGTCCAGAAAAGGGGAACAGGGCTCATGAAAGGCCTGGAGCACAAGTCCTGTGAGGAGTGGCTGAGGGATCTGGGGTTGTTTAGTCTGGAGAAGAGGAGGTTGAGAGGGATCTTATTGCTCTCTACAACTACCTGAAAGGAGGTTGGAGTGAGGAGGGGGACAGCCTCTTCTCCCTGGTGACATTTGACAGGACCAGAGGGAATGGATCCAAGCTGTACCAGGGGGGATTTAGGCTGGATATTAGGAAACATTTCTTCACCAAAAGGGTTATCAAACATTGGAATGGTCTGCCCAGGGCAGTGGTAGAGCTGCCATCCCTGGAGGCATTTAAATGGTATGTGGACGTGCTGCTCAGGGACATGGCTGAGTGGTGAGCTTGCAGTATTGAGTCAAAGGTTGGACTAGATGATCTTGAAGGTCTTTTCCAACCAAAGACATTTTGTGATTCTGTAAAAGGGTTTAGAAGGTAACTTTGTTTCTAAGAAAATTGTCCAACACATGCAGTGCTATCAGAGAGATACCATGAGAGCACGATTCTCATGGGGAGGGGAGCATATCTATAACCAAGGGAAAAACCTAAGGTAGAGAAGTGTAGCTGTTCAGAGAGGTAAGCCAGCTAGATCTTATTTATAAGGATCATAAGATAGAGGTGGGTGGCTCGTAAACAAAACACCTGGGAGAAGATTGATGCTACCTGAGGATGGTTAGTTGCTGTTTTTTCTGTCTCACTGCTGGAGGCTCTTCAGGATTCTGAGGATCAAAAAGTTGGTCTCTTCTGTCTTTCATTGAACAAGCTGTTTCTGGTTGTAGGGTTTGGAGCAGGAGTCTTCTTTATCAGGTTTGGCTTTTAGTGGAGGAGTTGGGCAGTTGGGCTTTGGGTCAGAGTACTTGTGGTGGTACAATGTAATCAAGGTACTCTGCCTTATTTTGTAGACTATGATTAGGACACCTTCTCTTTTTTTTTGGTACTGTAAAGGGAAATGGTTAAGTTACTTCACACACAAAAAAAATAATAACTTGACCTCTATGCTAAAAAGGTATTGGGGGGGTTGCAGGGAGGAAATGGTTGCCACTAACCCAAGCTGTTAATAGTAGCTGTGGGATCTGCATGTATAGGCCAGCAGAGTACCCTTGTGGTCCTCTCTGGTTGACTAATGGTAATCAGATCTCAGTTAAAGTTTGAAGAAAGTTAAGAGTGGAAACTTTTTAGCTTCGGTTGTGCAGGGGATCAAAACTTAAAATGCTGTGTTATTTTTAAGCCCTCTGAGAGAAAGAGTAAAGGAATGTAAAACTTGTGAGAAATTGAGCAAAATAGTTGAGATAACACCTCTTACACACTTGCACTCATACTCTCCATTTACTGATGTAGAAAAATACAAAAAAAGTCTGAAAAAAATGGAATATTCTCTTGGACTTTTTCAAGGATACCAGATTTCTATGGGGAAGGCAGAAAATCTCCAAGGAAATCATTTGGTCTGCCACTAATGAAGTTCTTAAAACAAAATCATTAAAATCTCAAGTTCTTTGCTAAGCCAAAGAAAGAGCTAAAAATTAACATCAACACTGAGTGTGCCAAACATGTCCAGTCTAGGGGTTTTGGAACACCAATACTTGCCCATTGGCTTTCCTTACTAGATCATAACCTGGTCCTTGAGTTATTCTGTGCAGTGTGTTAATGCTTTTCTGAGGAGAAAGAGAGATATGTGACCTCCACTTCTTTAAAAACTGCAGGGAGGACCTGTCCTGGACATAAAGTGACCTTTGTCTGTGGCGGATCCTCAGCAGGTGGAGAACTTCATACACCATCTGGGAAGGGGTAAGCACTTGTGTTTGGAATGGTTCCCAGTTGCTTGATATTTCAGGTGTTGACTTGTGCCAGAGAAAAACCTGACTGACTAGGATGGTGCTGCTACTGCACCCAGCAGTGATACATAGTGATGTGAGCAATATGCTTGTCCTAACTACAGTTTAGTGATCAGAAAGAAACATTCTCATGTGTGTTTCACTCAGCCTTTGCTTTCTGTTTGATACAGCAGCTCTTCAGGGAAGCTCGTTTCAGTGACTGTCTTTCAATGACTTCCAAATGCTTGAGTTATCAGGTAATAAGTAATTTGAATGAACAATAACACAAACACCAGAAACCTAAAGTCAAGTGGAGGCCAAGAAAAAGAAACCGTGAAATTGTACCACCTGTGGGACACAAGTGGGGAATGCCAGGGACAGATATAAAACCAGCTACAGAAATCCTGATTTACTCCAAGGAAATCTTTTTAATCTTTTGTGGACTTCAGCATGTATGAACAACATGATGGCAACGAGTCTTGCTTACTGCTTTGTGCAGAGACAGAGTATTCTGAAAGGAAAGCAGAAATCTGACCAAATCGACACAATTTATTTCCCAATATTTTTCCCTTTGATAATATTCTTTACAAATAGTGGAATTGTTTGGTTACGCCCAGGTGTAAATTGCTGCTATTCAGGGACTGTATTGGCTAAACTTTTAACAAATATTACCACCTGCTGGGCATGTCGCAGCAGTGCAGCTTCTAACCATTCATTCCAGCAAGTAAAGGTGATTTTCCCTGCCCGAGCAAGGCATTATGTCTCCTGACTTGGAAACTCCTCTGATTTTCTACCAAAGACAGATCTGTTGACTTGATCAGTCCAGCAAAAGCTGGAGATTTACTTCTTTGAGTGAACTTAGTACTGAGGGGCCTCAGTTTGTGTTTTGGTTTGTATTTTCATGCTTAGAAATGCTGCTTGTGCAGGATTTACACAACGTGTGTTTGTCGCTTATTTCTCGGTACATTTTGCTACTTAAAACCATATGCAATATGTGGTGCCTGGGGCATTGAGCCAACAGCTGATCCTACAGCCTGCCTTGATCATACACCCTGAGCAGGTAGAGCTGTTGTCTCACCCAGTAGACCTATGAGGTCTGCTTGGGATGCAGTGGGAGGGTAAGCTTCTGCATGGGACCATCAGTTCTACCAGTGCCACACATGGTCAACCTTGGCCACTGGTTGGAGATAGTTAAAAACACACTAAATTACAGTTCTTTTCATTCTGTTCCCTATCCTAGGCTAGAGTTGGGGGAAACATTGTACTTTTCAGGATGGTTTAGCAACTAGGGCTGCAAGACTGTGATGCAGAGATTAAGTATTTCCCTATAAATGTCCTAGAAGCTTTCAGTCCTCTTGTGGACTTCTGGTTTCTCAGTTGCTGGTTGGTGAGAAAGCAGGATATTGGCACTTTAAGCATTGCCTCCATGAAGCAGAGCTGGTTGGTACCTGTGACTCTACATCTGTTACCAGTTTATAAATAATTCCTCATATTGTGGTTGAATTCCCCAGCTTCTTTGTGTTGCAGCTTGCTCTGGAGTGCTCTAAGGCCAAGCCAAATGATGGTGGGAGGAATAGCTGTCCTCCCCTTTGGACTAAAGGGAGTTGCTGAATGCTCTTTTGTTTAGTAATATTCACAATAATAGAGTAGGGTGCTTGGAAGATGGAACTGGCTGACCAAGAGAGGCTTTGCTGGGACTCCTGGGGCAAGTAGATGCCAGGATGCTGTGTGATATCTATTTTGAGGGAATAGCAGCAGCAGCTGCCTACAGCTAATAGAGGATAAGGAGGGAAATGCAAAGCAAGAGCTTCAGGGCATTGGTCTGACAGTGTGTGTGCGGGGTATGTGTCTCTCATCCATCTGATTCTTCAATTATCAAACATCAGGCCTTTGTGCTTACTTGGATGCAACAGTGTCTGCTTGCAAGGAGACAGCATTTTCAAATCTAATTTTACCCTCCTGACTGGAAGAGGCCTCCATCCACCAGTGTTTTCAGTTTAGGCTGTCTGCTGTCTTCAGCAGTAACAGGAGAGGGCAGCAGGTCTGGCAGCCCCTTACATCTGTGCTTCTCCAGGTGTTTGGTTTCTGCCTTTTCCTCAGTGCACTCTTCCTCATGCACTGATTCTGTGTGTGACTTCTTTGCCTGTGGTGAATGGTGTTTATCAGTAGCTACACCCCAATGGTACAGGCAGAAAGGATGGGATCTTCTGTATGAGCATCTGTCTTTCAAGAACAGTGCCTCTTGCAAGAGTATCAAGCCTATTTCAGGGATATGAATTTTTTCCCCGTCTTTCCCACCTTTTTATTTTAACAATCATAGCTATTTTTGAAAGACACATAGGAGGCTTTCCTGGTTTTATAAGGATACTAGCTGAAAACCAAGTTTTGGTGCACTTAAGAGCCTCATTTTCCACAGTTATATGAAGCCTCACAGAACTGCTCAAACTCATGAGGCCCTCATGGTTAGGAATACCAGAAAAAGCTCCTGGCCTAAACCAATACTTCACAGAGCAATTGCATGTATTTTTTCCTCTTTATCTTCACAAAGATTTTCTTACCTGACCTGAAGGTCCACACCAAAGAGCCACCACGCAGGACTCCCTCCCAGTGCTCCCACCCAGCACCAGGTTGATCATGTTTGGCAACACAAATGGCTATAAAGCCCCTCCAGTAGTAGAAGAGGCGTGATGAGCAGCAAAGCTGCCAAAACTGTTGGTTGACATCTGGAACCTTGAGGAGTCATTTTGTTTATGGAGTTTGGATCTCAGTAAGTGAATTTTGACCATTCTTATTGTACTGGGGTCACTATCCCCTGTGAAGGAGCCAGGTGATGTGACCCCACACCTGCCTGTTCCTCCTGTGCCCCTGGCCAGCAGTGGCCCTCCACCGTTGTCTTTTGTCAGCCTGGAGCAATTCACATGGCCTGGTGGAACAATCCTGTTTCCGAGTGCCCTTCTGTCCTCCTCTGTCACCAAATTATAAGATATTTTTCCACCTCTAGAGGACACTGTGGCCTGCCACATGCTTGCTCACCCACAGTGATCTGGAGGCAGCAGCCCTGTTCAGTGGCTGCCTGGCAGAGGTGGTACAAGCTGGCACTGGTCCCATCAAACCCAGGTTAGGAAGGGTCTGGGTGGTCATTCAGGCTTGAGTGCTTCTGCTACCAGCTGCTGAGTGTCAGGCACGCTTGTCCTTCTTCACCTGCTCTGTCTGTCATCCTATAAACTCATGAGACACTGCTGCATTCTGAGGCTGGCCAGTATGAAGCAGGGACTCGGAAGAGCTTTGTAGGTGTGGGAGGACGTTTTCTTGCTCTCAGCACACATCTGTTCAGAGGTCCTCTAGATTTTCCCTTTTCAGTCCACTGCAGGGATTTCCTTTCTTCTGGGTCTCTGATTTAGATCCCACTGCTGTTTCCCCCAGACATGATAGCTGTCAGACAGGGAACTGTCAGACTGAACACAAGCCCAGGGAGGCCTTCTCCTTTACTGTAGGGCTGCATTGGCTTTCATCTGCTTTCTTGTTTGTTCACAAGTCTTGCTGACTTAGGCTTGTCCTCTTTTTTTTCTTCTTCCCTGTTGGCTCATTCTGGTATATTGCATTACAACAGGGTAACTTCTTAGAAATTTGCTAAGAAGAAGCCTTTTTGTGTTCAAAGGAGTTATGAAGTACATGAGCAGAATTACTTTTTAAAAGTAGTGGTGTTTGATCAGGAGGTGGTTTTTTACCTGGATGTAGACAGTTAAGTGTGTGATCATAAAGCAGTAATGCTACTAGGGGAGATAAAATACAGCTCCAAGTTATTATGCCATAGGTGTCCTGGAGCCTCGCTGCTCCTCCTTGCAAGCCCCTTCCAGGTTGCACACAATGGCTTGTTTTGCCAGAGTCCTCATAAGCAGAGCCAAACTGTGATGTTCCGCATGGGCGCACGAAGGAATGCAGCTGGGGAGATCTCTCTGTCATGATTTTGATGTTCAGAAGTTGTGAAGATAACGGTGGTCCCCTCTAGGCATGTGCATAAGTAATGTTAGATGCCCAGTACCAATAAGGCTGATGTTTTTAAGTCTTGGGTTGCTCCTTGCAGGTGAAGAAATATCCTGGCTTTGAGAATATCCAGCAGCAGATTTATCTCATTTTAATTGAATTGAAATTTTAAATGTAATTGAATCAGAAATGAGGCCACTTGGGGGGAAGAGGATTTCTATTCCATACCAAAGTTTGGCCAGAGTTTGAGCACCCATGGATGAATAAGGGATGAGTTCTTCTCACAAACTCTGTCCTTCCCATGAAGAGTGTCTCCAGCTGTAAGTCAAATCTGAACTATTTCAGAGTTTTTCCAGAGTTTCACAATAATATCACAAGTTCATTGGAACCTGCCACTGAAAGCAAAACCAGGCAAGAAATACCAAAGAATGAATCATGATAGTATCCCAGGTTGTTGCTGAATTTTGGATTCTGCATGTTGCTGGTGACAGACTGTGGGCTGCAGAGCAGGAAAGCATATTGGGGTGGGGTGTGCAGGGGGAATTATTTTTTTTACATGCAAATAAGGATGCAAATTTTCTTCAAATTATGTATCTTTGATTTTTTAGAGAAACTAGGGAGGGAAGATAGAAAACGACATCTTGCTGTGCAAGAGAGCTTTTTATAATTGCCAAAGATGGTCACGTCCTTGGTTTCCAAGCATTTTGTGAGGACCAGAAGCATAAGAACTGTGGAAGTGGTAAAATGGTACAAGACAACAGTGGTGGTGAAGGCAGAAGCAGATGGTATTGCTCCTACTTTGACACCACAGAAACCATCTGAAGTCCTATGGAGCAGGAAGAAATGAGGTTGCCATTTCCTACGAAATTGCAGGCACCCAGAAGTATTAGTGTGCTATTGTAGATATACCAAAAATTTCAATGCTACTTTGTTGCCCTGTGCCCACAATTCACCTTTCCTCTGCCAGGGAGGTGGACGTGGTGCAGCAGCAGCAGCCTCGGCACGTAATGCAGGCACTGACCTTTCCCACAAACACTTTTCTTTGCAGCTCTCAGGACATCTGTTGGCCCCGGAGAGTCTTGAAACAATGTGTGTTTCCTGGCCCTCTATGTGGTTTTTCCTCTTATAGGAAAATATATGCTAGAATATCTGCAGTGTTTTCCAGTTGCTTTGTCCTAGTGTTAGCATGCGTGCGTTGTGTCTGCAAGGGAACCTGTAATGGTGGAAAGTCATGGTGAAAATGAGATGGTTTAAAGGGATATATGTAGGGACAAGCTACGTTGCCCTGTATGGAAGGAGATCTGCTGTGCTTCTCATGTAAGCTGGGCAGGTTTCTCTCAACAGTGGGTCTTCTTGAAGCTTTTTAACTCTATTCCCTCGCCAGTCTCTGCACTTGTACCGTACTCCATCCAATACCTCTCATAGTCTGATCTGCTGCAGATCATTGTCTTTCACCTACATCTTTTCCTGAGCTAAATAACTTACCTGATGAAACTTTATCTTTGAGATGTCTGTTTTGAAAACGGCAATGGCAGAGCTATTGCTTTGCTTGTTAGCCCGTGCCCATCGTGGGATACCCTGTGTCAGTCTGACTTCAGTGCCATGGGTAATTTTTCCACTGCTGTTCACCACATATTTTAGACCATATTCCTCCTGTGAAGACACACACATTCCATAATCCTAGTCAATTCTTACTGAACTATGCAAATCAAACATTTCAGATTCCTTTATAAGGCAGCTTCTGTAGCTGATGAATCACATTTGTGGGTTGTGCTTTTTTACACCCTTTCCAATTTTTCAGTATCCTTTTTACAATTGTAAACCAGGACTGGACAAAATATTTCAGTATTCGGTCTTGCCAAAGCTGTGTACAGAGTTAAAATCATTATAGGATGTTTTTTAATTGTTTTAAAAACCCATGGTCTATGAATGCTAACATTTAACAGTCTTTTTTTAATATGATTCCTTCTGCTACCTCAAATGTACTGACTAAATCCTTTCCCCTAAAATGTTACTGTCTGAGGTTTGATTAAAGCTGTGAAGAACGTGTGTGAAAATGGTTCTGGTAAGTGATTGTTCATGGGAACTGGGAATTATCACTGTTTACATTTTTTTTAAATTTCTCCCAAAGGTTTGATGTGCAGTACGGAGAACTTTTCTACAGGAGCCAGCTGAGTCAAGCAACTGTGGGGAGGAGGAGGAGGGGCAGGGTGGAGTTTTAGGGCAGGTTTTTCTAAAACTGCGAGAGAGAATGTTTTTAAACCAGACAACTGTCCATGCGCTGGTCTCCTCAATATGAACAGACAGGTTAAAACCCAGCCACACTGTTTCTTTGTGGGTGCTGGCTCACAGGGTGTCCTCTGGCTCATGTTTGATTGACTGGGAAGAAGCAGGATTTCATGTTCACTACTACAAGCTCATTCATTTGGTAACACTATCTGTGGTCCTCTTTGAAATCCCCAAAGCAACTGTTAGTAGCTGGGTCCCAGGAAAAGCGATACGGCAGGACTGGCCCGTGGGGAGGCCGGTTGCCTAGCATTGTGCTTAGTGTTGTGAAACAGTTGGCCAAGCCATTGGACTTGCTCAGCTAAATGAATTAAGTAATCACACAGCCCTGCAGAGAATATTAGTGAGGAATTTCCATATTGCAGCTCTTGATATTCCCGCCTCGCAGCCCTGTTACCACAAATATAAGGCTTTGGCTGAGCAGGCAGTAATTTGATATTAAATGAGGTTCTTATTAAGCAGATGCAATGAAATAGGGCAGAGTTTTATATTGCATTAGTCAACTAAATGCTTTTTATTAGCATTCATTAGGATGAGGGATAACTGAGTGAAGGGTATTCTTTAGCCAAAGCTTGACCCTTTGGAAGGAGGGTAATTAAGCAGCTAAGAGCTTGGGAATAGGAGCTAGGCCACACACGGCAAATGTACAGCAACTTGCTCTCCTTCCTCTTCTGGGAACTGCCTCTGCAGAAGAGATTCTGAGGAAACTTGGGGGATGTCTTGCTCTGCCTGGGGATGAAACTCCTCCTTGTCTCACTCTCCAGGTGTTAATTTGACAAATCACAAAGGCCTCTTGGAAAGTAAACCATTTGCAAAGGCATATGTAGCTCTTTCTTTCAGACTGAGTGTATCAGGCTGTCAGACATAGAAAACATGCTGTTCTTCTTTCCCTTTTTTTTTTTTGATCATGAAGCTTCTTAGGAAAGGTGGTGTAAAAGTGTAAAAGGAGACAAATAAAAGCTCTGACACTTAAATCTGTCCTGTTAGCAAATGTGCATAAACGTACATGTTAGTCAAAGCTGGTTCCACCAAGGTTGCAGTGACCATGTCAGTAGCTTCTCCACAAGGATACCACTTCCCCATCAGGGAAATGGAGCCAAAAACTGCTGGAAAAGCCACCCAAAAATCAGATGTGCCTCTCTGCCAGTTCATGTTCCTTATGTAACTGTAAGCTGTGGACTGCATTATCCAGCTTGCTTTTGTCCTGTTTAGGTTTCTCTGTATTAAGCTTTGTCTCCTTTTCTCCTTAGCCTGTACATGATGATCAGCTAATTGTTCTGTCTCCTCTGTACACTTTTATCCCTCCTTATTAGATTCCCTAGGCCCTTTACCCATCAGATGATTTGTCAAGCTGGGCTATTTTTTTTGTCTTGGTTTTCTATCACCAGGCAGAGCTCAGCAAAAGAGAGCAATAATTTTGTGAGAATTCCCAATGCTTGGCGTGCATGTGAATTTGTGGTGGGTGACTTGTGCCTTGTTTGCAGTGAACTGAGAACTTGTGTCCTGTAGCCTGGACAGGCTTTGGTCTTCTTGAATTTGAAAACATCCCCAAAGCTTATTTAGTTTGGAAGGGATAGAATTTGGCCAATGCTGAGGCCTTGGCAAAGCTCCCTTCCTAAATAAGTGTGGTGGTAAGTGACCATTGTAAGTTCTTGTGAGATCTGATGAAGATTCTAGGGTACAAACTGGTGGGTGGCCCTTTGTCTAGACCATTCACTAGCTCTGTGAAGCCAGTCCACAAATGGACATCATGTTTTTCTGTTTCTCCAAAACTGAAGCATGGGTTCTACCTGTGAAGTGAGACTAGGTATCCAAATCAGGGATCTGGGTATATTCCTCTTTAAAAAAAAAAAAAGGAGAGTTGAAGGTTTTGAATAGAGCAAACTGCACTTAGAAGCTGCCAGGTCTGCCTGTAACACTGGTTCTTGCAATAGCAATCACAAGACAGCTGTCATTGCAGGGGAGGAGAGCAATAGGAGGGAAGAAATCATTCAGTGGGAGGTGCCATTCTGGTTGGAGTTGGAGGAGCCCATTCTTTTCCCAAACTATGGGAAAGGAAATGTCTTGATTTAGAGGATGAAAGAGGGCTGCACCTGCAGCGGAGATGTGACAAGAGTTGCATGGGGTCAAAACAAATGAAACCAAACCCCTCAGCAACCTTAGACTGGCGTCTAAAAGTGTCCCTGAGCTTTATTTTGCACTCCATCTGCTCATACCCCCTTGAAGTTGCCAGGACCTGGCAGAGGTAGATGATCGCATCCCACCAGCTTGTGTGTGTGAACCCAGAGGTAGACCTGGATTTCCCACTGCAGCCATCGTGCTGCTTGGCCCTCCAGCTGTGCACATAAAACTGGTTGTGTCTTTGTCTGGCACCATTTATGCAGGCACAGAACTGGGCACACAGATATTTGAAGACTATTTTCTTGAGAGAAAAAGTTTCTTTATTTTTTTCTGTTCTAATCCACTATTGAAAATCAAATGTAACTGTACTCAGAGGGGCAGCTTGGACCATGCACAAAAGTAGGTGTGAGAGGTGCAATGAACTAAGCCCAAGCATGGAAACTAAATCTTCAGGGGTAAATTACTAAAACCATACGCTTTGCTGACTGTAAGGGTTTTCTTGGATTGAGGTAGTCTTTCATTTTGGCAGAACCAAGGAGCAGTCCAGTGTTTTTATTCTTGTGCAGCACTTGTTCTTCCAGCAAGCTCTGTCTTGATAAAGTCTCCTAGTACCATTGCTAGCATTTGTCTCTGCTTTGTTAATTTAATTCGACACAAGGGGTTTCCTATAGGATTTTTTTTTTGCTTGAGCTGTGTGTCTTGGCTTCTTGTTGGTGACATATGGTCAGGTGTTTCATGTTGGTCAATATAGCTCCCATAATCAAAGGAGGTACTGGAAGTCACTGGACCTTTCTAAAGGGAAAGGAGCAGAACAGTAGCAGA
Source organism: Actenoides hombroni (assembly GCA_024336885.1). Lineage (NCBI taxonomy): Eukaryota > Metazoa > Chordata > Aves > Coraciiformes > Alcedinidae > Actenoides > Actenoides hombroni. The sequence continues at coordinate 2,653,504 of WUAM01000309.1, forward strand.
TGAACCCAGAAGGAGAATCTTGGAAAACAAAACAGAAAATCTTTAGTTTTCTTTATCAGGCCATGGAGCTTCTGTAGGTGATGAGTATTCCTATGAAATCTGGTCACATAATTGTTATCTCATAGTTAATTAAATGAGGAATGTTTTAATGCAATATTCATTTGTGAGTATCTCTCTCTCTGAAACTTCAGGCAGACTGCTTGATTGTACCTGCCTGAGACTTCTGATTCCCTGTCATCCTGAAGTTCATTGCTTATAAAGTGTATTGATCTCACAGCATCCATGGGCAGAGCATTTTCAGGTGTTATCACAGCTAATGGCAGGGTGCAGAAACATATTTGGAAAGGCCTGTGGGTATGGTTCTCATCCCAAACTTGTGTGACATATTTCATTCAGTCCAGAGCTGCAAGCCTCCTTATCAAGCTTTAAAATAAATACAATTTTAAAATACCATCTTCCTTAAAAGATGTCCCTTCTGGCATGGATACCCTATAGTGAGAAGTTAACATTTGTCTTCCCCAGTTATCCTGGCCAATGAATATTTGACTTAGGAAGGTCAGGAGCACATCTGAACTGAATTCAGCTTTAAAGGTGAATGGTTATCCATGGAAATAAGTTTGTGGTATTTGCCCAGCTCCTGAAGAAAAAAACCCCAAAACCTTCTTAAATTCATATTTAATTTGCTTTTCAATATTTCTCTTTCTGCATGTGATTTCCCTACAGCCTTTCTCCCTGGTACCACTCCTAAAAGTTTATCCTCTTCCATGACAGTGGTGCTAAAATACTGAGGTGACAAAACTGGACAGCCCTCGGTTTTCCACTTTGAAGTGCTCTCTGTGGGTAGTGTAGCCTGTGGTGTTCAGTGTTTTGATAGCTGCTAGGTCACATTACCTGTCGATTCTCTGGCATTGTAGTAGTAACCTGGCAGGTCAGCTATTTCAATGCTATTTCCCTTCGCTACCTGGCACAAGCCATACAGAATTTTTATATACTGAATTATTTATGGACTCATAATTATTTAGCATCAATATGTCAACATTACAATGCCCCTGTTGGCCATAAAGGAGTAAAATCTTTCTTTAATTAAAATTACATGGTCCGTGTCAACTTTCCTTGGACCCAACCATTTAAAACTGAGTTGGGAGTTTGAATTCCAAACTAAATACCTGTGTTTTAAGAAAGACTAAATACAGAGCTTTCTTTCAGTGAAACTAGTCTTGGAAGCCAATAATTTTATGTGTTTTAGGGAGGTTTATGTTGTACTGGGGAGTTTACAATGGACTTCATTGAACTGTAGACCACAGTGGCAGTATTTTTTTTATAAGCGGCTTCTAATAAGGAGGAAGCAGTGTATAATTCAGACTGTCACTGTTCCTGTCTAAAGACAAAAGTTTAAGATGCCTCGATGGTTTTGAAAAACTGCTAAATCTTGAGAGCAAGCTGCTGATGAATGTAGTAGACTAGTTTGTTTGAAATAATGCACAGGTATCCTTTTTGAAAAAATATTGCATTGTTTGGCTTTGTGGAAATATACTGAAATACCATATAATTTAATTACACGACCACCCTGCAAGTTCCATGAGGCAAACTCAATCCTGACATAAGCGGGTGCAAATCCCTCTGGGAATTGCACCCGCTTACGCCAAAGCTAAATTTGATCTAGTGTTTTTTTTTCCCTTCTCCCTGAGAGCTTGAAGGTATGGAGATCCCCTTCATACTGTGCTGTATTTGGAGGTATTAACTTTATTCTACACACAGAGCAACTCTACACTTGATACTGAACTGACTTTTGTTATAGTTTTTCAGAAGAGAAGCAAAAAAATGTCTCTCAAATACAGTATACAAATGTAGTTGTTAAGTATTTAAGGTTATCATAACCAGCAAGCAAAGTCCATCATTTTCTAAGTCACATCTGCCATGGAAACAGCATCCAATAGAGACAGCAATGGCTCTTCGTAGAGAGGGACCAGAACCGATCAACCATTTAGTATATGTTTAACAAAACTGCTCACTTGATGACATGCCTGTGATACATAGCTTTCCATCTGATGCTTACAGAAGTAATTTAGTCTGTATTTGTTTATGTTCTTTATTTTATTCAAGGTGTGAAGCTGCCACTCTCACTTGAAACTGTCCTTCGCTTCTTTCCTAAAAAAAATTCTCTAAGAAAATTCCCACATGCTCTGTGCACGTGCCATACAGCTCCCCAAGTGATTTTTATTTTTTTCTCATGTGCCTTGCTATTCCTTCAGGTTAACTGAACATTTAAGACTTCCTTTAAAGAAATGTAGAGGGCTTCTTTCCGTATGGGGAAAATGACATCTCAGAATGAATAAGAACAATAACATTTTTGGGAGATGGTTCTGCTGAAGAGGAATGTTTCTATCAGCTTTCTTTTAACTAAAAACCTCTACCTACCTAAGGTTAGTTGCTTGCTGCATGTATGTAAATACATGAAGTCCAAGAGACAAGAGGTGTCATGGACCAATGTAGAAGGTGCAGAGAAGTTGATTCAAAGTTTTCAGACTTCAGTTCATCTTGGATAGTTTTGGCTCACCCTGATCAGCCACAGCAAAACAGCATGTGTATGCCAGGCAGAAAGACATAATCCTGACTTTCTTCTTTCCAGAACTTTTTTGTAAATATTTGACTGAGTTGGAAATGCAAGACTTTACATACGATGTCTTCTGAGAGCAACAGCTAGTGTCCGATGAAGCCTTGTTCTTTCAAAACACTGAGAATCAAAACTCACTACTGAGTACAGAACCAACTGAAAGGCAAAAAATGCATCAAAGAAGTACCCAAAGTTTATAAAATAGGTACGTAGTAGTGGCCTTCCTACAGTTACACATACATGTGCATGCACACATCAGCTCTTAACTTCAACAGGAGTTACTCACATGTGTCTTTGGACAGATCTTCTCCCTAAACTGATTTATGTCCAAAGGAAACTTGGGCTCTGATTCAGGTTCAAATCAGGTTCAACGTGGAAAATCCTGAACTTGGAGCCAGACCCTAGAGCAGCCCTTCAAAGAGGCAAACAAACAGACCAGTCCAGCTTTTCTCCCTAGTTAGAGCTCTCTGGCCTCATGCTTGGGTCTAGCACACCCCTCTGCCTCCCTCCAAACTGAAACACAATTATTTTTAAAGGGATCTTTATCCCACCCAGGAGAATACAGTGCAGGCAGTTGGCTACTGATGGTGCCTTGGAGCTCAGCCACATGGGGCAAGTGTGAGACTGCATATAGAGGGAAAAGGAGAAAGAAGCAAGTGACAGAAAGACCCTTTCGCTGCAAGAGCCTGGGAGTTTCATCCCAGAGACTCCCAGAGGTTTAAATCTCCTCCACTTAAAGGGGCCAATACCATGTTGCTTTTACTGAATAGGCTGCTGTCTCTGGTTAATTTGGGGTTTTGTTTGTTTGTTTTGTTTTGCTATTTTTAACACAAGTAGATGTCATCATGCACTTATTTCAGTATTGCCTGCCCTGCTGACAGCGGGGAATGAACTTCTGTGATGATTGCGCATGACTGGGCAAAGATTGGACTTTGGGAAAAAAAGGTTGAACAATGGTGACCTTGATTCTTTTCCTGACAAAATAGTGATGGTGCTTAGATTAATTTGCTTCTCTTCCTAGAGCGTGTTGCTCACTTTTGGTGAAAACTGTTAAGTAACCAAATTAAAATGCAGTATGCTGTTACAACTAAGGGAATCTGGCTGAAATTCATCCTACCACAAATCCCAGAACAAGCAGTTTAGGGATGAGCCAACCAAATAAATATAAGTTGCAGTACAGCTGATTTCCTACCACTGAGGAGTCATCTCAGGTTCACTGGTACCTTCACCTTTGGTGAAGCCCACCCTGCTCCAGCACAGCCACCAAGCTGACACCCATCCCAGGATACCAGCAAGCACAACACCGTTTTGGAATATACATTTTCATATTTATCAAGCAAAATCTTGCCAGACTTCCATTCAACTGTTCTTTTGACTTTGGCTTGTAGACAGTGTTCAGACCAAAAAATACTTTTGGAAACTCAACCAAAAAGACCTGTCTTCTTGACAGATTTGGATTCCTAACCAAGTGCAAATCTGTATCTCATCTGGAAGTATATCCCTTCCGTGCTTCTGAATACAGGTAGAATGGTTTCCAAACACTTGCAAAAAAACACCAACAAACCTGACTTGTTCTTAAAAGAGAGCAACCATCTGTAATATCTATCTGACAACAGGACTTGAGGGATTTCCAATAGCCAAACCATGCTTTACCCAGCTGCTTACCCATGCCATGGAAAAAATCTTTCTTAATCAGGCTCATCAAACATAGTAATGTTTTTTAAAAGGTTCTCAATCCACCTATGAGGAGTATATGAGCAGCTTGACTATGTATTTCTCCCAAGGTTTCAATGGACCCATCATCTCACAGAGGCATTTTACACTAACAGGTTTGAGTTTCTATGTTTCTCTAGTCTTTTTAGCTACAATTTGAGGACCACCTATTATGCAGGAGTGCATCCAGATGTATCCTAAATAGCTGGAAGTTTAAATCTTGAACTTATCTTACTGTATAATTTCTCAGTTTTAAGGGGTGACAGTTAAAAAATATTTTGAAGCAAGTTTTTTCTTTTGTCCTTCCTCCCTTCCTCCCTTCTTTCTTCCCTGTCTTCCCTGTCTTCCCTGTCTTCCCTGTCTTCCCTGTCTTCCCTTCCTTCCCTTCCTTCCCTTCCTTCCTCCCCCTGCAAATAAAGCCCAGTAGTTTATTGAGGGAAAACAATCATATAAATATATATTCTTTAGATTGGATAGTACCATTGTAACTAATCCCAAGAGAGAGTTATCTACTGCTGCATTTCTACAGGCCCCACTCTGATCACTTTCCTAATGTGGTTGTGCTTCTTCCCGGGTCCTGACTTTGGTCAGAGTTGTAGAATTTCCATTCACCTTTTTGTAACTTCTACTCTTGAGAAAATTACTTTCACAGCTCTATGAATGACTCTGTATATCAACCCTGAATACTTGCTATCATGAAGTAAGTGAAGACATGAGACCAAGGAGAAAGGTGAATCCAAGTTATTACTAAAAACTTCACATGAATAAGTGATGGTTTGAAAATGTGCTTGTTTCTTGATGATTTACTGCCTGGCCTCATTATCACCACCACACTTCCTTGTTCTGTTTCCTGTTTCAAGCCTTGCTTGTTGCATCATTTTCAATCAACACCACAGGTTTTGGGGGAACAAGGTGCTGAGTTAACAGAGTGCCTTTTGGAGCATTCAGAAAAATGTCAGGCATCAGAATTTCCTAATGTTTTGGTTTTGGTTTTTTTAAAGATTCAGGCCCACTGACCTGACTGTTGCATCCCTGAGCTTCAGCCTCTGAAGGTGGTAGAGTCAAGGGAAAGGTTGTTTTCTCCTTAACTCAGCCATGGACCTTTATTCAGAGAGATACCACCAGTAAGGTGTTAATGAGAGCAGATTGCATGGGATTGATTTGTGATGCTGGCATCCACCCATCAGGAATGATGACAGATCCATTAACTTGTTTTATTTTTAGCCATTAACAGAGAAAGCAGCTTCTTTAAATAGCCCTAAAGTAGCAAGTACAACTATTATCTAAATCAGAAGCAATTGCTTAAGTGTTTCTCTATTTATACAGCTGGAATACTTTAACTTAGTATCCGAGCAGCGTATCTGTATAATTAGCAAAATTTATCTTTAGTAGATACATTAGAGGGAATGACTTGGTGAAAATATTAGGGAAAACCCCAGCTGCTGTGTTGTATGTTGACATGGTCATGCTCATTATCCTGGTACCTTGTCTATGGTCTGCCTTTTACTGCTGTGGTTGGATTCACCTAAAATCAGAGTTCTGCCAGGGCTGATGCTGTCCAAAATTGTAAGGACATGTTATCCTTACCCCAAAGCGCTCACAGTCCAAATATTTGGCATGGAAATAAGAGGTAAAGCAACCTTCCACAGGTAACATTCAGCTAAAAAGCAGGGCTGGGATGAAAGCTGTAGCCTTCTGACTCCCAGTCCTGTGTTCTATCTGCAGTCAGCTTTCAAGGCAGTGTACTGACTCCATTTCTCAAGGACTACTGCATGGAAGGCCAGGTGTTCAAATAAGAATGGCTCATTGTCATTTACGAGCTGGGGGAAGAGAGGAAATGAAGCAGTAAACATTTGCAGATGACACCCATGAAGACCTGGGCAACATGGAGAAAAGGGATCTAGAAGACTGTTCTAGACTTTATTGCAAGACACGGTCTGCTGGAAGTGGCCCCACTTCAGTCTTCTGGTAGCTGCTGTGGTGCAATGCTGTCTTTGCCTGCTAGAGACATCATCCCAGAAGCATGTGTGGCTGCAGGCAACAGGAGCTCCTGGTTCTGTTTTGAGTGTTAAATATTTAACCAGGATGCCGTTCTGCCTATCGCGTGCTGCCTGAGCCCTTCCAAGGGGCTGGACCTGTGAATTGCTTCATAAAGCAGAAGAGGTTTTCAAAAGCACCATGGGGTCACTTAAGCAGTTACCTTTCAGCAACACGTTTGAAAATCTCTCTTAACAAAGCCATAACTTTACAAAGGCACAAGGCCAGTTTCAGTTTGGAGCCTGCCCCCTGTTCAGCAGCAAAGGGTGTTTGCTACAAAGCCACCCACCATTTCAGACATGATGCTGCAACCTCTCAACTCAGTGAATAATGTTTAACAGCATGAATTTTATTATTTTGGCTCTCAAGGTCCCACAAGTCTCCAAGTTCATAGATGAAACCTCCCAAAATACCAAGTGAAAGTGCAAAACCAGAATTATCTTTGCATCCAGTGCACCCCTGAAATTTACTGACTGTTTATATTGCTAACTGCTACTGCTGGGAGAAGTCCTATAAATAACCTTGACAATGTGTGGGTTTTGGGGGAAAAAGCACTGCATGAATAACGACCCATTTGTAGCCTAGAGGCTATGTGAGATCTCTGCTTGCTATTTCTTGCTGTGTTTTTTTCAGGAGAAACTACCTCCAAAAACTGGGTAAAAGAAACCAGGGAGTGTTCTCAGTACTGTTGAAGTGAGAGGTGGTCAAGTTTTTTGTTATGTAGACAAGGGCTGAAGGTAGATAAATCTTCTAGGCCATCAAACTTCAGTCCCAAACTCTGGAATATTATTTGTGGCACATGTATCATTTTGGAGGAATACAGAAGAGATACACTAATTTCTCCATATACAGTAGATCCTTCACCCAAGCAGCCCACGTGCTTTCCTGAAATAGTCCCATGTGGTTTTGATTATAATTCTTGTGTGATTTCTGGTTAAAGACTAGTTTGTCTACATGACCAGGCCACCTCAAACAGATCTTACTGTATTTTTTCCAGTATGAGACTCAGCCAGGGGAGGAAAGAAGATGATACAGAGGTGTATTATGTTCTTTTGAGGTTGGTTTGCTGCACCTCATTGTAGAGAGACCACAGTAAGGAAGACAGCTTCGAGTTAAAATAACACAGAGATGGAAAATTGAAGGATTACCTTCTGAACTCACCTATTTTTTTTAACTGTTTTTTAAAAAACATTAAGTCCATATTCTTGTTTGTTCCCTTGATTCAGTACCCAATTTTTTCTGGTAGAATTTCATTCATCTCCATTTCTTCAAACCACACAACTTTTTTTATCAGGTACTAAATACATTATCTTTTTTTAAATCTTAGCAAAATTAATAACCTATGTGGTACAGCAAGCTTGTGGACTTCTGATGTCTCAAGATCTATAAGCATGATCTCAGTAAACACTGAAGTGGGATAACTGACCTGAATGTGTAGTCATGCAATGTGCAAGTACCCATATTGCCATGGTATCTCTTCTGTGTTTTAATTTGTTCCCTTTGTGTTGAGGTTTAAATGCAGACGTTTCCATCTGGTTCCCAGGGTTATCCTTCATTAGCGAGTTATTTTTATGTAGAAAATTCACTCAGAAACATTTTTTCTGATGAATTTGCTCCCCCCCTAACCACAAGCATGCAATACAATGGCTTACAAGAACCAAGCCCAACAGTGTGTTTATCTCTTTTCTTCCATTTCCACTCTCCTGCCTCATTCCAGATCCTTGTTTGTTTGCGGAGATAGACTCCACTCTCCTAACAGAGAGAAGCACTTGTTCATCAAATCCTGCAAAGTGTTAATAGGAGAAGTAACTGCCTGAAGCAGGGACCTTCCATGTCACTACAGCTACACAGTCAGTTTTGACTGACAGAGGAGAGGAGTACCTCTCCTCTGCAAATGGAAACAAATGCATTGGGCCATAATTAACTTTCTGGCTCCATCATAACATAACAGAGCACCTGCAAAAGCACTTGCTAAATTCTGGTTGCCTGTTCTCTTTTTTTTGTGCAAGTAGCAAAGGGTTGTATGGAACACAGCTGGAGGTCTGTGGCAGAAACTGCCTCAGTGCTGTGAGTAGTCACTAAACAGCACAAAACGGATGTCTGACTGGCTGTGGGCTCTCTGGCCTTTGTATTGAGTGCACAAGAAGGGGCTGGGGATCCCAAAATGTAGGTACTGCTCCTGCTCTGCCATTAAATATTGAGCAACCACCAACAAGCCATTATGAACCAGCCCCTCTTGGTTCAAGGCTGCGGGTGCTATTGAAACAAGAGTGATTATTACAGTCTGAGCTCTGGATCCGCACAGAGCCTGGGAAGCTGGATGTTGTATGTCTTTGAATCCAAACTCCTATTTTAAGTTACTTCCTTTTTATAGCTGAATTTCCAGGTGGAGGGATGTATTTCTGTATTGAATCTCCTGTTTTCTTTCCTTGATAAGAGTTTTAAATAGCATGCAAGAATTGTCAGCGGGTAGCTCTTTTAATAATTTAGAATTTTTCTATGTAACTTGGAGAACTTGTGACCTCAGAGCACCCCTCAGGACCACACACTGAGCTGAGTGGTGACACTTGGTTGCAGCACCCTAGCAGCTCCCCAGTCCCCTTGGCATCACCTTGTTTTCCTGCCACATCCCGTTGCTTTCCCAAGCTGGAGGGAGTAGTCCTCAAGAGTGCTCTCATGGGTGCAACCAAGCAAACCTGAGCTGCAGTATGGGACCATGAGACTTCCCATGCAGATAATAATGATCTCCATGCCCTATCCCTTGTATTCAAAACATCAAAAAGGACAAAAAAAAAAAACAAACCCAACCAAAAAACACTGGGAATTTACAGGAGCTGTGTTAGGATGCAAGACAATCTGTTTGGATTAATCCATCTCTTTTCTCCCTTTTGAAAGGTAGACCCTGCAGCATGTCATGTCAGCCTAGATTTCAATACCCTCAGGTCTTTACAGAGAAACAGAAGGCTGCAATGAAAAATATGCCAGGCTCATATTTTAGCCTGCAGACCATATCGTCTCACTTGGGCTGCTGAGAAGATGGTATGATTTGACTTGGATATATAACACATCTCACTGTTGCCCCCATCAATCACTTTGGCTCTTAGTCATCATCACCTTTCTTGTTGAGGAATGGTTTTTTAGCTAATGACACTATTAGCCAAGGCCCATCCCCTCTTCTCTGTGTCCACTTAGGGTCCTTGCAGAAACAAGTAAGCAATGTCTTTTTCTTCCCCTTTGTTTTTACACTTATCAAATCTGTCCTTCCCTCCACACCACCCCCTTTTCATTGTAGGTAGGACATGCAATGCCATTTCAGAATGTCTTTGTTTTGCTGTACTTTGGAGACAGGTGTCCTTATTTATTTAGTCTCTTTTTCAAGCTGTGTTCCTTACTGCTTACTGGTCCAAGGTTTGGTTTTCATTGTTGTGGGACTTCTTGTTTGTTTGTTTGTTCAGGACAAGCATTTTCATTTTCAGCTTTCAACAAAGATGCCATAGAACTTTCAGTAAATCTCTTATATTTTCAGCTGTGTATTGGTTACCCACTTGACTGGCCATATTTAACCCCAAAACCAGTTATTTTACATAAACATCATTTGTGAAGTCAGCATGGAAAGCAGTGTTGAACTTAAAGTCTGTGCCTGGGAACAGATTCCCATGGTTTCCTCTCCTCTCCTCTCCTCTCCTCTCCTCTCCTCTCCTCTCCTCTCCTCTCCTCTCCTCTCCTCTCCTCTCCTC
>WUAM01000309.1:2663609-2693254 GCA_024336885.1 Actenoides hombroni
TCCTCTCCTCTCCTCTCCTCTCCTCTCCTCTCCTCTCCTCTCCTCTCCTCTCCCCTCCCTCTCCTCTCCCTCTCCTCTCCCTCTCCTCTCCTCTCTTTTCTTTTCTTTTCTGCCAAAAATAAGCAAGAGATCTGTTCCTGTAGTGCTGGGTTGTTTTTTTTTTCCTCTCTCTTTGCAGCTCCACAATAAGACTTTTGTGAGCCGAAAACTTCTGGTAAGAATAGCTCTGCTGAAAATTTTAATTAGAAATGTCATTTCCTCTGACCAGTACTAATGAAGCAGATTAAGCATGATCAGTTGCCAGAAAAGCACTGGAGATAGAGGTGGTTCTTTGCACAGGTGTCACACCAGAAGATCTTTGCCAAGCAAAGGAGGTTATATACAGTTGCAGACCTACAGAGCTGGAGGTTGGCTCTGTGGGCCATAAAAGAACTCAAATTGTATGTCATTTATTTGGCTCATGGGCTTGAATATTTTTGTATTGGTGTTTTGCATTTGGTACAGGGGTTATGCGTACATTGCACAGGAACTGTTGCAAACAGAGGGACACTGGGTGTCTTTGCATTTGTTGTAGCCACTTGTCTTTCTGTGAATTACCAGTTCATGAACTGGTGCTGAACAAGTCCTACTATGTGTGGGTGTCTGGGAGCCATAAAGCAGATTTTCTATCCTGATCCCGCTTCCTCTCTTAACACCTATTTTTGCCGTGGGCCAAGGAAGTAACAATCCACTATTCCCTAATGTGCTAGTCAATGGTATGAGTGGGGATGGAAGGGAAATCAGCTGCAAGCACAAAAGCCCTCTGCTATAAGCTCTTTCATTCCACATCTTCTGAACTGCCAGCTGGCATTCTCAGAAGCTCACGTCAGTCTTCCATGAGACCCAAGTGACAACCATCATCAGCTGAAAAGGAGAGGAAAAGGCCCTACTTCAAAGTACGATGACCCTAAGTGCAACAAGAACATAAAGATATACCCTCAGAGAGCTGAGCCAAGCTCATCATGTACCCGTGGGATGGGTGACCACCTTCTTCCCACAGCAGACTATGAAGAGGAGGGTGACATCAGGCTTCAGGAGATAGCATGCCCCAACCGTTGCCCAGCCATGGCAAGTCAGATTTGCTTGTGGCCAAGGCCACAAGGGAAGACTTCTACCTCTTGTCTCTTGTGACTTGTGGATATGGGAGCAGTCAGCACCCATTTTGTATCTGAAGGGCTCCTTCATCCCATGGGGCAAGAAATGGCCTGCATTTTTGCATGAATGAGAAGGGAGATTGTTCTTCGGGGACCAGAATGGCTGGTTTGCTCAGGTAAAGGCTGTGGACATCCCATCTCTGGGCACAGGCTGCAGAGAAGGATCTTTGTCTCTCTGGCCAGCCTTACCTGGCTCTGTAGAGTGAGGTTGCTGTGACGTTGTGCCCAGGGTACTGCAAGTGCTTTGAGCAGGCCCCAGGTAGTAGGATGCCTGTGGGGAGGTCTGCTGGCAGGCTCCATGAGGACATGGACACGTGTCTTCCCACCATGCTGACAGCAACCTCACAGCATTACTGGCTTTGATTTAATGTCAGTGAGGTTGGGTCAGTTCCTGGGTGCCATTATGGATCTGTGGTTTCGGTATGGATTGTGTCGTGTAGCAGAGACATTTCATATGATTTCATACATACTGAGGATAGCTCTGCCCTCTGGCTCTTAGTCTTATCAGTGCTGTACGTAGAAACTACTTTTTCCATTGCAGCTAACATAGCTGCAGGAATCAATTTCTACCAACCAAATTTCTGATTCCAAACTATCTTTAATCCACAACACTATATAAAGAAAACAGATTCCTATTTTAGACTATTTCTCCTGGGAAGGAAAAGGTGAAGGGTTTTATTGTGGGTTTTCTTTTTGACTTTTTTTAGGTAGGAGGAATTAAAACAATATTATAGAAACTTTCTATAAAGATTAGGAAAAAATTATTGAGACTGGAAAATGCCAATTGCTGAACCAGGACAGGGGATATGGGAGGAAAAAATGCAAATATAGTACTCTGACTATTTCTTTGCTGTCTGACACGTGTCTATGACAAAGAATGAACACATGAAAATATTTCAGTTGTATTAAACTAGCCATGCAAGTAAAGAAGTGCATCAGACAATTCCTATTGCTTGGAATATAGAAGAAACTGACAAAGTTAGCAAGCCAAGCAAGGTGCATAAATTCTGCAGGGAGCCAAACATTTTATTTGTAGTTGCACTAATAAGCTCTAGGTAGAGTTGTATTTCCTAAGGGTACATGTGTAGGTCTTGTAAGTGATGTGTTTTCTTCTTTGAGCTAGGCAGAGAGCAGTTTTCCTGTCCTGCAAATTTCTGAGATTTCAAGACATGTTCCTTTCTGCCCAGGGAACACAGTTTGTTGAGAATAAAAATAAAGGTGAGAGAGATCAAGAGAGAAAAGAGAGAAACTCTTTCAGATATCATGTCTTCTCCACTTCATCTTTCTAAGACTGTCAACAGTACAATGAGTACAGCTCACATGTGTAGTCTCAGACCTGTCCCTTCCCTGCCTCTCTCCCCTCATTAATGGGAATGCCTCAAAATGCCACTTCGGTTCTACACCAGTAAGTCTCTCATTGAGGTAGAGTTTAGAGGGAGACCCTCCGGTCTCTGATTAGTGCCCCAAACCCCAGTTTTCTTTCTTTGACACACCATTTCCTTCCTGGAACTAAGAAGCTTTTGCTGCCAAAATTGTAGTTGAAGCTGGTGTGCTTATGCAAACAAAAATAAGCTAAGTTTTCAATCACTTGGCTTTTTACTTGAAAAACAAAACAAACAAACAAAATCAATCACCTTTTAAAAATAAATATCTGGATCTGGTCAATTTTTTTCTTTTATTTTTTCTCATGTTTTACTCCATATCTTTTCTTGAGTGGTCCATATAAAAGCAGCAGACTCCAGATGTGTGGGACACTTTGAGCAAGAGTAGCTGTTCAGTGGAAGGAGGCATGGACAAGTCATAAACTAATTCTTGTCATGTAGATGTGGTTCTAACTTTCATACCTCCTCAGCTAAGCTTGGTTTTGTGCTGTATAGCTATACACAACAAAACAACCCTCTTCCTTCCTCTTTTTCATGGGCGTAAAATCTCACTGTCTGGTGGCCAAAAGCAGAAACCAATCTGATCTATGTGAGAGGCTAAGGGGACTATTTTCCTAGTTCAGGAGCCAGCAGCCTGGCATTGCATTGGTTCTGGCAACACCTGTCCTCTGGTTTGTTCCAAAGCATTTGCTATGACCTTGCTGCTGGGCCTTTATTTCTCAGAGCCTGTAGGTTTTCTTACAGTTACAGATGTGTCTTCTGTGCAGGACATGCCATCAGGTAATCCCTGTTCTATGTATGTGTGGTCACAGTCTGGTTAGTTAGTCCCTCACCCAGGGAACACCTCTGTTTTGCCAGTCTCTGTATGACTTTTTGAATCTGACCGCTTGGCTTTTTTTCTTATGTCATCATCTTCAGTTTTCTCTCTCCCTCTTTACAGTTTTTTTTTTTGTGGAGACTGCAAATCGGAAACACTGGAAGTAATAAATACCTACAGCTACTGAAGATAAGTATATTTTGAATTTCACTGCAGTCATGAGAGACAATGCTCTGAGTAGCTTTGTAGCTTGTTTATCCCACTTTATATCCTCTTACATGAGCCTGCTGCAATCTTCTTCCCCCACCTTCTTTCTTCTCAAGTACTCTCTGAAATTATTCTGATCAGAGAAGACTGTGGAAGAAAGGAAAGAGCATTTGCCTGAAGTGCATCCCAGATGGTGATGCTGGGGTGTGCACGAGAGTAATGGATCAGTAGAAAACTGTTGGAATTACATGCCAGGATTTCAAACGTGTCTACAAGTGATTTCTGCTGGTCAGGAAAAAAGAGGACCATGGGAGGAATGATAAGCTAGGGGGGACAGGGTGTTTAAGGGCAGACTTTGAAGGTTGGTCTTAATGGATGGTTTAAGTGGTTTTAATGGATGTTGAGGATTTGCTTCAGAGGAGAAGAATTACAAGTGGCATTAACTGCGAGTCCAACCATGTGTTTGGTACAGCTCATATTGGGGAGTTATTGAGGAGTTTTATTTAAGGATGTGCATACAGAGAAGTGTCAAGAATGGAGACATTTGCCATAGGCTTCTTGTATAAATATTTGCACAAAGAGGATGACCTTCCCTAGCTGCTGTGTAATTGATAGCATCCACCACTGCAAAAGCACTGGGGCTGGGGCTTTGCACTGACTTGGTAACAAAGATACTTAAGAGACACCCTTCAGACCAGGGCTGTTGGATAGGATGCCAAAGCAGGCTGGGCTGCATGAGGACACAAAACAGGTTTAACTGGGGATGCTTGGGCCAAGTACTCCTTGTTGCTGATGACTGCACATGGTTCAGGCATCCTCTTCAGGCATGTGTTGGGGCATTTCACAGCACCATTCCTGGATTTGGTCCTGCTCTGGATGCATGCTGACAAGAGGCACAGCTGGAAGTGCAAGTGCACGGAGGAAGTGGTGTCTGTAGCCTTATGCACATATGCAAGCAAGGCTTCAGTTGAGGAATGATCACACTAGCAAGGAGAATATCCTGGTGCTGTAAGCTCATGGTCAAGCCCAAGTGGCATTGCAAGCACCCTAGAAGCCAGGCAGCAAGGGCATAGCATGCAAAAGAAAAGCTGGGGCTGCTGGGGTGCAGTGGCTGCTGCTCTTGTTTCTCTACTGAATGTGAAAAGTTGAGCTGTAATCCTCATGTAATAAACAACTGTGAGACTCCGTCTGTCACAATACTTGTGGTGCAGATGGGGGATTTGTTACGTACTAAAACTTCCTTGAATTCACTTGCACTCTGTTTTCATTAACAGTGTTTCATAAACAGATTTATGTTAAGGTTTTCATTTTAGTTAGTGTAAAATTTGTTGTTTCCTTTTAAATACTCTGTTTCATGTTAGCATTTGAGTAAATAAAAGGTTACTTTCAGACACATCTGAACTTCTACAGTCAAGGGCCATAACCCAGAAGATGTCACCTAATCTTTTCCTAAATGGTAGTCAGACACATGATCTGGTTTTGTCAGTAAATGGCCACAAAACAAGATGAGTTTTATGTGCGGAAAATTTTAAAATGTCCTCTTCTGGGCATAAATTGCCATCCTCCAAACTACCGATCAAAAATCAGCATGTCCTTTTGGTGGCAAATTAATTCTTTTGATGCTGGCCTGACAGTCAGCCTGGGAACTGTTACAAGCCTCCTTCTGGCTTACCCTGGAAGCCTCCCCAGTAGGCTGAAGAAGTCAAATAACATGAATTAACACAATGGGGGTTGGACTCAATGATCTTCAGAGGTCCCTTCCAACCTCTAACATTCTGTGATTCTGTGATTTTGTAGCTGTCATAGCTTTTCAAGCAGAGCTGGAAAAGAGTGCTTACTCATCATGTTTCATCCTCCCAGAAATGTGTTGGCCTCTCAAATAAAAGCAACAGCATCCAATACTCATGATATTTCATGATTCTTCCACTGAGTAATTTGTGTCTTTTCCTACTTCAAGAGACTGATTTAAGCCATGACTTGCATTCTCCTTTTTTGTACTTCTACAGATATAAAATGAGTAATTCATTGCTCAGAGGTATGAAGCTAGCATGACTAATCATCTGACATTGAGCCTTTTTTTTTCTAAAAGGCTTGACTAGTCTGTGCTTAAGGATGTTGTATGCATGAGATGATAATTTCCAACTCAGCCCTTGCAGGTTTTCAATTGTGATGCTGTAAACACAAGAACTCTAATGAGCAAATTGGCAGGAAAGAGTCAGACTGTCTGAAAGGAAGCAAAATTGAGGAGGGTAAATATTAAGCTTTGAATAAGACTATCATGCACGTGCAGTGTGACTTGTTCCAAATGCATTTTGTAAGTTTTATTACTCACCTAAATCAGGAGACGTGACTCTAGCCAAGCTATAAAAACTCACTTCACTTTTTTTTTTCTTCCTATTACCTGTAAGAGAAAACTTGTATATTATTAATGTAATAAATCAAAGGTACTTCCATCAGACTTCTAAGTATTCATTCTTTTTCCAAAGTAAGTTCTTGAGAAACTTACATTGATCTGATGGCGTGTAAAAAAAAAAGGGTACTGTTTGCTGGGCAAACAAATGACAGGTATAAGCCAAGAAAGAGGACATGATAGTGAATGTAAAGTGAGGAGATGTTTGCTCTTTTTAATGCTGAACTTAGATGTCTATGTATAGATTGCCTGCATAGCCTCTGGATGTGTCTTTATGCCTTCCTTTCTTCTTTTTTCTTGATCCTGTGGGTACTCAAGTGTTACATCTAGAGGAGGAAGGCAGGTAGTTGCTCAAGTGCAAAAAAGTAGTCATAATGAACTAATGTAGATATTCAACATACAACGTTTCTTTTCTTTCTGCCTTTCTGCCATCAGGATTTTTTGAGTCATTCTTTGATAAGGTGTCTGGATCTCAGAATCACACAGAATCACAGAATCATTTAGGTTGGAAAAGACCCTTGGGATCATCGTGCCCAACCATTAACCTTACTCTACAAGTTCACTCCTAGACCATATCCCCGAACACCACATCTAAGCGATGCTTAAAAACATCCAGGGATGATGACTCAACCACGTCCCTGGGCAGCCCATTCCAATATCTTACCACTCTTTCCGTTAAGAATTTTTTTCCTAGTGTCTAGTCTAAACCTACCTTGTTTCAGCTTGAGGCCATTTTCTTTGATTCTGTCAATAATTACCTGAGAGAAGAGACCAGCACCAACCTGTTCATCCTGTTTCTATACCTGACAGTGCTGTCAGTAGAGTCCACTCAAAAGTCCTGTATTGCGTCAGTGGATCATATAGGATTTCTGGAATACCTAAAGCTGTACAGAACAGCCAGTCCCACCCTGAGCACTTGCAGAGCAGCCAAAGGGCTAGCAATTGCTTCATTTTCCTGCTCCAGCAACCTCTGCCTGTAATGCTTTAACAAAGGGCCAGCTGTGGAAATGAGATTCTTTGACAAATGGTACTATTCGTCATTTTGTTTCTCAGCAACTGGTTAACGGGGTGTCTTTTTTTCCCCTAAACTTTTCCACTGGCGCAGACTTTGCCAGGGCACGGGAACGTGCTCTTGGCTTTATGTCAGAAGTTAGCAAGGAAGTTTCCCCACAGATTTTCTTTTCATGTGTCTGAGCCTCTTAATATTTAGATGCATCAGTCTTTCATTCATCATCTACTTTGTGGCAAAGTCTGGAAATATGTTAAAGCAAACGGTAATAATTTATGAGAAATGATTAATTCTGGAATGAATGTGACAAATTTCATCTTGTGTTTGGCCAAACTCTGCCTGAGTGACTAACCTCTCTGGGAGAACTTTCTAATTGTCCCTCCTGAAAGTCAACCTCTGAATTAATTCAGCATCCTCTATTTTGATTAAGTATGTGTCAGCTTATTGTTAGTGTGACAGGGAGATATGGGGCTGTTTGTTTTCCTTTTAGTATTATACAAACAAGCTAATTATGACTCATGCACAATACGTGCCCTCAGTGCATGATAAGGGACATGAATGATAAAGCATTAACTGGACTATACGCAATTTCTCTTGTGGGCTACACAAGTAGGGACTGAGTAAACAAAACACACTACTTTTTTCTTCCTCTAACATCTTAGCAATTCCTCCTTCCCAAGAAAAGTGGTATTCTTTCAAATCTTATTTTAACTGAAAAGAGAAAGAGATGGAAATAAAAGTCAAGACCTCTATACAGTAGGCATTATGAGCCCAATCTGATGTCTCAGACTGACACTGATGTCTTAGTACAGATTCTCTGTTTTCAGCTTATTTGCAGGGTGTTCCCTCCTGTCCTCAGCACTAAGACTTATTTGACAGCATTTGAAACAAATTCTGTCCTACCACCCTGAAGCATGATACCATGGCTCTTTCTAATGGGCCAAAAGTTGAGTCTTTCCTGCTACAACCTTGTAAAAAAGAAAACATCAAGACATACAATACGTATAATATCTTGTGAGCCACAAAAGAAACATATGTTTCCTCTTCTGGAAAAAGTGTTGTTACTTGGTGCTAATTTCTTCACTTTTTCTTGTATCCAATGGACAAATGCTTTGACCATGGCAACCCATGCAAGACAACAAACCCACTGTAGGGTGTTGGAGTACATGAAAGAAAAATAACACAGGAACTTGCAGAAAGAACAACCAGGTGCAGATGGAGCTAAACCAGAAATATTGGTGACAGATGTTCTTCCTGGCCTGCTGGAGGACTAAGCACCAAACAGCATCTTCATCATGCTACGTGACATCTCCTGCTTTGGAGAAGTGAGACATTACATGATGACTTTTACAACTGCGTAACGCTGCCAGAGGAGGTGAAGTGCTGCAGCACCTCTGCCTGTAAACACCTTCTCCATAGCACCACTGATTGGCAGGGGGACCATAAAGAGAGAGACAGCTCTCTGGAGAAAGTGTGTACCAGAAGATTATGCTGTTGACTTGTGAAGCTTGGTAGCCACCTTCCTTATAAATACTTTCTCCACTGGACAGGTAGTAAATAATGAAGGAGCTGAGGGTGAACAGAGTGGAAGATGAGACAGATGTCCACATATGCAGAAAAAGAGTTCTGCTACTATGCATGAGGTTGTGCAGGGTGGGCTTTAACTTCCTATAGAGAGGGTTAGGGCTTGTTGCACTTCTCTCTACCTTCATTAACAAATAACGTAGATGCCTTAAGGAGAGGGTGACATGCACCTTCCCCAACTCACAAACCTTTCTTCTTCACTTCCAAATCTCTCCAGAGGAGCAGCCAAGAGAAGAAGGCCCTAAGCTTTAAGAAACTTTTGCTGTTATAACTGCCGTAGGTTTTTCATTCCCTCTAAAGCTATTGCAAGATAGGTAAACACGTCCTTCTGTGGGTAGCCTAAGGTGCTGCTGAAATACAGAATGTAGATTTATTTGTGCTATAAGAAGGAAGACTCTGACTTTGCAGCTTGAAAGTTAGCCTTTATGAACATTTTTATGATGTGACACTCTGTTTTCCTCTGGATGTTTATAGCAAGTAAAATAAGGTTTTTCAAAGCATGATTATAAATTATTTGCATTAGCAATTGAGGCAGGGCTCTGCTATGTGCAGTTTCCCTTCTTAGCTCAGAATTCCTCTTGCGCTGTTGGCATATCTCCTTTGCGCTAATGATCCCTCAGTTATTTTGCAGGGAGGTGACAGCAGAATGGGTGGACTCTGTTCAAAATTCATCAGGATTAAACTGGCAAAAACCAGCACAATAAAGGAGAGTGGAACATGGCTCATGCTCCCTTCACTTAGAGCTGGAGCTGAGAACCAAACAAGAAGTTGATGCTTCCACCTCATCCTATTGCTATTTCAGAACAGGAAAGCCTTTATCAGTATGCAATCCTTTGTAGATCAGCCTCATCACAAGGGCTGTTTGAAGTTTTCTTTCTTCATTGTGATTTTCCCTTCTTAATGAATTTTCAAATTTAAAATTAATGAGAGAGAATGCTTCATGTATCTCAAAATATAGTGTATGGTGCTGTAGGCATTTGTGCAGTGCTCCAGTGCTATTTGAAGATCCAGTAGTAGTTTTTAAAAGAAAAGATTAATAGGAGCTGAGAGGAATTGACAAAACATTTCATGAATGTAAAGAGTAAAACACGGAATATCTTGTCACCAGCTTTGGACAATCTTGCGAAATTGCTACTCTTCTCCATGCCAAGCAACTGCTCACAAGGTAAAAAGCTACTTGATTGTTCAAGAAGGACAAAAAAATTTTCCTTGCTCCTAAACAAAAGCACCATGATAATCTAAATGCTGCTATTTCACCTTGCTGTTAAAAAGGTCATAGTTTTGCCTGGAGGCCACATTGCAAAGCAATCTGCTTTGTCACTTGAATAGGTTGGCTTGGATAATAAAAAATCCTAAACTGGAGCAGTGGAGAGAAAAAGAGAGAGAGTGCTATAGTCTGGGAAAAGAACAGAGATTTAATAACACTCATTGCTTATTTGTACAGCATTAAGGCAAGAAAGAGAAAACAAAGCCCCTTCCAGGATCCCACACTACATTGGAAGGCATTTCCATGAGGTTAGTTGTGCTTTTCTGTTGTGCCAGTCCTGACCAGTGTGAACTGTGCATTGAGGACGTTGTCCCTGCTTGCCAAGAACAGCAGAACGGATGCACACCACCATGCTAAAATTTACACCAGGCTGACAGACACATCCATGCTCACAGCTGGCTGCATCCTGGGGGCTTGATCTGAACACTGTCCATGTGGTTAAGTTGTCACTGCTTTACAAAACAAACCCAACCCTCTTAAGCGGAGGAAGGAGGTAACAGGAGCATGGAGAAAGAAATGTGTGCGTGTATATTGGTGTGTGGAGCAGAAGGGAATAGGCCATGGTGTGCTTAGCGATACGTAGCTGAAGCTGAGGGAGGAAGAGAGCATTATTTCTGTGTGTGAGTTGGAAACTGCTGGGGTTTGTGTTGCAAATGGCTTTACCCATGTCTGTCAGTAGTGGTAGCAGTGATCTGCCAGGTCTGGGTGGTGACCAAGCCACATGGAGCTCAGCTCACCTCCACCTTTGAGGGAAACTGAACAAGATGCTGCGTGTAATCTGAGGAGAAAAAGTGTGCGATAGGATGGAAAGTGACCCAGATCTCTGGCACTGGGCAGGGGCCACAGGCCAGGTGTGTGATCAGGGCAAAGGAGGTGGGTGAAGTCATCCAAAAAGTATCTTCATACATGAAGACTAAACTGGGGAATAATGAAACAGCAAATTACGATTGGTCTGAGAGAAGTGTCAAGAAGAATCAGGAGTGGGAGGAAGCAGAGGATGGTTTGTGCTGTTACAGTCATGCCAGGCTTCCGGTGATCTGGTTCAATCAACACCAGTTTCTTTTGAACCACTAGCACTCATTGCCCTGGGTAAGGAAACCTATGCTTGAAAGCAGGCTCCAAAGCACTAGACCTGAGGGAACTGGTTAGGGAACATAGCGGAACTGTGGACAATGTGGCCCATCCAGCTGGGAGTTGCCGCACAAGGGTGAGGAGAAAAGGGCAGACTTGCATGTGAAGGGAAGAGAGAAAGAATAGAGCAAGAGCTGTGGGTTGCAGGTGGGAGAAGGAATTATGATAAAGAGATTTGAAGATGTAAGCTGTTCTGATATCAACTAGATTTTAAGCATTCTCTTGGTCACATTCTTTCACATCCCTTCTTTTCCTAGGGATCTCCCATCTTTTCTGTAGTCCAAGCAGATCTGGAAAGTTGGTTGCTGTGTGGTTGGTTGGTTTTTTTCAGCAGGTAAAGAGAGATCTTTCCTGGATTTTACCTGTGTGTCTGTCTTCAGGGAAAATATGAGTGTGGGGTTTTTCTTTCGTTCCTCCTCTGAAATGTACTAAGCTTCTTCTCCTGCTCTCTAGGCAGCTGCCCCTTGGGATAGGAAAAGGAAATTAAACAGCTAATGGTTATGCTTTAATTGGGCTTTATTGGAGTCAACACAGCTTATGTTCTGCATATGTGCTTCAGAGAGTCAGATACTAAAAAATCCTGTCTTTGCTATTATGAGTTTATGAGAAAGGAAGCCCAAGGAAGATCGATACATCCTCTGTGTAGATTACAAATGGCTCATGACGTATGTCCACAGGAGCTGTTTTTAGTGAGGGTAGTCTAGTTATTATGGATTTGACATGAACTTGGCCTGGTGCCCTGAGGGAATGCAATGTAGGCATAATTTGGTCTTCCTGTAATTGTCTATTTAACTTGGCAATCCAGAGTAATTTTTTCCTGTGAAATGAGACTGAGACGTCACTAAAGCGGTGGTCAGATTAATTAATGAGACATAATAATACTCCTAATAAAAGCCCATGAGCTGAGTCCTCTTCCCTCCCCTTTCCTGTCCTCCCCTGCTGTCCTCCCCTGCTGAGAATGCAGCTTCCCAGGAATCCATGAGTCACACTTCGTAAAGGAGTTTCTTCTTTAGTTGACGCAAACAATACGGTGGAGAAAAATAATAAGTGCAGAACCATCTGTTTGATGAAGTCCTTGACATTTTATTTCATTTCCCCCTATTGCATATTAAAGGAAGTAAATAGAAAAACATTTGCTAATTATACCACTGTTTACTGATTGCTGGGGCGGCTTTTATTGTATTTATCAGCAGCACTGGTCTGTCCTGCAGTCCCAGCTTCAGCATCCACCTTTCTGCTTTGTGCTAGAGGAGCACAACAGCAGCCATGGGTGCTCGGTAAGGCTTTTGAGCCCTTCATGTCCAAGCAGCTCACACAGGGATGGAACCATATCCCTTCTGTGTAGACAGGAAAGCTAGGAAAGGTGATGGGGCCACATGGTTTTGGGGTAAAGTGCTGAGTTAATGGCATAGCCTGAAGCTGAGGTTAAAACCCTGTCCCTGAGGTTGGATATTGAGAGGGAATGGCTCCTATTTCCTTTTGTGCTTAGTTTCTTGGCTTTGCATTTTGGCTCAGTAAAGCTTGACAGGGAGGGTGAATGGCAGCTCTTTGCTGTGACTTTGATAGCATGAGCAATGGCTGCTGGCTGCCCTTTTGAAAAAAATCTCCTGAACAGGCCACTCTCACTACCTTCTTCTCAATGTGTTGGACCATGTGCTTGTTTCCACGTCTGGTTCCCTTTGTAGGTATAGTTTTATGGCTTAAAACCGGTCCCTGTGCAGTACAAGAGATGAGCAGTAAAATTCAGAGCCTCATCCCTCCCTCTGTCTGGGATTTGGATTTGGCTAGTGGTCAGAGAAAGCCAATGCTATTTGAAAACAAGCTGGTGGCCAAAGGCCAGTTTTCCTTTGCAAAATCTAAACTATTGGCACTCATTAAAAGTGACAGCAATGAATCAAATGGCTGTAAACTAAAGCAGTTTTTCTCCCACCACACCATGTAAGGCCACCGCGAGAGCAACTTGGCCTAGCTCATTACTAGGAAGGGAAAGATTTGCAATGCCAAGGAGGACACCGTGACCTTAGCTTGGAATGAAGACACTAGGAAATTCAGAAACATCAGCTTGCCTTTGGAAGACAATTCAGTGTTGTTGAAAAAATCTATTTCTGGTTATTTCCTTGGGTACAAAAGACTTGATGAATTTTCCAGTCCACCATTTGGACAGAAGTGATTTTATTACTTATACTTTCATGAAGATTCTATCAGTAGCGCTGGTCATCCTGACAGCTGGGCGTTTTGACTCTCCTCTCTAACATCAGCTCATTCAAACAGATTTATGTTCCCTGTGCCATAAACCTCTCAGTTCAGAACACAAATAGTGGAAGATATATTTCTCCATGGCTCTAACCCATGGTAACACATATGCTAACTTGGCTCCAAGGAGTAAGCATCACACACTGGCATGTTCCCTCAAAAGTTATCATGAAAGGAGTTATTTTAAAGCTAGAGGAAGATGGCTATCAGATTGTGAAAAAGATACCCAGGGTTCACACCACTGCTTGAAGCACCCAGCACATGGAAACCATCCACTCAAGCAGACCCCAAATGGCAAGAATCATCTTCCAAGCTCCAGGGTAACAAATCTAGGAAAGTTCAGAACTGACGTACTGGCTGAAATCCATGTATTACATTGACTGTTGACTACACGAAATAACATAGTTTATATGGATCACTTCATAAAACAGTTATATCTTCTGACAAGTAGATGTGTGCAGTACAGAGAAGTCTCTATTGGTTCACAGTTTGTTTCATTTGGAGGAATCTAGGTGTTCGCAGCAGTGGTCTTAGCTGGTAGGTAAAAGTGCATGTGTGTTTCTTTTCTCATGACATAACTCATTCTGTCTTTTGTGGCTTTCCATCTCCAAATCTCTTTCTGAAACATGATTATACATAAAGGAGAAGCAATAGTTAGCTTCTGGGTTGATATGTCTGCTTTAGAATCTTTTAAATTTTATTTTATATTTTAATTATGCTAGTAATGTTCTATTGATTCATGGGAAGGAAAACGTATCTGCCTCTTGGAGTTAGATGTACAGCCTCCCCACTATGTTTTATACTTGTTTTCTGAAGTAATTTAGAACCAAAATGGGAAATATATATGATGCAATAATTTCTTCCTATACTTCTCATATGTAAGAATCCTGAACCAAAAGAGCTATACCTTGGGTGTTCAAAGAACTTCCAGTTTCCATCCTACAAAGCTATGGGCCTTGGGCTGTGTCAGTGTGTCACAATAAAGGATGGTCAGGCAGGAAGTCCTGAAGCAACCTTTTTTATAAAAGCATTAATAATGAAGCTGTGGAAAGTTTCTTTCCACCAGGTTTCCAAAGAGGGAATGGATTCCAGTCACTAAAATGTCACAAGTTTATATTGTCTTATTCTGACCTAGACCACTTCTTATTCCATAAAAATGGCTGTGTAATGTGTGTTTATTTGTGTGTAATGTTCTTGCTAAACCTTCATAAATGATGTCAAATGTGCAGACTTCTCTGTACTTCCTTCTTCATGCTGAGGGTGCCCACAACTGCTGACTGATCTGTCAGATCCCATCTTTCTGGTGTTGTCAGTCATAGGCTGTCGCAGACCATTGTTGCAATGCTGTCTGAAGTGCAAGTGCTGAAAAGAGCATGCTGAACAGGTACCACGTCACTGGGGCAACACCGAACCCCTCTAGAGAGCTGGAGCTCAGAGAGCTCCAGGACAGACGAAGGATGCATCCCACCTCAGCACACCACTCTCCTCAGAGGGATTTTTTACTCCTTTCTGCCCTCAATCTGACCTTTTCCATGCATTTAGTGGTGTACCACGGATGCCCCTGGGATTCCTCCAGCTGTGCAGTAGAGACTGGAAGACACTGAAGAGGCCATGAACCTCTGCTACTGTGAAAGCATGATGTGCCTAAGTGTTTGATTAAAATTTAAACCTCTCTTACCTTCAAATCTGACCCGTTGCATGTTAGAGGTGGATTGGTGTGAAATTCAAAGCACAAAGGTAAACCTTGAGAGATGCCTTTTAGACCCAAGAATACAGAATATTTTCAGCCACCCCAGGTTTGGTTGCAATTGTGCTAGGAACTAGTACTGCTGCCTAACCTATGGAAATTACCAGCATATTAATAGCTTGCATTTGTTTCTTTAAGTTTCAAGGGCTTTCCACTTGTACATAATACCTGGGGTGAGACACAGGCCTTGTTCCAATGTGTTGAAATGTATCCAAAGGTGTGATAAAAAGGTGAAGACGCATGGCCAGACAGGTGCCCTGATTTTCAGTACGATGTTTTCCTGTGTGAGTGCCTGGGGCTGAGGGCTTTGTGCTAGCAAGCATGAAGGAGACAGACGATACCTTCTTTTTGTCATCCGTCCCTTACTATTTTACTTATAAAAGCAGCTGCTTACCTGTGGCTGCCTATCAGCCCAGACGGACGCAAGGTTTTGTATAAATAAGCAGAAGGACGAGGTGCAACCCTGGGTCATGGGACAGGCAGAACTGAAGGGGCTGCAGGAGAGGTGAGGAAGAAATGCTGACAGCTTCCCCACTAGTTGATTAGTAGTGCTGGCGTGCCTTCAGAGGAGGTCAGCCTCCGCTCCCATGCCCAACGGAGGAGATCCACAGTCGCTCCCAGCAGAAGGAAGAGAAGGAAGGAAGGAGGCTTTACTCAGCCACGGTAACTCCTCAGACACTCAACAGACCAGCTGATGGACAAGGGCTCTATCATTCTTGCAAAAAATGCTTTGCTTGCATGGACTTGACTTGGATGCATTTGTGTAGTTCCTGGGTTTGACATTCCTCTGTTTGTGAGCTAGCATAAGCAAACACGTTCTTTTGATCTTCCATGCAGCTTCGTGATACTACACATGCAGCTTCATGCTTTCATTCACAGATGTGAGAGTCAGCTGCCACATGGGATCTCCGGGAGAAACTGTTTTGTGTGTTTTTAAAGGAAAATTACCCAATTATTTTGATGGAGTTAATGTGGAGATGGTGACCTTTACATTCAAAGCTGTTATGCTACAAATGTTCCAAATACATTATGTGCTCTGCTAACACTGCTGACAGGTTCTACATGATTAATAGTGTTTATAAAGCGTGTACAAGAGTTGGGAAGCCTAGGATAGAAGAACCAGTATGGGATTTATTTTGCACTAAACATGATAAATATACAGTTGGGCTTGAGGTATTTTTTTTTTTGTTCTAGAAATGACCTAATGATGGAAGAGAAAATCACTAATTCATTAAATGAGCTGTTTAATTTTTCTTGTAAGAAAAATAAAAGCAAAGGATATTGGTAGTGGTTGGTCCAATATGTACATTTAGATTGATCATTTTTTAAAGGAAGACTGATGTTTCTAATGCATGGTTTTTACTTCAAGTTTGGCCTGGTTCCTGCTTCTCTGGAAGGCTGTAAGAACTTTTCTGTCAACTGCACCAGGTCATGGTATTGCCAGGGGCCACACACAGTTGGAGGAAATTTCAGGGTGAGTTTGACATGTAGGTAACAGAGGCAGGTGTTTAAATAGGGAAAAAGGTATAAGGATTCCCATTTGTGCTACTGTGAAGATGTTATTCAACAAAAAGGCAAACACCAGTTGTTCTGCCTACTCAAGGGACATCTTGGAAAGATTCTTTCTCAGCTTGTTTTAATAACAAGACATCATGGCTTGTTCTTGAGCTCTCACACTTGGGAGTCTCCCACTCTCACAGTTTGTCCAAGTACAGGATTCTCCTCTTCCCCACTTGGTGCTGTGGCAGAGCTCCCTGCCCTCCCACACAAAGCCATGGGCCTGCATCGTGGCACCCATTTAAAAACCTGTATAACTCTGAGGAGCCTTGACTCATTGTCATGATCTGAGAAGAAGCAGCACCTTTTGTGCAGGTCAGTGCAGATGGGGAGGGGAGTTCTCAGTGCCCAAGCAGGCACCCACTGAGCTCCACATGGAGGTCTCCTGCACAGATGGATGGGTGGGCTGATTTGTTAGCCGGACTTTAAATTGTGATAATGTAATATTTACAGCCACAAACATTCAAGTCAAGAAGCAGGATTATTTCTACATCACTTTGTGGCTAACACTGCACCATCATAGAAACACTTAATTGCAGCAAATAGTTTCTTATTCATACCGTAAGAACGTGTGTAAAATTTAAGCTCCTTTATACAATTCTGGCAAGGCAAAAGCACTTAGAAACATGTGTAAATTTTGTTTATACTCACCGTGTATCTTCTTAGGCCTATAAGAGTAGAATGAGGAGGCTTTTACATAGATAAGTAGGGCATGAGCATTGATCTTGTGCTTTTCATTCTACCACACATTAATAACAATAATGACAATAATAATAATAATAATAATAATCCACAAGTGTTTTATGCTTCAGCTTTACACTGAGCCAGAACTTGCCAGAAGTAGTCAGTACTTTCACCATTAGCTCTGCACTAGCTGCCATACTGATTTTAGAAGGCTCAGGGGAAAAACAAAAGCATCTATAAAGGCATTCTAATTTTTAACATAAGCTTGGTCTTTGATTGTAAAATGTATCTCATTTGGTCATCTTGGTTTTTAAACTTCATACCGTTCTCTGAATTCATCACTTGCTGCAGCTGCTCAGCGCTTAGCACCTGTACATTTACCACTGAGAGACTCCAGACTGAACCAGAAGATTTTATTGGCATTGAGGCTAATGGCTAAACTTTCAAGATTTGTTTTTCAAATAAATGCACTTTTTTCCACATTATGCTTTCAGCAATCCAAAATAGTTAGAGGTTGCTTATGAGAAACCCACCATAAGGCCCTTTAACATGGGAATCTAAAGAGAACCAGATTGAAGTCTCTTTACAGAGTGAGAGTTTTTAAAGAACAAACATTTAATGAGTCTTTAAGCACAGGTTTCGACTGATTTTAATGAAGAAAAACGAGGGAGGGGTCCCTCTGTGTTTCATGCTGTACTGTGAAAAAGTGGAAATTGAATTTGTCTCTGTGGTTCTTTTTTATTTCTGAGGGCATTTAAATTTTATATTTTTCCTGTCTGTATACATTATTTTATAAACCTTCTTATCCTTGATAGTTAGTCTGGGACTGGTTAGATCTCCTTCTCTCACATACACGGATAGTCTGCTTATGATTGAGTGTGTGGTAGAGCCCTTTGTAATTAGTAAAGAAAAGGCCATGAGAACAGAGTGGCAGAGATAAGTCTAAGAAATCACTCTTTCCAAACATTAGGAGCAGTCAGAGCATTGATCTGGAGCAAAAGCTCTGTGGAGCTGACCTGGGTGAAGAGCTGGATCTCAAATGCCCATATAGGATGAAACATGGGTGGATGCCTGGCATCCAAGGCTGCTTTCATTCTCCTTGACTCTATGTCTTGGCAGTTCACTGAAGAAAGAGGTAGGGAAAAGAGGTGGTGGAAATTTCCCTGAGTCTCTAAACATGAGCAAGGAGAACCTAAACCTTACAGCCAAATGGCTGAAGTCTGGCAACATGAGACCTGTCAATACTTCAGTATTTCTAGTGTTCAGCACCTGTCAGCATCAAGGCAACTGCACATTTATTTGGGGTGGGACTCTAAAATAGAACTAAGGAGCCCAAGCATGTTACAGATGGACTTCCACAGAGGCAAATGTACAGGGTAGATATTTTCCAGCTAATCAAAATCCTCCTTGCAGGAAAAATCATATGCCAGGAATAAACAAAACAAGAGCTAGTAACTATTCAGGCTCCTGGGTGATATGCAGGTATGGCTTTTGTATCCATCCAATTTTAAGTAGCTGCATATTATCCATATGTAAGCAATGACAACTTTTTTTACCAGTTATGTGAAGTTTGTATTTGATTTGCCCAGATCTACTCAGACCTGTTGTGTACGAGTAACAGCATTCAGTGAGTTTCCTGGTCTGCTTTGACTAAAGTCTTATATAAGATAAAGACTAAATGCCTAAATCAGTATATATTACCTTTAAAATGTTACTATATGCAGCTGGAATAAATGGTAATTTTGACATAATGAGAATATTTTATCTACTATGTTTTATTATTTACAGCCTTTCTCCCCTATGCTTTCCATATTTTTCACCTGCATATACCTTTGGCTGCAGAGAGCAGTACTTACGAAATATTGAGGTATTTATTGATTATCTTATTAGCTCTGGCTTGCATTTGAGCCAGAGCGATAAACAGTCCTAACCTTTTTAATCCTTATTCAGAGATCATTGGATGACTTCATCACATAGTATGAATGCATCATGAATCACTACAACTGAAGGGAGCACGAGGGAAAAGGAAACTATTATTAGGCAATATATTATCAAATGAACTGTAATGATTTCCAAGATCTCTTCAGAGAATATTATGTGCAAACAGTACTTTCAAAGAGTTATAAGTGTTTCTTTTTGTTTGTTTGTTTTGGGGTTGGGTTTTTTTGTGATCATGCTGTAAAGCATTGTTAGAATTTTCTATGGAAAATATTTTTAATCTTTATTCTTGGTATAGCTGAAAATCCGCTCTTTTCAGGTTTCCTTCAAGGAGAAAAGCAACTCTCCCTGTCATGATGTGACTGTGAGATGAGGTCTATTCCAAACTCATCCCATTTCAGACTTCTAGGCACATTTGTGCAATATAATTATATTTGAGTTTTCCTCTCAACTTTCAGATTTTTTGCTGTCCGACAACAAAAAAACTTAACTGCCTTTCTCACAGAAAACCATACACGTTTTGGCTTCCTCTATGCATAGAAAGTGCCTAACATACTTCTGAAAGTAAGTGCAGGTTAGGGATGTGTCTGTAAGAGTAGATAACAAGATTTACTGCCTCCCCAGGGGAATTAATTGAAGAATGTTCCATAACAACTGCATTAGTCATCATTAGCCCCACCTCGATCTCGGCAGCAACTATTGCTTCTTTTCTTGAGTCTTTGTGTTTTCCTAATTGACATGCACGTTGAAAGGCCTTGCAATAACATGGAATTCTTTGCAGGATGGTTAATTTACTGATATTGTGTATCCTGTAATAGATTTTTCTCAACTGCTGTCCACATGGGAGATCATCTGGAAATATTTTTAACCCTTCCTCGAGGGTGGAATATTCATTTATGACTGCTATAAGGAGATTTGTGTGAAACAGGGAAAAGCACTTTTTTCTGGCGCAGTACAAGGGAAAAATCCAGTTGAGTTGTGTGGTACCTCAGAGAGAGTCAGGTTTATGGGATATAAGGGCCCACTAGGAAGATGGCATGGATCTTCACTCAAGTGAATGCATCTTCTTGTTTACTGAAAACCTGAAATCCTCAGGCGTTAGATCATGTCAGGGAAGATAGGAAGGATTTTGCAAGGTTGCTTTGTTGCTGTTGTTGTTTGGGTTGTTTGTTTGGTTTTGGGTTTTTTTTGTTAGGATCAGTACAGATGAGGTTTGATGGCAGTGAAGCTAACTGAATGTACATCAGTGCAAAACTGGTGCAAATGGGAGTTCAACAGAAATGTTTTCCTCCTGAGACATCTTTGTTCCCCATGGAATTAGCCAATACTTTTAGAGATGAATCTGCTGTCAGTGTGCATGGAGAAAGAAGGCAAAAGACAGCTGCCAAAAGCTGTGAAATCCTATCCCACACTTCCCCATACTCTGCCTCTAAAAGATCTCTTAAAGATGCTGTTTTAGTAAAAAAAGCAAAAGCAAACATTTACCTTTTTTTTTTTTTTTTTACTTCCGTCTGTCTTTCTGCCTGTCTTTCTTTCTTTCTGTCTTTCTTTGACAACAAACTTTTCCAGGGCAAGACCTGAATCCTCTTTGACTTCTCCCAACTCCAGATTTCACATTTCACTGGTGTTTTGAATTTTTGGTCTAAATGTTTTTATTTCCCACTCCAGAATCCACTCTTTAATGCAGACCTAGCATTTACTTCCATCTTCAATCAATAGAAATGAGAGTTTAAATCTTTATTTTGGACTTCTGCTTATTCTCCTTCCTTTCCCATCGTTATTTTTTGGAGACCTTGGATGATCTCTGTCTGCAAGTGGCTGCACTGCAAGTACCTCTCTCTCTCCGTTGGCTTTGACTTTTAAAATTTCACACTAAGTACTAAAGTACTCAAGGGCCTTATAGAAACTAGCAATTTGAAGGTGAGGCTTCTTCAGATCAGGACACTGACTTAAGCAAAGTTTTCATGTGCAGCACATAAGGAATACACTGTGAATTGTGGCAAGAGATGCTTCTCTTATGTGAAGACTTTGTGAGTCACGATTACATGTAAGGTAATATTACAGTGCAAACTCTCAGACTGCACCTGCAGTGCTGGCAGGTTGTCAGGATCCTCAGTATCGCAGCTTGGTATTAGACAGTGTGTGCTATTGCCGGGCTACTGCCTCAATTCATTCACTCATCTGCCGTGATGCTGGAAGTGTTGCCCTGCCAATGCTCTGCTGCTGTTATCCCCTAGGTCTCAGCGGGAAATATCCTTGTATCGTATTTGCTCAGTTATCTGCCTTTTCTGTTTCAATTTATTGCCTCTCTGCCTCTTGACTTTCTGGGTGTCCTTTGGCAAAGGTGTTTTCCTTGCTCATTTCTTCTCACCCCTCTTGCTGACTAAAGACTGGGAAGCCTGCAGAGCCAGAGGGTCTGAGATGCTGCAGCTCCTGCCTCAGTGCAGGCTCATGCACAGGTCACCCTCTGAATGCTACTGCTACACTGCCTTGTTGACACAGACATTTTAGAAAACCATTTGACAGCACATCTAACTCCAAGGGTGATTGAGCAGCCACTGCATTGCCTTATCTCCGTGCAAATGCTGCTGACCATGAATCAGAACAGCTCCACTGCCTCTACACCAAAGAAAAGCTGTTGCAGCTTTAGTCACTCCTTCCCAAAACAAAATCAGGAACAGTTTGGACCAACCCAGGCATTAAAGCAGCCACTTTGGACTGTAGAGCACTATTTTGACCACAAGCAATTATCCAAAGGAGACATTTATCATGTAGAAGCCTTGTCATCACATTCTTCTTAGTCAATAAATTAGGTTTGTGCTTTGAAAACTTTCAACCATTCCACAATCAGAAAAAAAATAGAAATTGTTCTTTGCAGAGGTTTTAGTTTAAATCAAAGTTGCTAACGGAATCAATGTTGGTTGTCTTGCTGTGTATGTTTGGGGTTTTTTTGGTGGTTTTACCCTTGTGGGACTGTCTGCTTCATCTTCTCTTGGTGTCAGTCTTTGCTAGGCCAGAGTAGCACCCTTCTGCCTTTGACTTTCATGGCAAATTAATTATTGGGCCATTCATAGTAAGAAAAGCTAAGGAAAGGGTGTGACATAATCTTTGTGAATTAAGTGCTGCCTCTATTTTTCAGCCTTTGGCAATCTACCAAAGGGAGGCTAATTAATGATTCTCTGTTTTTTTAACCTCTCATATTCAGGTGATGAGCAACAGCCACCTAAAGCTGAGGTAACTCAAATACTGCTGGGGGTGCACAAACTCAGGTATACATCTTGCACGCAGCAGGACGTGGTAGACACAATATGTTTTCATTGCTGTTTCCTAGAATAAATAGATTAATAGATTTCAGGCAGCAGTCTAACCTTGCAATTATCTTGTCTGACATACTTTATTACAAAAGCTATAGATTTTATCCAGTAATTCTGGACTTTAGCCCAATAAATTACTTTGAGGTAGGGCATATCTCTTTGGAAATGCATTTGCTCTTCAATTAGAGACTCCAGCAAATGAAGAATTTACCACAGCCCATAGTAATCAGTTCTAAGTGACTTATTCACATTGTATAAGCTTACAGTTTATTTCCCACTGAAACATCTGCTGACTCACAAATTCCAGCCACTGGGTCTTCTACTTTCAACTGCTGAAGGAGAGATTCTCATATTAGCTCCTTTTTCTTCAGAAGAGTTGGAGGCAAGACAGCAAGCTATCTCTTAGCTTTTTTTTTTTTTTTTTCCTGTGCCCTGTATATTGACTTCTTTGGGGACTTGTGGTAAAGGTAGGTTTAAATTGCTGTAACTGCATTGCAGGTGCATATGGCCATGACAGACTTTCATCCTGGTGGTCTGGGCAGTGCATACCCATGATACATTGCATATGGGTCTGTAAAGCTGGGAAATACATGGCCTGGGCTGTGTATGGAGTCCCATGTCTCCATGGCTGCATTAGTGGCCCAAGTTAGGCTGAGTAGATTCTCAAGAAATGCTTTTAAAGAATGAGGATTTATGTCCCCATCCCACCATCTTCTGGTGACTCTTTGAGCTCCCTCTCTATTGTCAAGAGGCTTTGTAAAGGATGAGCACCTTCTCCCTCTGCTGTGGGCAGACAGAATGAAAGCTGAACTACAGCAATCCCCATCCTTACCAGCTTACAAGCACACCTCTGTTTCTGCAGTGAATCAGAGGGAACAGCAGTGTTGGGAAGGCAAGCTCCTCTGATCAAGGAAGGGTCTGAAAGGGAAGGCATCACCTTTGCCAGGCTTTGCTGCTGTGAAAGCAAGGAATGAATGCAGAGGAGATTTCTTGAGTAGCCATATCCTGGCCTCAGCTTCTCCATGGGGAGCAGAAAAAAAGTAGGCCTTTTATGCCTAGGACTTGACTATTGGGCTGGCTGCTCTTTGAAACACAGCAGTGATGAGGCAGAGAATGGATGAGGAGAGAATCAGTTTCGTGTGATGAGAAGGGAAGGAAGAAATCAAGTGGCGTATGCATCCCAGAAAGTAAGTGTAAAGTGTGGAGCCAGAGCACAGGGTGGGAGACTGGGAAGAAAAGGGCTGTAGGTCCTGGAAAATATTAATAGGGAAGAAGAAATAGCATAGGGAAAAAAGGAGAGGGAAAACCTGCTTGATTGCTGAGACCACCATGAGGTTCAGCAGATGGTGCTGCAGCCTTTGGAGGCCCTGCAGGGAGGCAGGGGATGGGGGCTGCCCCTGCTCCTTTGCAGCAGTTCTTGGGGCTGAGCTGTGCCAGCTGGAGGCAGCTGAGGGGTGGCAGGACTCAGCAGCACCACATCTGCTGGCAGGTCCTCTGCTCGTTTGCCCCACGCCTCAGGAGAATGGGGGTTTTGGCCCCCTTGCTGCATTTTCTTTTAATTGAAAAGCTACCTACCACCATGTCCACCATAAACAGTGGCATGTTACCAGAAAAATATCCTTTCATATGGGCTTTTCCCCTCCCAGCTCAGCTGCTATGTGTGTTTGATGCACTAGTAAGCAGGTCTCTCCTGAGAAGTAGCCACATTTTGGGGATGGGCAAATTTTGGTATAGGGCCTAGCCTTCCCTTTACAGTTCTTTGGCAATCCTCGAGATAAAAGACAGTGTGTATGAGTAAAATGAGTATGAAAGCTTGCTTTCTGCATGGGCTATCAGCTAGCTACAGTGTGCATAAAAACACGCTCATGATTTCTCTGTCTCACTTACTTTGACATTAAGCACAGATAGACTCTGCTTTAAGAACTTATAGAGAGCTGTTAGCTGATCTGGCATTTTCAATTCCCCCTGAGTGCCAAGAACCCTGTCCCAACTTGCTTAAGATAACCAGATGTTTAAGTGACCTAAACACTTTTATAAGTGGTACTGTAGTTTGTTCAGAGCTGTGTGACATTCTGGGTGTCCTTTATTCTGTTTTGGCTCATTTCCCTGGAGATTTCCCCAATAACTTCAAAAAAGATCTGGCCCATTGCTATTTTGAAATTTAAGTTTTATTCCTTAGCCTAATAAATAGAAGGCTGATTGATTGGCTTGATTGACAGTAATTTATTTTCCAGCCGGCACTTCCTAGCTCTTTTTTATGCAACTCAACAGTGTGATCTTCTTGATAAAATGTTTTGCGCATAGCTAAATAAGAAGGGGGAAAGAGAGAGAGAGGGAGGGAGGGAGAGAGGGAAGGCACTTGCAAAGTGCTGGAAGGTTTGGAGGAATTCCTCTGCGGGGAAAAACAACAAAGGAAGGTACTAGGAAATCAAGTATTAATTTTCCACGCCACCATTAGTCTGACACCTGTTAGACCTGACCATTACCCAGAGCTGAGGGGGAAAAGGCTAATCTCTACCACATTTATATCAACAAACTCAAACAAAAAAGCGGCCTAATTATCCCATTGAACCTGTGTCAGCTTTAAGGACGGCTCAGTTTCCCAAACTGGCTGCCTGCCAGGGCTAGCAAGCTGGGGTTCATAAGCTGCATGCTAATGACAATGTCCTTTCATTCCAGCAGCGGCATAATTGCCAAAAGCAGTTTACAGGCCCATTATTTTTATGGTCATATTTCAGAAGACGAAGTCAAAGGTCAGCCCAGGGTTTACTTGACGATGCATTGGAAACAGTTTGTTTAGCAGAGATTGCATCTCAGTGATAACAGTGGGGCACCTAAAATAGCTGCCTGTTTTTCCTGGGCTGTAAGGGGAGGATGGCTGAGGAAGGCAGCAAAAATTACGAAGATGGACTGAGTATAGCTAAATGTTTAGTGGTTCTGCTATGCCTATTTTGCTTCTGCTTCTGGTAGTGTTTTGTTTCTCATTAGTCAGCCTGACTTGGTGATACGACATCCAACAGGATTAATTTGCTTACAGTAGAGAAGATTTGAAGACCAATCTCAAAGCTGACATAAGATGCAAAGTTAAATTCATAGGTTTTTGTTCAAGGATTAATTTTTTCCCAAGCATTTCAGCTGAACGGAGTCAGAGGGATGGTTGGTGCAGTGTTTTAACTGCCTTCATTGCAGAAACTTGATATTTGGATTTGAATTAGGCTGTATCCAAAACTCAGAGATGTTTTGGATTCTTTTTTTCTATTTGGTCAATGATTACACCTGGTTTGGGTGACAGAGATCAGGTTTGGACAAGAGCTTTCCCACAATGGTACTGACTGCTCTGGTCAGTTGTCTTTGTTCAAACCAAAGTTAGCTCAGTTTTCTCTGGCCATTCTTGCACTGGAAATAAATCACACTAAGTACATTAATTTATTTTTTTTTAATAAATTCCCAGTTTTCTTAGTTTCTTAAAAAAAATAAGAAAAAAAAAAGGCAGTCAAAAAGGAGGAATTTCAGCATTTTTATTTTTTGGAAGCGGTGAGGAAAACAGGCAAGTCAGCCCTTA
Organism: Actenoides hombroni; assembly: GCA_024336885.1. NCBI lineage: Eukaryota > Metazoa > Chordata > Aves > Coraciiformes > Alcedinidae > Actenoides > Actenoides hombroni. The sequence continues at coordinate 2,689,665 of WUAM01000309.1, forward strand.
ATTTATCTCCAAATGCCTTTGGAGCGGTGCACAAGATCTGAATTAAGAGCATGCTTGGATTTCTGGCCATTTATGCCAGGATTTCCTCACTAAGCAGTGATTCGTGCAAGCAAGAAACCTAAGTGGACCAAAGTGGGCCTACAAGAAAGCTGGAGAGGGACTTTTTACAAAGGTAGAATAAGGGTAATGGCTTTAAAAAATGAAAAAAGGTAGATTTAGATTAGATAGAAGGAAGAAATTCTTCACCATGAGGATGGTGAAGCACTGGAACAGGTTGCCCAGAGAGGTTGTAGATGCTTCCTCCCTGGAAGTGTTCAAGGCCAAGCTAAAGGGAGCTTTGAGAAACCTGGTCTAGTGGGAGGTGTCCCTGCTCATGGCAGGAGGGTTGGAACTAGATCATCTTTAAGTTTCCTTCCAACCCAAAAGATTCAATGATTCTATAATCTCTCATGCTACACAGGGCATGCCCTGGGTCATGGGTCTGGGTGTTGCCATAATATGCCTTTGCTGCAGGGACTGTCTACTGAGTTGCACATTGACATGTAAAGCAGTAAGACTACAATTAACAATGACACACAGAGGAAATAATTGTCAATTGGTATTAGTTTGATGATTAATGTGATTTTTACTGACTTTTTTAAACTTTCTCCCCATCTATGCTGTAGCTGTATCATCCTAGCTTCTTTGAGAAGGAAAGTAAGATCTACATATTTTTTTCTGCTTCTGGGGTTTCTTTGGCTGTCAGTCTGGCACCACTACACAATTCCCAGAGAACACCACACTGCTACTGTCTTGGTGGGTATATAAGGGAAAGGAAGTGAGCATGGAGAGAAAGAGCTAAGTTTAGTGTACAAATATAACACTATAAGGAAAAATGGGCATCCCTCTCCTTACAGCCCACCTTTCTCTCCTTTAGTAAGGCAATTTGCATGTGGACCAAATGACCACTACCCTGAAGGCTCTCAGATAGAAACATCAGGATGAAAATTGTTCAAAATAGCGTGTATTTCAAATGCAGAAACCTCCCTATTTGTCTGAAATTGGAATCCAGATGACTTGTCTCTGTCTCAAAGATAAAACCCTTGTGCTGCGAAAATCACTGAAGATGATTTCCTATTCCAAGGAAAGCACAAGAAAAATGCAAAATGGCTGAAGACAGTAATCACATATTCAAACATAATTACATGTTGCAAAAGTTAAAGGAAGGTGCACAGAAGAAGTGTTACTAAGATACTTCTCCCAGCTTCACTGTGTGTATTAAAAAAGCAAATGAAAACTACATTTCTCTTTAAACTACGGTTGAATTATATTTACTACAGTAAAACTACAGGAGCTTGGTACATTATATAATAATAAAAAAAATGCTAGTTTATTAAGTCAAATAGTAAAACTACAGTCAGTCTCTGCTCTATCACAGTAATGTGGCAAACCATGCTGACTGTGGCTTTATAGTTTCTCTAGCATCTGCAGTTAGTTATAGCAGTTTTACTATCTACATTTCAATACACTCTTCTGATTAAAACTCCTCATAGTTTTTTTTTATTAGATTTTCTGTCTACATATGTTTGATTTACCAAGACATTGTGAAATAGAGAAAGTTGCTTTGAAAGTTCCCTTGATGTCTTGAATTGTTGGTAAAATACAGTAACAGAAATAGAAAAACAGGAGGAAGTTAAAATCCGCTTGAACTTCCACCGTAGCATATCAAATTGTGGGGGGCAACTTATCCATGGTAGATACTGTTCCTATGGTAGAAACCAGTTTTCCTCAGTGGCCGCTGGGTTTGGTCACTGTGAGACAAAGAAGCTAGACTAGCTTTGCCTGGGCCAGCTGGCTAATTCTTGTATTTTTGTGTCGCAACCCGCATGCATAGTCCTTCAAGTGTCGTAAGAAGATATGGAGCAATTCAGTTGGGATTAATGGCTAGGAAACTCTACTGACTTCTCTGTCAGGGCAGTTGACTTATGTTTGAGCTGAACATGGTATTCTGGCTAAAAAACTGGAGGCATGGGTTAGCCAGGGAGGTAAGGGGCAAAAAATAGCTAGACATTTTAGATCCCCTGGCTACAGAATTGGAGACTCCAGGGAGGATCATTCATGTGATTCTGTGATCTCTTCCAAAGTCAATATGTGGATCTCAGTGCTGAACTGTCTGCATTTCAGGTAAGGCCTTGAAAAGAGGGAGCCAGTGGACGTTAAGAACCTATTACTGGGCTTCTTATTAAACTAAGATTTTACTGCCTTTCATCAAAGTTTTCCTTCTCTTGGTTGCTGGCTAGCTATCCTCATTCATCAACATATTTAGTGTTCCTGTTAAAGTGTCCCACACCAAAGTAGCTGTTCTCTGCTTCAAAAACAAGCCTTGGCTTCAGGGAAGCAAGTGGGAAAATATCCTATTGATGTCAACAGGCAGGGAAAGAAATGGGCTAAATATCAGCTTGTAAAGATGTTGCATGTGACGTGGCCCTGACAGTTACTGAAGTTGTCTGGGGTTCATGGAATTTGCTGTGGTTGGAGGATGCAGAAAGGACTGCACAACAACAGTTGCGCATGGAGTCATTTCTTGGAAGCAATGGTTATCACACAGAGATATCACCCAGTTTCCATTTATTTCACTTCCCATGGGACAGCACAAAACCCCAGAAGTCAGTTGTCTTCTTTGCTTCCAGAGACTGTCCTTGACTGTATGTGGCTCAGGGCAGATGCATGCATGCCAAGTTTACAGCCTTCTGTTTGATCCATATGGAGCACACCCCTGCCTCACTGCCTAGCCAGGAAGAGCAATTACCAGGCCCTCCTCTGTTTTATATTTCCCTCTTCATCTCTGATACTCCCCCAGGATGACTAGAAGGTGATGAGACAACTTCAGGGTCTGTTAGCCCTCCAGTGATGGACATCATGAGTGATGCAGGGAGCTGTTTTGAGGAGCAGGATATGGACCATAAATTTCAACAGATGTGAGAACCTGAAAGCCATCCACCTGGAGAAGGGGGTAACAGCCAAACTGAAACCTTTCAGGATGCTCTGGCTCTAAGAGGCTATCAATCCATCATTATCAGAAACACCAGTTGTACAGTTTAAATACTCACTTGTTTCGAATCATAGAGAGACATTTCAGGGACCTCTGTGCCTTTCTTTGTTACCTTTTCTCTGGGGATCTTTGGGTTTTGGCAAAAATAATAAACAAGGTTTTTTATGGGTTATGCTATAGCTTAAGAAAAGTCAAGATGTGTTTTCTAGCACCAGTGCTGTGTGACAATTGTGAGGGATCAAAGAATTTTTTCCTTGTTCTGTGTCAGAAGAACTTAAGAGAGAGAAAATCTCATTTACATCCTTTCTGCCTCACTGCAAAGCTTCAGACCGCCAGTCAGTCCTCACATCTGTATTGCTGTTTCAGGCTTGAAAAAAAGCATATGCAGTGCTTTTGGTCTACTTCTAAAAAAACCAGAGACACAAAGTACCAGTGGATGTCCTGTCATATGTTTACTACAGATAAACAGAAAGGGATGTCCTTTACCTGCAGTACAAGCTCTGATAAGATTTATTTTTTTTATGATTTCTTCTATATTTTAACTAAAACATCAATTTTT
>WUAM01000309.1:2700109-2770768 GCA_024336885.1 Actenoides hombroni
TAGCAGCAGACACTGTCTGTGAAAACAGGCTGCTAACTTCAGAAAGTGCAGTTAATTAGAAGAACTGAGCTGAAAAGCAAAATTACTGAACAGAATTAGCTCTGTTTTCACTTAAACCAGGACAGTTAGTAATCCAACCAGCTTGTCTGGCTTTCTACCCATGTCAGCCATTGATCACCAAGGCAATTTTGAACCTTCTATCCCACCAGTTCATGCCTCAGTTTACCTGCCTACAGACAGGACAGAAACTTCATCTGACTGAGAAGCTGTGACTGTGCAAAAGGGCTTTGGATAGTTGGATTTTGTGTGTTGGAAGGACACTGGGAAAGGACTTCAAAACATTGTGTTGGTAGAAGTATGGTGATTAAGGCAAGCTGAAGGTCTTCTCTTTTTGATAGCTACATCAATGACACTACATCCATTTAGACTGGATTTTCACCTTATCTTTACTGTCATTAATAGATGAGAGCCTTCTCTGCTGTAAAGAAGCACAGCTCTTCTGGCTTTTTTTTATCAACTGGAGATCCTGCCAGAGTAAATGAAATCAACGCTTTAGCCTTTTACATTGTAGGATGAAGGCAAAAAGTGTATTACTAATTCTAGGACTGTTCCAAGGGTAAACATGTCCATTTCAGGAAGTCTCCTGCTGGCTTGGAAGCCACCATTGCTAGCTACAGATGTATTTCCAGGAAAAAAGCTCTCATTATATCAGTTTATATCTTGAAGACTCCTGTATGTACTTGATTTTGTTCTCTTTCCCAAAGTGCGAGTGCAGCCTTTCCATTTATAACAGTCATTTCCTTCTACCTGCTTTGTTTTAAAATCTTGTCTGGGATAAAATATAGAAGGTCAAATAACATGGTATTTGCTATAATTCAAAGTTTAAATGGGTGTTGACATATTCTGCATTGTTCACTGCAGGACAACTAGCATTCACATCTCAAGTCTCATCAAGACACCACCACTAAAGAAATGTGCTCACTGTTCAGCTCCTTTTTGAATGATTGCAACCTCTCAAAAATTAATCCTAAATTCAGTTTTAATCTGCTTAATGACTGCTTCATGAGGCAGCTGACTAAGGTTACAAGGACATCACCTAACAGGAGATTCCTTTCTATGATCTTTGCATAGCAAGATGTTTCTGAAGAGCTCAGGACAAGAGAAGGGTCCAAACTAGAACATTCGAATTTAAATTTCAAATATCCTGAAGTGTGAGGGGGGTTCAATTCTGGGGTTTTATCTCCTTCTCTCTTCAGAGCTACTTATAAATTTTAGACTTTTTTTTTTTCTAGTGCTGTAGGCTTTTACCAAAACAATGAGGACTGATGCTACTCTGTAGACAGGGTTTCCAAGAACATCATAACATGAGGATATCTTTCTGTTAAGGAGCACAGGTTGCCTGAACTAAAGATAGTCTGCCAGCTGATACTGGCATGTAGTCTGCACAACAAAAAGGGAATACTCATCACTGAGCCAAGATACTCACTGCTGCCAGTGCCACCTCCTCCTCCTCACCCTTTTCCTCATTTAAGTTAAGGCTTTCAAGACCCATGTTTTTTTTATGTATGCATACAGATCCTTCTATTTGCAATTCTGTCTGGAATACATCAGTCTTAGAATTGTTACGCCAGACACAAGTGAGATAAATACAGTCATCATAAAGTTGTACCAGATTTGTAGCAGCTCTCATGGTGCAGGTGAGCACGTGAATTGCGCAGTTGGACCCTGAAGTTAAAATAAGAAAAAGTTTATTGGTTTCATTCACACTTTTTATCAGAAGAAGCATTTTCTAAATTAAAATAGTTATATTACTAAGCTCTTTAGAGTATAAAATAGACTTGGACAACAGAACCCATCAATACTGCATGTTTATAATTTAGTCAATGAGCCATGTTCCTTCTAAGTTTAAAAAAAAAAGTTATACAGTTGCTTGCTAACCCCTAATGCACTTAATATTAAGCAACCCAACCTATTTCTTTGGCTGCTGCTGTATAAAATGAGGTCACTGTTGGCTGCAGATGCATACTAGACTAGGACTGTTGAAGAGTGTCTGCTGATAATAAGGATATCTCTTCACAGCTGATAATACTAGTTAGCACTTCTGTAGCACTTTAGTGCAGACTCTCAAATCACTTCACGTGCAAGTAATACTTTTCAATCCCTTCACCGTGCCAGGGAGACCTGAAAGAGATCTTGAGTCAACCATATAATAGGCCACAGAGTGAAGAAGCCAAGGAGAAAATTCTCTGACATTGACTGGACAACACTATTAATTTTAAGCTTTTATTATGATGCTTCCAACCACCTCCAACATTTTCACAGTATTTGATTTTATAACATTTTACACAGATCTGCTTGCTAGAATAGAAAACACTTTAAGAGATTATTCAGTACAGTGGAAAGTTATGTTCCACCTACAGCACATTAATCAGTGCTTGAAATGTGCTTGCTTTATCAAAAGTGTGCTGACTACACTAACAAATGTCGTCTTCTGGAAATACAGCTCTGTAAGGCCCCTATGACCTGCCAGCACTGTCTATTCCTTTTACTAATTACGAACTTATCCCTAGGGGTTGGAAGTTGCTTTTGGTTTGCTTCAGGATCCAACATTTCAGATGCTAAACCAAACCACCTGTGCCTGCAAAATGGATAGAGATCTCAGACAAACTGGTCATCTTTCATGATCTTTCCATTTCTTGTGCTTTGGCCAGAAATACAAAGCCATTAGTCTCTGTTGTGTTATCGTGGTGCACAAGCCCTGGAAGAACAGAGGCGTTTAAACCTTGAAGAATGTAGTGAGGGGAAAATGCAATTGAAAACCTATTATCTTTTTAACTAGCTTCAGAAATAGCTTGAGCTCTGACAAAATTGTAGTTATTTTACTTTGTTTAACCTGATTGCCTGAGCCTGTGGCATATTGCTAAGGACTCTACCTTTGCAGCTGATGGAAGGAATCTGATGCTGTGTTAATTACAGCATTTTTGTGGCTATGCTGTTAGAAAAGTAGATCTAATTGGGATTTTGTTGTGGTGGGTTTGGTTTCTTTTTTTTAAATTGTTATTTGCCTAGAGAATAAATTTGCAGTAATATGCTGATCTTGACAGAGATGTCCTTGGAAAGTTTCCTTAGGAACATGATGGAATTTTTGTCTGGAGTTGGACATCCTTTTATTTCCCATATGTGTGTGCTCTGACATGTCAGCCTTTCACATCCCTGTGCAACTGATCTCCTGCTCCTTGTCTTCTGCTTCTTATGCAAACATTTGAATGCTTTTGTTTCCTATTCCACAGTAGGATTAGGTCTCCTAGATAGGGAAAAGCACTTGTTACCTAATGCTACTTCAGTCGGCAGCACAAGACCTCCCAGCCAGCCAGAGACCTCAAATCCCAGCTCTTCCAGGGCATGCCCAGTATGCCAATGGAGTTCAGTAAGATCATCTTACATCATCACCATGTTTGCTTCAACACCACAGTATTAGTGTCTTTATGCTTTAAGCATTATAGAGTCTTTTCTTCACACTCCCAGCATGCTGCTGCAGTGAAAAACAGGAATTCTGGCCTACAACCAATGTTTTTCTCATGAAAAGTGCTAAGGGATCATTAGGGTCCACCCAGACCAGACAAAACCCTCGTTTTTAAGGCTTCATCTGAAATACCCACCCACTGTGAAGCTGAACAGGACTGAATTTATCTCGAGGAAGATAAAGGCTGAGTCAGCCCAGCTGGGACTTGGACCTGTGGTTTAGAGAAAAGTTAGGCACACCACATTTGAAGGTTAAACCACTAAGACATCCCCATGAGCTAAGGTAAACATACCATCATTTACCCTTTCCTATCTTTTGCTTGCCAAGCTACGTATTATGTGCATAGCAAAATATGCATATTACTCAACTAGTGGAACAAACATGGGAGACTGGAAAAAACCCAAAGCACACTCTAGCTGGCTACATGTATAGTAGAAGTGCATCCTTTTCTCATAAAAGGCAAATCAACACAGCCGTAGTTTCCTGAAAGGGTCTTCCACCTCCACCACAGACTGAGTTTGGGCCCCTGCCCCCAACCCGCTCTTTGAGTAGAGCAGATTCCATGACATAGCATAACGCAAGCTGTTTCTTTGTCTGAACCGTCTGATAGGGAAGACAAATAAGGGCTGGGAAGATCATTCTGAAGGGAATACAAGTCAGCTACATTTAAGCCTAGAGGAGAGAAGCTGTTCAGGCTTAGTGCCTAACATAATAACAGGAGGAGAAAACAGGTCAGGAGCCATTGCCCTCCAGAAGCTCAATTCTACTGAAGTCAAGAGGGAAATTATCATTGACTGCAGCAGGACAGGAACTAAGCTTTGGAGAGAGAAAAGGAGAAGTACCTTTAGTGGGACTGCCTTTTTCCATGTTTTTTCTCAAAGCAGCGCTCCAGGCCAACAGCTCTTTTTGCTCTGTCAAGACTCACCCATCCAGAGTAATTCACCTCCATCTCATCACTGAGGAGCTGTTGGGGAAAAGAGGTCAGACAGTGAGAACCGTGAAAAGAAACAGTATCCACAGATGGAACTGCACTCCTATCTTTTCCATCTGCCATTTGATACCCAGGTCCTTCTGCTTTCACTCGGGAACCAACATCAGTGATGTTCTGGCACTGCACGCTTTGCATGCTCACCTTTACTCCCTGTCTCCTCACCCCCTCCATCCACTGCGCCATCTTGCCTTATCTAATTTATTGTCTGTGCATCAGGTTCAAAACACGTCAGCTCAAGAATATCAAATATGCTGGATAATGTAATTCGTGTTTAACATTAAAAACAAAACAGTCTTTATTTTTAGGTAAATTATTAAGTTCTAGGCTTTGTTTTATTTTTATGAGACATTAATATCCATTAAAACTGAGTATTTTTTCCAGGTGCACAGTTTCCTCTCTGAAAATTATTTCTTCTTTGAGTGTGTCCAGCCCTGCTCACAGTATCCTTTCTCTTTAAATGTACATGAATGTGTTTGCCTTGGCTGTAGAGACCAGGTAGTATACAGGACATACTCTATACCCCATACTTTGCCAGGTGAACTTCAGCAAGTTCATCCCTTACCCCAGGCTTCATGTTTCTAAATTTGAAAAGGGGATAATATGGAAAAAAGATGTGGCTCAGTACTGAGCCACCTGAAAGCACTGGGTTAGGATGTTAGAGTGTATGTTATCCCCAGTCCTCTACCAGGTCATGAGCTGCAGTGTAACATGCATGAGAGCTTGCTTGCTTTTTCAAGGTATACATGTTTCCTTCATGGATGGTGTAGCCTTTCCCTACAAGCCCCATACTTTCCCTATCTTCACATGCTGTCATGAAGCAGGAGAGCATACAGAGGATGAGATTCACTCCCAGTTATAGAGAAAGCCTGTCTCAAAAGCTGGGCCACTGCCCCATTTTCCTGAGCATGAAAACTACGTTGCACAGGAATCCCAGCTCCTCACAACACATGGGAAAAGGCGATCCCTTGGGACAAGGCGGTCACTCCACCCATGGATGCAGGGATGCACAAGTTGCTCAATTCCTTACCACTCTTTCTTATCCTGCAGGCTTTTTTGGAGGAGAGGGGTGGGTACAGCCACACAAAGGTTGCTCCAACACAGCCCTGATCCACCACCTCACTGCAGTGATGTCCCTGTGGTTGGGTCCTGCCATTCGCCACCCTCTGTGTATGAAAGCCCACAGCTTCACTACCCCTCTTGGTGCTAAGTTGTTCAAGTGCAGCAAACTGCAGAGAGCTGTCAGCAGGGGAAAGGCCATCCTGGGCAGCCTCTGATGAGCAAATGTGCTGCCCAGCTGGCAGCTGCTGGGAGGTCAGGTTTCAAAATCACCTGCTCTGGCTGAAAATACAGGAACTCGCCTGTCAGCCACTGGCCAGTAATTACTCCAAAGTCATCTGCACCTTCCTTGGCTGCATCCTAATTGAGGCTTAACAGGTTTTATCCTCAGTGTTTGAAAAACAGGCTTCTCTCAGTTAAGAATCAAGCCAGTTAAGCTGGATCAATTAATAATAGCAAATGCTTTACACTCCGTTGGAAATTCTGGTTGTGCAGGTTAGATAGCCGTACCCACACGCACACCTCTGCAGGAGCCTGGCACTGCTTGGCTCCACCAGCAGAAGGCTGGAAAGGGCAGCTCTGGCCCAGGTCACCAGATGTAGCTGTAAGATTGAGCAGCATCCCTTGTGTTGTTCTCAGATGCAGCCCTGCAGTAACTCCAGCCCTTGGCAAACCCAAACTGAGCACATGCAGCATTGAGGGTTGCCTCTGACAGATTGAGGGTTGAGCTTTAGCCTTTCTTTAATTCTATTTCTCTTCAAAAAACTAGGATCTAGGACACTTGTAAAGTGAGCAGAAAATGGGAGAGGGGTACTCTTCTTATTCCTTGCTACTAATAAGAAAAAGATTTCCTAAGTATGAAAAGCATTAGTTTCAGCATAATGTTTCTTTTATGCAAGCGTCTGTGATTGCAAGGGAACTATGGTGTAATGCTAACGCAGAAGCAATGACCAGAACAAACCTTTAGAATGACTGGAAAGACTTTTCATGGCTTGCTGTAAAGTATTTATTAATTTGGTTAAGAGATGGCCTTGTGCCATATCCTGCATATGACTATGTATAAGAATTTCCCTGGATACTCCCTGGAAAGATTTACCATTCCTATTACATGATAATGGGACCCAAAAAACAGATCAAAGATGGGCATTTTGAGATGAGAAAATACTATCTGAGACTGCTGTCTTCCTTACTTAGTCATGGCCACGTACAGAAGATTTAACTGCAGCCTTCGAGTTTCAGTAGGGACTTTGTTTTTTCTGGAGTCGTTTGTAATCTGAAAAGACATCCAATTTGCTAAGCGGAGACTGTAACTGTGGGAAGCAAAGCTCATTTCTCCGCTGAGGCTAACTCTTCTGTGTGTTCACTCTAACCACTTCTTGGTTTGCTGCTATTTTTAATTGCAGTGTAGCTAAAATAAACAAAATGCTCGCCTACAACAGAAAAAGGAACAGCTTCAACCTCCAAAACGGAGGCAGCTATTGTCGTCATAATTTGTTGGTCTGTGGGAAGCTGAGATGACAGGTCTGGTCCAGTCCAAATCCTCTTGGTTTCTTTTGACCATAAGATCCTCCCCTTTATGCCCACCTATGCCTGATCGTAATTGGACATCTCAAATGCAAGCACACCAGAAAGGGCTGCCTTAAATCAGCACTTCTGTGTACAAATTTACAGCATCAGGCCCCTTGGATAACTTTGACCATCATCCTCCCGAAAGAGACTTCACAGAAAACATTAAGTATTTAGCAATACATCAGCAAAGCTAAAACTGTTTCAGTGTAATAACGTGAATCACTCTTTGGCCATATGCTCCAGTGCCTGACACTTTCCTAAGAATCCTGTTGGAATTTCATGGTATTTACAGCACTGGGAGATATAACTGGGTTTGTACTGTGAGTATTAGCTGATAAATGGTTAACTATAACTTTGCAGAGCTGTGCACTGTAGAAATGCTACACATTGGCTTCTATGTTGGCAGTCATTCGAGAAAATTTCTAAAGGTCCAGTGAAATCCTGCAATACTGGGTAACAGCAGAGCCTGAATGACAGTAAGGCACTGACATTTCTGCAAAGAAACACATATCCATCTCCTAAATCCAGATTTCTACGTGCTGGTTTGCTCTAAATCAGAGCTGTGACCACAAAGGCCTGGCAAGTGGCACTGGTGTTTTTCCATACTCCCACTGTTCATCGAATGTTCATTTGTTATTTGTTTTGTTTATGGTTTGTTGTAATAATAGCTAACCCCTAATACTTGTCTTAAGAAGGCGGGAGCATCTCACCTTTATGCTTTAGTGCGTTGATCCTAGCATGCATCTGAAGTTAGTAAACCGAGAAGTCGGCTATTTTTTTTATTAGAGTTGTTTTTGTCATTACTGATAGCACTGCTGAAAAACAAGCCAGAGTTAAATGGCCACTGAGGAACGGTTTCTTTTTCTTAATATAACACCATTCTACAGGGATTTGGAAAAGGATTTAGATGAGACTTGTACAGTAACAGTACTTTGATGAAAGTTGTTCATTACTTGTTTAATAAAGATCATGTGCCCTGTTATAAGCATCAAAACTGCAGTTCATTAATCTTGGGAGAAATTTTCCCTCCAGTTCAGATCTTGACGGGAGGTGGAGAGAAGGGGGGCAGGGAATGGCCATTGAGGGTTTTTTCCACTTTCAGGAGAATGGCATGTTCCTCAGGGAGACAGTAAATTGAAATTAAGGCTGTTTCAGTTGGCCTACAGGATATGCCTGCAAATGTAGACATATCGAAATGGTGAAAAAGTCTGTCTGTGCCCATTCATATAAAGTGAATGGGTTGTAATGTTCTCCAGCCCTTGGGAACAGTGGCTAGATTGAGGAAAGAAGGCAGGAAGAATGAGATGGATTTGACATAAGTATATTTAAGTGCACTGAAGGCTTTCTCTCCTCCCTGTGGTTTAATGGTATATTCCACTGGGGTCTACAAGGAAGAAAGAGAGTGAATCCCTACAGCTTTCTTTTTTAAGGATAACAAATCTTAAAACAGGTGTGAGCACAGAAAGATCCTCTTACTTGTTTTTAAGTCCTTCTCAGCCAGCCGGCATTCTGTGTGTATTATTATCATTCCACAGAATGAGCGCTGGGGAGAGGGGACCAGGAGGGGAAGAGGAGCTGGAAAAAATAAATGACTGCAAATGAATAATACGAACTAAGTATGCCGGTCATGCTCTATGAAATTTATTATACTGTGGTTACCAAGAAGACATATTAGCCAGAGTAAAAAGAACAGAAAATAAAAGGTTGCAGTGTAGGGAAATACCTTCTTGCCTCTTGGCAACATGCAAAACATGGGAATAAGTGTGATGGGAGCTCAGGCTGCTGAACAGCTTCCCCAGCTGAGGGTGCTGGCTTAGGCCATCTGAGAACAGAAAAGTGTGCTCTGAATTTGCTTTCAGTAAAATATCAAGTTTGTGTGTGTATGGTCAGAGGGGGACACCCTTAGATGTTCTGTCCATGAAGCAGTGGCTTTTCTACAAAATGCTGATCCTGGCACTGCAATCTCCAGGTGGGGCACGGGAGAGGCAGGGTCACTATCTCAGCTTGCATTTTCAGAAGCCTCTATTGAAGTTCTCTGGGTCCTCCTGGAGGGAGGACCCAAAATGGCATGCTTATTGACCAGGACTTGCTCTCCAGGAGTTCTGCTTGCTCTTCACCCTGCTGGGGATCTCAAAGCAGATGTCTGAATGTGTATTCCTGCTTAGAAAGAAGGGCCAAGCACCGACTGGCATTTCTGCCTCTTCTTTCACATTTCCTGCCCACCTGCTCCAGGGAAGACTTGTGCAGACAGAGCAAGCTCCAGTTGTCACTTTGAGAGTTCTAGCAAGGTTTATGAGTCTTTCCTGCTTGTGGGAGTGTGTTGTCAGTAGTCAGAAGTAAAGAGTATTAAAAGCATGGTAGGTCTCACTGAGTCTCTGGGTGTTCAGAAATTTCTAGTGGGAGATTTTGCCACGGTTCTCATGATCCTAGTGAGGACTAAACGGTCAGTGACTTTAAGGAAAGTGATCAGCTGAATCATGGGAGTTCACAGTATGGTAACTCTTAAAAAACAGGAAATAAAATTAACTTTCTTACTCCCATTCCAAAATATTTACTAAAAGGAGTAGAATAAATTCCAAACTCCAGACTAGGGCTGCCCCAAGTGGTTGGACCTTTGAAATTTGGAAGGGAACTTTACAACCTTTGCCCATATGTTTTTGCCTCCCCCTTCAAAAGTCTGGCAACTTTGCAGAGGTTTCCCCTTATAGTTGTGAATTTCACATGGAAATATAACGGTTTCATGAGGAGTTTTGCGTTTCAGCTGTAATAAAAGAAGAGATAGGAATCAAAGACAGTTGTTCCAAGGGAGTGGAGTCTGCAGTGTATAATTACAAGTCCCTCAGCCAAGCGCAGATGCTTGAACTATTTCAATTCTTTTATTACTCTCTAGAACACAGCCAGTGAAATGTTGCTAACTTAAAAGACTGCAATTGTCTCTCTTGTTTTCCCTTCTCTTTTTTCCTTTTGTTCGTCTCTTGGACAGTCCAGGAGAAAGCAACGCTCTTTCGCTGGATATAGCCCAACACCATTATTTGTCGGTGAAAGGAATTTTCACCTCTAGAAAGTTAGCACCATTTTAATCCCAGGTAAGATTTCATGGGTTTGCCATGAGCTATGTGAGAAGTTTTTTTGGCTATGAAGAAGGAGGACCACCATGATTACCTTCAGTCAGGCTTGAGTGCAAACTCTAGGAAATATGTGACAGAAGCTAAAAACATCAGTTTTTTTGATGCAACACTGTTTTATTATGCATAATCTCTCCTTAATTAGTGGGTCTCTGTGCTACCATTGACACAAATGCAAAACAGTCCACCCGTTTAAATTTCATTGTTGTTGACACAAGTGAGAAGCATATTCTGAGTCCGGGTTTCTAATGAGGATTTGTCTTAGGCCTGCTAAAGTGGACCTGGATTTCATTTCTCCGTTTTGTTTCAACAGTTGTCTCCATTACATGCTGTAATTCCTGCATGTAGCTTTTTCAACCTGGCATAAGGACAATAGGTAATTCAAATATCTATATTGTCCCTGCACCCTGTAATGGTATTACAATGACAATTTTATTACTCTCATAAAATTTTTGCAACTTCCCCACAGCACATTGTAATTTCACCAATGGTTGTAAAAGGTCTTAAATTATATTTGTACAAAATTGAGATGAATGGGTTTTAGTATTAATGCATTTCTCATTGTGTAATAGGAATTTTTGTCCCTTTCCTTTTGCCAAGTGTGGAGAAAAAGCAACGTGGTTCAAGTATTTGTCAACTCCCATTAGAAACATTTAATACTAATAAAATTTATGGATTTAGTTTCCAAGGATACTGCCAGCTAAGTTCATGATTACTAAATCAGTACTTAAATACAACCATTGTTCACCTTATAAATTTATATATATTGTTCGACGTACGTAAAGTGCAGCTTTGGAGGCTGAGTCAGCAGTGGAGGAGCTTTTTGCTTAGTTCAGGCTTATAACATAAAAGACTTATTACCAACAAAGCGGCAACAATACGGAAAATGTTCCATAAATGTTTCCTAGGAATGGTGGGCAAAATACATCCTGAATCAAAGAGCAGGTGGAGCTTGCTCTATTTCTCTAAGCAAGGTGTTGCAAATCAAGCCTCAGGTTAAGGAAAGCCAGTGGAGTTTCATAAAGTTTGCTGTGCCACCTTCACACTGAGGTGTGAAGTGCTGGTCTCCTTGTGAAAGCAGTTACCAGTTTGAAGTTTCAGCTGCCTGTTCAGTTATCTACATTGAAAAGTCTTGTCAAATTGAACATGCACTGAAGTCCTAAGCAGCAAAGTGTGAAGGTACAGTTTGAGTTGGCAGGAGTCCACACAGCTGTGATGAAACAGAAAAGGGAAAAAAAAGATGGCATCAAGGGAAGGGTAAATTCTGCTCTTGACATCTTCAGTACCGAAAAAATATTGCAGAGGTGGAGAGGAAGAAAGTTGAACATCTTGGTTTTTATTACACATAAATGCAGCACTATTTCAGAAGCAAGAGTATGAAAACAAGTTTCTGTTCACATTCTGGTTTTGCTTGTCATTTTAGTCCTTTCTGAAGTTTTTAAATTCAGGCAAATCCACCTGCAAGGCACTAATTCATTTATCATTGAAAATAGAGTCAAAGAAAATTGACTCAAGTAGACAGACTTTAACAGAAAAAGAATTGGCTCAGGGAGGACAGGAGATTACTAAAAATACAGAGAAGGCAAAGCCCGTTTTATTTTCAAGAGAATCTTCTGCAGACTTTTTGTGTTTTCAATTTTGACTACATTTGTTCAGCTGGCTTCAGCTTTTGATTTCTGGATGTTTTGATATTCTTTTATTATTATTTTGGATAATAATTCCAATTTCTCTGGCTAGGACACTCCTTTTTTTTTTCCTTTTTTTTTTTCTTTTTGTTCCACATATGAGGAGAAAAATAATTGATGCTGTAACTCCCTGAGGCTCACTGAGCGCCTGGGAGAAAAACGGCAACAGCATTTCATCTGCAAAAATGTTGCTTGAATGAAAAATAAAAAGCTGAAGCCACATGTTTGGAGCAAATGTGCTTTAACTAATGGATCCCAGTGTATTATTAACTCACAGTAACTCATAAATATGACAAGTGTTTTTTTCATTTTACACCGGCGTCCAATTAGAGCCAAATGACGAACCGTCATTGGCAGCTGAGCTGGTGTCCCTGAACAGTACTTATCTCCTGAAGGATTGTCTGCAGGAGTGAGCCTGGGCGGGGAGGTGAGCGGGGAAGAGGGTGGCAGGAGCAAGCTGTGAACACGAGGAGACATTACAGCAGAGCTCTTCCACATGAGGTGAAGAGCAGAGCATCGTCCATCACAGTTCCTGGAGCTGGGACCTGTGGCCGTAAAGTTGACAACAAAGAGGAGAAAATAAGACTTGCAGGGCTGGGGTGGGAGCAGGGAAGAGTGAAAGGGGAAGGAGTGAAGAAGGAATTATAGAAGGAAAATTTCCTGACAAATTAGTTTTTATTTTCTGTTTCCATTTCTGACACACGGAAGGAAATGCTCTGTGTTTTCTTAAGGAAGTGCAAATTTCTCCACTTCATCCATTTTAAATCCTCACCCTTAGGCCTTTTGTACTGAAGCATAAAGTTTGGAGGCCTTAAATGGTCATAACATTTCCCTGTAGAGTTTGGCCTCAGAAACCTACTAACAATTCTGGAGGGCTAAAAAGGAAAACCATTTTACAGCAATTTGGCAACATCCATTTATAAGGGGTTCATATGGAGCATCAATTTATTCTCATGGTTTCTTTACCATATTTGATGAAATATAAGATGCAATTGGAACAAGCGGCTAAAGAAAAAAGGCCATAAACTTTGAAATGGTGTTGTAAAACACACAGTGTGTTAACGTGAAATAAGTTACAGACTTAAAAGAATTTACAATGGCTTGTTCATATAATAGTAATATAATAGGCCTGCAAGTTGCAGATGTTTTCTGGTAAATCTGGTATTTTAATACACGTTCTCCTTCAGTGAAACTGTGAGATTTGGATCTGGATAATAATAACTCAGTGACACTGGAAAGCAGAGTTGAAGGAAAACTAGTAAAAGGGGGAGAGGGAGAAAGTGAACAGGAATAGAAAGTGCAGCAATTGTCAGCTTAAGCGATACTCCAGTTTATTTCTGCATGGAAGTCAGTCAATCAGATTTCTTCTGCTTTCCTCAGCTCACTCAGTGGACCTCGTCCTGTGAGTGGGATGTGTGTTCTCCTGAACTCTCCACCACTAGGGTGGGGTGGGAAGTTCCGTGTGAATACATCAGGAAAGAGAAAGCATCTGGGAGAGGACACAGACCCCAGCCCCTTTGTTAGCATATATTCTGTTCCCACACAAGTCCTGCTTACAGCGCAGGTCCACAGCAAGCAAGTCCTATTGCAAACTGTCAGGGGCCAGCCCCATCTCCAAGGGCAATTCCCAAACTCACAGAATTCTTTTTGCTGAAGTCACTGAAATTTTTATTTATATTTGGGGTCTTCAATGAAAGCATGGTCATGGCCTTATAGCATATCACTATATGCAATATATCTGCGGAGAATGACCTGAAGTCCTGGTGGATAATAAGTTAGCCATGAGCCAGCAGTGTGCTCTTGTGGCCAAGAAAGCCAATGGTATCCTGAAGTGAATTAAGAAGACTGTGACCAGCAGGTCAAAGGAGGTCCTCTTCCCCCTCTACTCTGCCCTAGTGAGGCAACATCTGGAGTACTGTGTCCAGTTCTGGGCTCCCCAGTTCAAGAGAGACAAGGAACTACTACTGGAGAGAGTTCAGTGAAGAGCTACAAAGATGATTAGAGAACTGGAGCATCTCTCTTATAAGGAAAGGCTGAGAGACCTGAGTCTGTTTATCTTGGAGAAGACTGAGAAGTTATCTTATCAATGCTTATAAATATCTAAAGGATGAGTGTCAAGAGCATGGGACCAGTCTCTCTTCAGCGGTCCAGTGGCCCAGTAACAGGACAAGGGGCAGTGGGTACAAACTAGAACACAGGAAGATCCACCTGAACATGAGAAAAAACTTCTTTACTGTGAGGGCGACGGAGCCCTGGAACAGGCAGCCTAGAGAGGTTGCAGTCTCCTTGTCTAGAGACTTACAAAATCCATCTGGATGCAATCCTGGGCAACCTGCTCCAGGCAAACCTGGTTTATCAGTGCAGTTGGACTAGGTGATCCTCAGAGGTCCCTTCCAACCCCTACCATTCTGTGAGTCTGTATAGCAACAATGATTTAAATCTGCAGAATTGTGGTGTGTAGAAAAAATTGCAGTGTCTCAGCATCAGCTGTCCTAAGTCAGCCTCACAGATCACCACACACTGCTAATGCTCCCACCACTCTGTGGTATAGTTGGACCTTTGCAACTTCATGCTCAGGAGAATCAATTCCAGGGCTAAGTGCTAGAGGTGTTTTGCATCCTGCCAGGGGACACATCACACTGAGGATATGGTCAATTTACAATTGGCAAGGTTTGCAAGGATTTCAGTCACAAGCTGTGACTGACAACATCCTTAGAGCAGAACGGTAGTATTTAGCTAATAGCTTCCTTGAAAACTGGGCTCAGATGGTGTTTGTGTGTACACAAGCTGGTAGAGAGGAAGATGTGGAGCACAGCCATCAGCTCGCAGTAATGACCAGATTCACTTGCTTTTCCTCTCAGAGGTCTCTATTTTCCATCATCTGCTAGGCACATGGTGGAAATTTCATCCCCCTTTGTGGACCTCTTCCACTCGGGGGTAGAGAACATGTTCCTCCACTGTGCTAGTATGCAGCCAGCCAAAGGCCTTCTTCATGCTGGCCAATGTGGTGTCTACCATTACAAGTAGGCAGCAGCAGCCACATTCAGCATTCAGCCCAAGTACAATCAACCCAGTGACCACTCCTTTATGTGGGAACCAGGCCCATGTGAAGAGTGTCCATTTCAGTGCTTTCCCTACTGCCTTTGTAAGTGTAGGTCCTGCACACTGGAGCTCAAGCTCCCTGAAATAGGTCTGGGCATATTTACACTTTTCATTAACAAAATGGGGATGTACTGTTCAAAAAAAAAATAAATCATTCTTTCTTCTTTGCTGACAGTTCAAAATTTGTCATCAGTTCTTCCCTCTCACTTAGTCTGAGTGTAGTACAGCTGCAGCATATATTGTGCAATGTGGATACATCAAAGGGAGGGAGAACAAGAGAGAGAAGGATGATTGCACCCATTTTTCAGACAGGGAGCACACCAGCTGCTTCTACCCTAACTCTAGTTGTTGTAGAGCACCTTGCTCAGAATTCCTCTGACATCAGTAAAGGCACTTTGAGAATGTGATCCACTTCACCCCATCTTTCTTTGACAATAGCATGAGATTTCTAGTGTGACCGGAACAGTTCTCATCCAGCAACATGAGTTTTGCCCCAAGGACTTGTTCCTGTCACATAAAGACCAGGAGAAGTAGCTGGAAGCAAAACCAGGGCAGTTCCTTGTCTGGGAGGACAAAGCAACCTTTTGATGGAGAGAAGGAAATCAGTGCAATTGTCTCAGCTCTGCCATGGATACCAGCCTGAAGGTCATCAGGCTTCTGTTAATGACTGCAGTCTGGGCTTTCAGGTAGCTGTGAATGACATCTTCTCTCTAAGCCATATTGGGTACCCAATTCCTGCAAAGAAGACAACGCAAAGAGGCTTAATGCACTGTTTTACATAATAGCCCTATTGAGTCTGTTTTCTTATGAAAGAAAACCCTTGCATACTGGAGAAAAACTACTTTTTCAAATAGAAAGAAAATACCGGAAACTGCTGAAATTAAATTGTGGAGAAAAACATCCCCCGTTATTTTCTTTCACCACAGTGTTTTGCTTTTTAATAGATGTTTGGTAATGTTCCGTTTCCAGAGTGAACATTCATATGAATCTGCTACCGGAAACAAATGTCACAAAAAATCTACCGCAGGATTAGAGAAGTCAGGAAAAGGGAAATCAGTCAAGTCAATATTGATAGGGACAAATCTCTGTTTAGTTTAGTTTTATGTCCCACAAAGAAGGGGAAGGGAGTAGGGAGTGCCAGGGAGGCACAGAGACAGGGAGCCTTTCTGCATGCAATGTTTGCCTTTATGGGTAAGGATTTCCAGCATTAAAGTTCCCATCCTGGTTCCTGAAAGGGGGAGAAGGAAAAAAGAAATATGATCCATTAACATCTTCTCACAAACACTCTGAAAGGCAACCACCCACTGGAGTCACGTGTTGTGTGTATTTGGATGTGTTAAGCAATCTCAGCCACCTAATGTCCATTTTCATGGCTCATGGGTCTAGGGAGAGAAACACCAGAAGGAACCTCATACACCAGAGCAGGGCAAGCCTTAACACCGCAAGACTGCTCCTGGTTTGCACCAATGAGATGAGATGAATCATAGAATCATTTAGGTTGGAAAAGACCTTTAAGATCATTGAGTCCAACCATAAACTCTATTCTACCAAGTCCACCACTAAGCCATATCCCCAGACACCACATCTATATGGCTATTAAACACATCCAAGGGTGGTGACTCAACCAGCTCCTTAGGCAGCCTGTTCCAATGCTTGACAACCCTTTCAGTGATAAAAATTTTCCTAATGTCCAGTCTAAACCTCCTTGGTGCAGCTGGAGGCCATTCCCTCTTGTTCTATCACTAGTTGCTTGTGAGAAGAGACCAGTGCCTACCTCTACAACATCCTTTCAGGTAGCTGTAGAGAGTGATAAGGTCTCCCCTCAGCCTCCTTTTCTTCAGGCTAAATAGCCTCAGTTACCTCAGCTGCTCCTCATAAGACTTGTTCTCCAGACCCTTCACCAGTTTAGCTGCTCTTTTCTGGACCTACTCCAGCACCTCAATGTCTTTCTTGTATTGAGGTGCCCAAAACTGAACACAGTACTCAAGGTGGATGGGGATCAGGCATTGCACTTAAGCCTACAACATCAATATTATATGTATTGTGTGTGTGCTCTGCTTTTCACACTGTCTCTATAATCTGATTCAAGCATATGTGCACTCTATTCAACAGAGACCTATTTTTTCTCTTGTATAGTTCAGGCCTGAGGTCACCTACAATATGACACAATGCCAGTACAATATTTCTTTGTATCACACTTGCCAAAACACCACAACTCTCCACTGTGTTTAAAAAGAAAAAAAAAAAATAAAGAAACCACAAGGAATTTTTATTTTCTACAACCCCAATCAGAAGGCAGAAGAAGCTGCCAAATTGTATGATAGAAACTCCTACGCACAGAACCCAGTAGAGTTGTAAACTGAACTTCTGTAGCTTTTTAATTGTAAATCCAGATGCTTTTATCCACAATTCTTTTCAATGACCTTTCACTTGAAAGTCAATTTGTCAGTCTACTTAGAGCGTCTGAAGAAATCATCAAAGCCACATCACCAAGACATTTTGAAGTTGTTGTTACCTGCACAACTGCAAAGTTGCTACAGTTGTTTCCTGAGCCAGGGTGCTCACATCTTGCTCCTGCATGCTCCTCACTCCAGTCAACAGCAGCAGCCCAGAACCTTACCCTTTGTAATCTAAAGAGAGGAAGGAGGGAAGGAAAGTTACTAGGAATAATTACTTGTCACTCCTGTCCTCCACTGAGGGAATCCTCTTAAATAAATCCGGTCCTTTGTACAGTTGAACAACTTGGGTTACTCTGAAGGCAAAGACAGCTTGGATGCACTGGAAATCATTAAATAACTTTAATACTGCTAACAGGGCAGATGAATTTGGCCTCTTGCTGCAAGGATGGATGCACAGCATAGTGCTGGGCTTGGTTCCCCCAGATGAGCATCAACTCTTGAATTCCCTGCCCAGACTGGCAGAGCAGCACAAGGGATTCTCGTGTCTGTATGCAGACTCAGTCACTGCAGCACTTGCTGGCGGAGAAACCACAGAAACATCCATTTGGAGACAGAATCCAAGAGCTCAGATATGTTTCCTCCACCTCTTGGGCTTGAAAAACAGGCTTGAGAAGTTCTGAAGTTCAGGCTGAGTTGTATTTCTGGTGCATTCTAAGTTTGGATGAGCCAGAAATATGTGAAAGCAATATTTGGTGAGGGTTGGATACTCTTGGGGGTTTTTGTGGCCAATACAGGACCTGCCAAACAGTGAGGAACAAGGGAAGTTGCATGCTGTGGGAGGGTGTTTTAATGTGTGGTTTCTAACATGGAAGAAATTTACATGTAGTTTTGAGAAAAAGCTTCTGTCTGGTTCTAATTATCACCTACCAGTTGATTCTATCAGTCCTAAAGGTGGTTACACTCCCAAGCGTTGATTAATTTTACTGTTATTAATTCCTATTTATCTTAAGTGCTGACAATGTAATCAGCCCAATGAAAAAAAAAAAAAAACAGAACTAAAACTCCTGCATTGCTGAGGTTCCAGGCTACAGGATGGGAATCAGCAACCAGATGAACTGAGTGGGTTTGAAGAAAATGCTGATATTTTCAGAAGACATTTCCTTCTTCCCCTTTTTGGCTAGCAATGGGTGGGGGGAAAGCACATGTAAGTGGTAGGAGCTGCTGTTCATGAGTCATGAGAAGAGAGAACTCAGAGGCACAAAGGAAAGGAGCAGAAGGTGTAAAGAGGGAGCAAAGCTGGCTAGCAGTTTCCAAATGAAGAAGATCAGGAGGGAGAAAATAAAAAATTAGATCAGCTGGTGCAGGGTGAGGGCCATCAAGGCCATGCTTTTCTGGCTGGGAGAGAAGCAACAGCTGATGTTTGGAAAATACACTCTGTGTGTCTTTGGACTGACTAATCCTCTAGTCATTAATGAAAATATTTAACACTGGATGGGAAAAAGGCCAGCAAAGATGACAGTTATCCCCAGAGATGAAAAAATCAGTCAGGATAGAGCAGGACCTGCCCTCAGCTATCATCCAAACCTTATATGGAATAGAAATGAGAAACTTTTCAGGTTTGGAAAAGAAAAGAAAAACTGGGTGAGTTTGGAAGCAGAAATACAGGAGTATCATGAGGAAATCTGTTCTTCTATTACTGGCTTAGTCAAAAACAAGCAGTATTGGAAAGCTCATGAGAGAGTCTGTGTTTGTGTGATTCTCGTCTGATTTCTACAAGAAAAAGGGGTCAAAAGTTTATCCAAAGTATAACCAGCATCTGAACTTTCCAGTGCTGAGCTGAACCTCTAACCCAAATCACTCCTCCAAATGTGACACTATTTAGAACCACTGTTTCAGTTAACCCACTTCATGCTCAGTTATTAGCCTGCCTTCACCCTGTCTGCTCTTGCTTACGAAGATGAATCCTCATAGCTAATATTCCTACTGTTGAGATGCATAAATTGAGGCCAAACTTATTGTGAAAGACATTACACCACGCCTTCCTCCTGCTTCCTTTCCTTGTATTCTTCGCATTGGTGCCTTGGAATGCACATTAAACCATTTCAGACGGCCTTTACACTCAGGTACATGGCTCAGCAGGGGAGATGTGGGCTGGACAGCTGCAGTCACCCAGAGTGCTGTCGCTGCTGCTTTCCCTGCCAGACCATCAATCTCACTCTTACATGGTGACTTGCTGATTTGTCAGTGGGTCTTACCCAGTGTCTTTGCCTTTTAACTCTTCAGCCCTAGGAGTGGGGCTTATGTGTCTGTCTCTCCACTCCAAGAAAAGTCCAGTTTGAGAAAGCTATGGCCCGTGGCGTCACTGCTTTACAAACACACAGGTATGGTGCTTAGTAAATATGCCAGGGACTAAACATGGGAGGAAGTGTGGGGTCCCAGGAGCACACTGGGATGGGGAGGCTGCTGCTTTTAAGTAAGAGTGGCTCCACTGGCACCCATAGGTCCTGCCTAGGGCTTTTCTGTGTTATCTGTACCTCCCCAGTGTAAGGAGAGCAATCAATTCCCACTCTTGAATGTCTCAGTGCAGATGCAGTTTGAAATACGAGAACTGTGTTTCAAGCCAGCCAGGCCAGCCTAAGAAGTAAAATAAGTTCTTCTTATAAAGCAATCCCCACATAGCTTTGTCAGCTGTAGGGACTTCAGGCAGCAGTTAGTTAAATTTGCTGAGGTGCTCCTTCTTCATAGACCTGAGCCACGTATTCAGCAGCAAAAATTTGGTGCAGTTCCACATAGCCATGAGATTAAAAGCAAATCCTTGAAATTATTTAAGATGTGTGAAAGTAAAACCTGAAAAGTGAACTCTGAGGCTGTATAAATTTAGGATCCCAATCTCATTTTAGAACTTAATCTTTAGACTTAATCTGTAGATTGAGAATTGTCATATTAGAAGCAAAGAAGCTCTGAAATTTATTCAAACATACTAGAAAGGTTACCCCTTATCAAAAAAATTCTTAGATTCCCTCAGACATTTGTATTTTCCCAGCTGATTTTTCTGCTTCAATAACAAGAAGAGATGCAACTTACAGAGAGACACCACTTCTCTTCTATCAAATACTGCACATTCCAGAGTGCTTGCTCATGCTACATCCTTCCCTATGGAGCCACTGCCTAACTTTCCCAAAGCCGATATTAATATCACAGACCATTATAATACAGTTATTTTCATGGAAGCCTGGGAGGAAGTCACATGGCATTAATTGGTCCCTGGTGGTCATAAGGTCTCCATTTAGTTTGTTGGTTTTACTCGCATAAGCAGCAATGAAGTGAAAAGCTGAGGAAGTAGCAGTGATTGTCTTAAATGAGTATTTTTTTAGTACCTGTTTTGTTAATGAATCATTGTTCCTCTTAATTGGATGAACATATTTATTAGGCAGTGAGAAGACACACGCACACACATTCTCCACCAGCCAAACTGAGTTTTCACACCTTCTGCGCAGATGCAAGGTCTGGACTACCTTGGGTACTGGTGACAGTGTACTCTGTCTAATGTCCTTGGGCCAGGAATCATCTCATCTCCATGTCAGGAAGGAGCACGGTGAGGTAGCCATGCAGTCACCTTCTTCTGTCTATGTGCTTTGCTGAGAAACAAAAAATCAGTAGCAACACACACACACAAGACCACCAGAAGGGTCTTTCTTGCCAAATACTTCTGCTCCTGTCACCTGCCAGTTCAAAGCAAATGCAGCTCTTCCACTGGTGCTGCCTCCTATTAAACATATGTGCCCGAGTTTGAGACAGCTAGAGCCAAGAGTGTCAAACTGGTCTGGTTATAAACTTGTCAGCGCATATGCATGTGTGCATGCTGGAAAACAGGGCTCTCTGTGTCTGACTACATGCAACATCTATGCAGCAGAGAGGCAGGGAACAGTACAATCCTTCAAAGGGCAGCACTAAGAGCTGAAAGAGGTGAAGTCTCATTAGAAACACGTAATTTCTATAAGAATTAGAAAACTCCTTTAATACTGATGTTTAAATATTTGCAGTGCTCTAAAGATGTGTTTATAGCTCTTTTGCTAGACCTGTTTAAAAAATAAAAATTCTTGTCAATATTTTTTTTTCAATAGAAGATTGTACGTTAATGATCTTTTTTTGTCACAATGTGTACTTTGTGCCAAATTTCTTAACTTTTCTTTGAGGAGCTGAAAATCCTCAAAACTGAAAGCTTTTGGCCAAAACCAGCAAAAGTTTGATTCTGAAATGCTACTGCGGTACCCCACAGGAACAGTAATTTGGCTGCCTCATTCTTTTCAAGGATTTAGACTTTCTAGCTAAACACCAGCACCCAAGATAAATCTCAGGGAGGACTGCCATGATGCACCATGACATCTTTCCTTCAAGAGAGGAAAGGTGTGGGAACTAGGAGGAGTGTACAACAGCCAATGTCAGTCAGTTGAGAACGTGCTCAAACAGCCATTTGCACAAATGGATACCTGAGGCAACTAATCCCCACAAGGTGTCATAGCAGCATTTCCTAATCAAAACTTTCCTTTTTTTTTTTTTTTTTTACTCCCAAGAGGTTTTAAAGTTTGGGCTTGTGTTGGATGAAAATCCATGTTTTCAAACATCTATAAGAAAGAAAACATTTTTCCACAGCTTTTATGGAAATATGTGTATCTTTCAATATTTGCGTATTTTTGTGCCTAACGTTTCTTAGTCCACAATAAATGTGAAAGAAAACCTCTGGAGGAGAGAGTAAAAGACTGCATCCCTCTAAGTCACTGATTTTAAAAACTATCTCAATGTTTTTGAACACTGACATTGTGAGGCATCCAGTGCTAGGCATTTTAGCCATAGTGCCAGACTTTTGCCATCTTCAGCTGTTTCCAAAGCTCTCTTGTTGCCAAAATCTTCAGCTTCTCTTTTTTTCATCAGAAGAAGGCTCCAGTCTCACCCTCAAGAAAGCTTGCATACTACCATAATCAACACACAAAAAAGCTAAGTAGCTTCAAGAATTTATGGAAACATTTTCAACATGTTTATACTTCAGCAAACGATGCTGTTGAATAGTACCAGGGCCTCTGAAAAGTTACAGATTATCTGTGCCTCAGTCTGCACCCAATCTTCCTGCCTTCTCCCAAAGCCCTGCCCATTAGAATCATACAATCATTTAGGTTGGAAGAGACTTTTAAGATCATTGAGTCCAACTGTTAGCCCCGATCTGCCAAGGCTACCACTAAACCATGTCCTAAGTCCCACATCATTTAAGTACCTAGAGGGATGGTGATTCAACCACTTTCCTGGCCAGCCTGTTCCAGTGCTTTACAACCCTTTCAGTGAAGAAATTTTTTCATAATATCCAATCTAAACCCCTAGCACAACTTGAAGCCATTTCCTCTTATACTCTGTTGGGTGACCATGAAGCCCATTAGAAGCAAAAAGGCCTCACAAAAGAAAAGGCTGAGGTTTTTATCTGAAATCAGCCATTCCAGTCCAATTCCATTCCACAAAGAACTGAAAGGCTTTTTTGTTTTTATTCCAAAGCCGAATGAAAACAATTTTTGAACTTCAACAGTTGTTGCAAAATGGAATTGTCATCTTGTGGACAGCACCACTGAGCATATGGTGTTACTGTCAAATAAATCTCTTTTAATATCAAAATGAATAGCATTGCACTGATTGCATACTTCAGCTTATTTTTAACTCACTCAAGCCCTATCTTTTCTCATCTAAATAGACCTTCCAGAGAATCTGGGAGTTTTGCTGCAGAACTGCGTCCATTTTGTTATGCAACGTATTTTGCTTTGCAACGTATCCATTTTGTTATGGCATTTGCTTTGTTCAGCAAGGATCACCACAACAGGAAAAAGTCTGTTTCTTCCTCTTCCTGGGAGCACTGGTCATCTTGCAAGAAAGCTTGTTCATCAAACTTTAACAAGTTCAACTTTTCTGTTCCAAGTAATTTGAATAATTTGCAGAAATGTTCTTAATGCTTTCCTAAAGGACTTAGTCACACCAAAACAGCCCTGAATTGTTAGTGGGCATTTCATTTGCTAATGAAAGATTCCTAGATATCCAACCATGGTTAGCTAACTTGTAAATTTCTCAATTGGAAATTCCTTTTAGGTCTCAAATCTAAGGAAGAAAAAAAATGTATTTTGACCTATTTGAATTCATGACATGTCTGTGAGGTACAGCAGTGTAACTATGTCTGTTACACCCAAGGGGAGTTGAGGTTCAGGGGTGTGAAAACTCCAAAAATTTGAGCATTTTGGTGCAAAGACCCTTAATGTCAAACCATGTTTGAGGAGCTGGACCGGAACAGGTACTGAAAGTTACTCAGAAGATCTGGATCAAAATAAAGAAGTGGCTTGGGGATTCTCAGCACCTAGCTCAGATGAGGCAAACACCTGCATCAATTGTACCTTCCTTATGAAGGTCCTAAGTAGTCCTGCGGTCAAGGAAGCTCTGAGGAAGCATCTCTGGAAGCATTGCACTTTTTCACTGCTTTTCTTTTAAAAATAGATACAGGGTAATTGTTCTGCAATTTGTTTGCATTGTTTCATTTTGAAACTTTTTTGTTCTTTCTGAAATAGGAACTGCACACATACAGATCAGGCTGAACAAGTCATTTCAGCTCCCTCTCTTAATTTCCCTTTCAGTACAGTGAGAATGATGAAACCTGTATAAAAGCGTGGAGTACCTATGGACAGAAAGATTGGCTCAGTCAACTTTACCTGACACACTTTAGTATAGATTTCATGTTTTCTTCTCTGTATCCATGTTTGTGTCAAAAGATACAGGACTATTAGTGCTCACAACCTAGCATCATACTTTGGAGGGCTACATCTTTGTTTGATATTAACAGGCATAGATTCATCCATGAAGCTGTAGCAAGGAGCAAAGACAGGCACAGCACTTCAGGGTTTTACGCTGGCTTGAGCTCTCGTTGTTCAACTCTTGACAAGGGGGCCAAACTAAATAGGACACCAGAAGGCAAAGGGTGAAAGAATGATACTAATTCACAAACATCCTCATAAAATAATTCTTGATGGCCCTTTAAAAAGTTTTAAATGTCTGCCAGAATAACTACACATGGATGAGGTTACCATGAGCAGTCAGCAAGTCTTGCTATGCAAGAGAAAGATTGTCCTGGTTTGACTGAGAACAGAACTAATTCTGCTCAGTGATTTTACTTCTCAGCTCAGTCTCTTCTAACTGCACTATCTGAAGTTAGCAGTATGTTTTCACAGACACTGTCTGCTTCTAGCAGTGATAGCACCCCATGTTTAGAATTACTACCAAGAACTGCTGTGCAGACCAAGGCCACTGCTGGATCTTATGTACCACACTGGGGGGTGCAGAAAGGGAAAGGCTGCACCTGCAGGGAGGAGAGGACAGGACAGGTGACCCTAATCTGACCAGTGAGGAATTCCAGGCCCTATATGTCGTATTTGGTATGAAGCTGAGGGGTCATGAGGGTCAAGTTCTCAGCTCTTCAGCTTCTGGCTTCTTTCTCACTTCTTCAATGGCTGGCACCCAAGGAGGACTCTGTCCATTCTGCCTTCAATCCCGATCTGTGTATTCCTGAATCTAGGACCAGAATCCAGCTCCTGAACACAGCTCCCATCTGCTGCTGGGCCCAGTCTGGGACTTTCCTTGTGCCTGCTCCACAGTATCAGTGGTGACAGTGACATAATTGCCATTGGGGTGGGGGGTTGATACTGGTTTTGTATATATTTGTATATATTCCATTTTTATTATTTTCATTAAAGCTGTTCTGGTTTCCTTTTCTAATCAGTAAGTCTCTCTCCCTTATTCCCTTTCTCTTCCCCTTTGGGGAGGGAGGGGATTTAACAGAGAGCATCTGTTACAGGTCTAGTGGGATGCCCTGACCCTAAACTATGACAAAGATCTGTTCACATTTTGCTTAAATCAATAGAGGAATAAATACAACAGAGCGGATCACAGTCTGACTAGCTGGACACCTATTTTCTTATCAGGCAGTCACCATAAGTGGACAAATTTGTGCTTCAGTCTGAACTTAATGGTGTTGATAGGTAAAAAAAATACATGTGATCCAGAGGTTGTTTCCATAAGACACTGATTCCCAATCAACAAAGCACTCCAGGATGTGGAAGTATCATTGGTTCCATTTGCCATCACCTGCTGCTTCATGCAGAAAGGACCTACCTTGCATGCAGGGAAAGAGCCTTTTTTTACTACTGTGGGTCAGGGTGCTCTCAGTGTTTTCTTTTCTTCCCTTAAGCTACTTCATGAAGTAAATAAAAAAGATTGCTGAAGAACACCACCTGTTTTTCTGTTTTCAGTGGGAAAAAAATTACTTTTCTCCTCACAGCTTTTTGAATCTCATAAATACATCATTTGCATACCAGATTAGTGTTCAGTCCTAGATCATATTTTATTCAAGTATATCTTAGACTTCCATTTTTGTCTTTTATCATAACTTTCCTACCCTATATTTATCAAACAAAGCTTAACTAACAGTTCATTTTTTTGTTTGTTTAGTTTGGTGTGGTGTGGTTTTTTGCTAACCACAAAGATTATTTATTTATTTGCTTGTTTTGGCAAATGGTAAGACTTTATTCTCACATAATTTTCTTTGCAGTTCACTTTCACTCTTGCTAAATACATCACTCCATTAAGCAATGAAGCCTGCTACCTCCATATGCCCCCACACAAAGATCACTTAATTTATCACAAAGATTCAGCAGTGAAGGAGTTATCCTTTTATTTTGTTGCTTTTTTATAGGCCTAATAAGGATAGTTTTATGAGGTTGTTTGTGAATTAGCATCTGTAATTTTCCTTTTGCCCTCTGATCTCTCTGTCTGAGGCCCTTGGCAAAAGCAGAACAAAACAAGTGCTACTGAATACAAAACCATGGGAAATGCTGTGCCTGGTTTTGTTTTGCTCAACAGCTGGGAGCAAAGGGAGCAACTTCAGCAGTGGTACTAGGCTTATTAACACCAGGTGACAATTAAGGATTTCAAGCAGATGAGATAATTAGCAGATATGCTCTGAAGCAAACAGACAAAACCAGGTTAACCAAGCTCTTCAGAACCCCTGCTCCAGTTAAACAAGATTAGTCTGAGCTTTGAATGCTGAGGTTTTCATGCAGGAAACCCACTTAGTAGAGCAAGTGACTCCAAGAGGGCCAGAACTGATGGAGTCAGGTTTAAGAAGTCTTTGCCAGTGTAAATGTTCTGAAGGCTACAAGGACTCAGCTCATTAGTCTTTTCCTCAATAAGAATACTAGCATGGTGCCCGCATGAATTTGGTCTGTTTTAAACCTCCTGTCCTCTGATTGAGTTGAACTGCCGGGTTCAAAAGTAATTGAGGAAAATGACAAACACACACTCATATGCTCACACACATGTGTGTACACACACACACGCACACATGATGATTGCATAACTCCACTTCCTTAGGAAGTAAGAATAAAATTGAAGTAAGTGTTTACATGAAGTAACAAAGCAGCCAAGGCTTTGGAAGGCTTTCAGCCACATCCTTGTGTCTGTAAATATGTGTGGAGGGCAATGGAGCAGTACCAATTTACACCAATTTGAAGCATCTGGCCCTTATTCTTGACTGGTGCATTGTACATCCAGTCTTTGCAAAATGAAAATGTCAGGATTTTGTGACTAGGATCAAAGATGTGTTGGAAAGAAAGTTTGCTAGGGAATTGAAAACCCACAAGGGATAGAGTATGAAGGCTAAATAATATTATTTTAAGGTAATGGCTACAACATTTTCAGGAAGCTTGCTTTCCCTGGACACATCCCATTTTAAGGCATCACTGTTCAGTCTCATAAAGAATGCTATTTCTGACAAAATAACCTTCAGTCCTTCTTGCTGTTTCAATTACTGCATTGATCAATTTGAAATGTCTGTTTGCTTGACATGACTGGGAGTGTAAATGATCTGAAATGCGATACAGCATTGCAAAATGATTTGAACCACTCTTTGAATCTTTCTTTCTTTCTTTCTTCAGAAGGATGATGGTGAGCCAAAAAAGAAAATGAAACCTGATTTAAGGAAGCACCTACAATAGTTATGACCTGCCTTGATTCAAAGTCCTAATGAAAATTACTGTTGTGTTTAATTTACTAACAAAACAAAACAAAAAAGTTATCACTAAGTTCCTCTGATCACAGTTTATTAGGCAGCCTTTGTTCCCAAGTGATCTGTCTACAAAGCCTTTGCAAGCTGCTGAATTTCTGAATATATAATTGTGTCCTTGTCCTGGAGCAAACCATAGTCAGGCAGGAGCCTGAAACAGTGGTCCAAATTATACTTATTTCTACATCTCATGTGCTTCCAGGCAATTGGAACCTTCAGCTGCGGTCTTTGTAAAGAAACAAAGAACAAGGCCCAAAGTGAATTAAAATTCCTACCCTACACAGCATAAAAACTATCTGTTTAGAAAAGACTATCATCTAAGATGACAAGAAAATATGTTTATGATATGTTTACTGTACACTACAGAAGAAAAAGGTTAAAAAGTAAAACACCTATCCTTTAGGTCAGTGGTTCCTAATGAGTGTTGAGATGGATACCCAACTATTTCTTTCTAAGTTGGACACTGGCATTGACATTACCATACTATAATGTTCTAAAGTAATTTGATTTACAACCCAAAAGCAAGGATGTCATGTGGAAAACAAGGCACCTTTCCTCGAGTCAGTGAAAAAAAGATACTCAAAACATAAACCCAAAGAGAGCTGTTTTGGTGTAGTCTTTGTCCTTGTCTGATGAACTGATTTGAACCACAGCTCCCAGAAGCTGCCCACTATAGGTAAGACTTTGAACAAGAAATCAGATATTGTTATGTGTGCACTTTCAGAGACTCCAGGCACCAGATTTAGTGCAAGTCAGTAATCTGATTGTGTGGAGATTGAACAGGTATAAATTCCTCTACCCATGTCAAACGTATCCTCTGTAATGCCAAAAAAACCCATAATTCATAGGTCAAAGCATGACGTGAAATCACTTTTGCCTCAGTTTTTCATTGAACAACAGGCTATAGGCCTTTCTCAGTTTGTTTCTTGTTTCTTTGTAGTCACAAGAACCACAGTAGGGAAATTAAGATCATACCCACCTGGCCCAGATTCTGGTCCAAGAAATCTAAATTCCATGTGTGAGAATCTGTAACCAGTTGATCATTGGTTATAATTAAATACAAACTCATCTAATTCCTTGCCTCAAACCCACATCAAAGTACTTCATGTCAAGTCCCTGCATCCTGTTTCTATTGCTACTCACTAGATGTGTCTTGGAATCTGGCTGACCAAGAAGTGCTGGGAAAATCTTCCTAAAAGATTTTTCATACTCTATAAGATAGTTTTGATGCATCCAAATTTTACAAAACACAAGATAGAGTTGACATCAACTCAAAATCCAAGATTCATGAACAGCTTAGGCTTTTGGAGAAGTCCAGGCATGGAGCCTAACTTGGCCATCCTCTCAGCTGCTTGATAAGAGCAAATTCATGCTGCAAGTACCTTTGAGGGACTTCATGATGTGGCTATCAATCAGGCATCATTTGAAATGTTTCTCTTCCTGCAAAGGATGCCACCAGACTGACACAGCATGAAACACAGCCCTACTGCTCAACTCACTTTTTACTGCTGTTTCCTCATGAATCCTAGTACCTCTCTGGCATTTCCTTCAAGGGCACTTTGTTATTCACAGCAATTAAAATGTATGTATGTAACAGTGATACTGAGGGATTTCTTGTGCAGACTCTTTCCCATCTTTCAGAACATTTTCAAAGCCTCTGTCCCAGTTGTTAGAAGAAAGTGAAGCAGTACAGTTAGGAAAACTGTCTGAAAAGATGCAATGTTTGGCTTCTTTCCTCAGATCCAGAATGTACTATGTGTTCCTTGGATAATGGACAACATGCTGGGTAGTTCCAGATAAGGTATCCAATAACTCTATTTTGTGTCCCCACTTTTCTTGCCCTTGTTCCAGAGAAAATTGAACAAGTGCCTGAGAAATAATTTTATTGTGAGGAGAGTTATTATGAAAACGTACTCTGCTATTTTTCATTGACCTCCAAAATGAACTCCCTAATTAAGTGCAAATGGGAAACTGACTTGGAGCAGGTTGTCTCTAATCTTGGACAAGACAGATGTAGTAAAGTTTATGAACTTGATAGACTGAACCTGCCAAAAGTTGATTTTGCTTTTCTTCCATACACTACATATACAATGTCTATAACATGTTGCTGAAAAATATGAAAAAAAAAAAGGGGGATTCCTTAGACATCTGTTTGCACTGAAAGTAAAAAAAAAAACAAAGAAAAAAGGAAAAGCAGATGATATTCCAGATGATAAACATTTGTGCAGATTAATCTTTTATGCAGTAGCTTTTATCTTCTTATAAAAGAATCTTTTCTTCTTACTGATTTGCAGCATAATTGTAAGAATTAAAATCATATTAAGAAAAAGATTCTCCTCTGTGCCATGGAACTCATTTCTACTGAACTTGCACATAGGAAAACTATGTTAACAGAGAAGAAAAAGTGACTAAAATTATTTCAGTAATTTGCAGTATACAAATCTCAGTTCTTGCTGGAACTGAACCTATGTCTTATGGTGAAGTAATAGGAAAATATGAGTACATTACTAATAAGTATCTGTATGCATGCAGATAGATCTACCAGAGATTTGCCACTTCAAAAACGATGGACAAAAAGTTATGGCACTGGCTCACATGGATGTGTAAGGCCAAGGGGGAAATGATAAATGAATAATAAATCCACCATACGGGTTGACTCTTTCTACATGGTCCAAACAATGATATTCTAGTATCAGAGAACCACTTGAAGTACAACGTTGCAAGCTAGACCCAAGAATAACCTAAGAGGTAGGGTAAGTAGCCCTAAAAGCTGTTGTGCCTTCATGATGTCCTCCTGGGTGTCTCACACCCATGGCAGGCACCGTCATGGTGGCCAGATGCTGGAGCCTCTGCCCTGCCTTGCTCCGTCTATTTCTTTTTATTACTTTTTTACTTCTTTGTTTGTTTGGTTTTGTTTTGTGTTTTGTTTTGGTTTTAAATTGATCATAATCTTGTGTCTTACTCTTATTTTATGGCCTTGATCTCTGGACTAAATCCATGGTAGTGGTCTCCACAAATGTTCCTTTAGCTCATGGTCTTCACAAGGGAGAGGGCACTGCCAAGACAGATCTGACATCAGGCCAGTGGACTTCAGAGAGTTTCTCTTACTACCCAACTGTAGGGCATTAAGAGTAGTGGAAAATGAGAGGACTCCAAATACAACTGTGAGAGCTAAGATAATTGAAATACAGGCCATAGAATGAATTTAGCTTCTGTCTGAAAATTTTCAGGTGTTTTTTTCCAGACCTCTGGCTACAGTTTCTGTTATTTCTCACAGTGGAGAAAACCAGCAGTAGCTCTGCTGATATCAGTGTGAACCTGACAGAAGATCAGAATCAGATGCCAGAGATTTATTTGTCCATTTGATCCAAAAATATGTAGTCATCAGAATCTGAAATGTGTTTTGTACCTATTCACATAAATTCAAATGCTGTTAGGTAATGCATATATGAAGTCTCTTCACCAACCCTCATAACACATCTGTTGGAAAGATCACCTTTCCTCAGAAAGGAACGCTTCCTTTATGAGTGACTAAACTCCTTTGAAATCTTTTTTTATTTCAGAGGGATGGTTTTTTCCCTAGGAAAAAAAAAATACTCCACAGGTCTCTTTTAATAAGAACTTAATTTAGTTCCTTGATTTTACCCTTTATCAGTGACTAGCTTAGCATTGTCAGCCTTCTTGTTTGTAAAAATGAAGGGCCATTTTCCTCTTTGAGTCAGCAAGCAGAGACAAGCTAGAAAGTAGAGTTACAAACGCATGAGGAAACCGATGCTTCTCTCATTACAACAGGCTGTTGTGGTGAATGTCTGATTTATACCAATGCAACTGACATGAAAAAGATTTGCAGTATTTTAAGATAAAGAAATAGGGCAAGAAATGTCAAGTGACATGAAAAAGGTTATTAAAGCAGATTCTGGGCTAGGATTTGCTCACACTTTTATACTGAGCTGCGTATAAATGTTTGTTGCATCTTTCTTTGCACTCACATGTTAAGAAGCATCTAAACATAAATGCATATTGTATGTAGCATATCTAAGGACTGTGTGGGTGATTTCATAGTATTCTGAATACAAGGGGAGCAGGACTCCTTCTCTAACACAGATTTACTGCCTGCTAGTTGGCAAAAAAAGGTAACTTTCCACTTTTAACACTCTCTCTTGCAAAATGCTGAATGGCCTCAATTCTCCTGATGCCTAGAACCTTGTGCCACATGGCCCTGACTATGGTAAAATGATGTGCATAAACCAAATTGTACCTCACAAGTATACAGATGGTACTTTCACAGAAAGTCAATAGAGGCCACATATGTGCAAGCATGAGAAGATATTGCTGTAGAAACTGCTTATGGAAAACACGTCCAAATTTTACTGTGCTACAAAACTGTTCCTTAAAACTACTTTCAATAACAAATGTCATCATTTAGTCTAGCAGATCAAAACATAACACAGAAGTCCATCTGTGCTAATCAAAGCCCTTGTACTGCCAAATATCTTAAATCTAATCCAATTTGGTTTATGTCTATTTATTAGCACCTAATTCTGGGTTACATCACTAAAATGTTTCTTAGGACATTGGCATTTCCCCAATAAGTCGATTTTGGCCTGATTTGTCTTGACATAGTCTTGAATTTGGCTCTGTCATGATCTTTCCCTCTGGACTTAATATAAAGGGGTTCCTGACATTTATGGAACAAACATCTGCTGAAGTCCCTTGGGCATTTTGAGTCCAAGAACAATAAAAAAGGCTTATCTTAAATGTACAGCTTGGTAGACTGATTTCTTGTGATAGGCAGGAGTGCATCATGGTTCTGAATTGGGGTTGTTTCCTGGCGTGAGCCTTGAATGTCAGGTGTCATGAGAGCATGAGAACACATATCTAATAAACAGACATCCCTGTGACAGTCTCTCCATTGATTTTTTTCACCTCATAAATATGTCACTGTAGCTCCATGCTCTTTTTGAGAAATTTTCCACCGACTCTCATGAAATGGAACTATCCTGAATGTATTTAAAGATAGAGCTAGACTTCCATTTATGCTTTTTTTCTGGAGAGAAGAAATATTAATGAAAAACAAAAATCAGGTCCCATTTTGGTTTCAAATATATTTGAACATGATGTCTCATCTTCATTTTGTCCTGGAGACACTGGCTCCATGGTCAAGTGCTGCCAGGTGGGAGAGAGTTCAATCAGAGTTTGTTTCTGGGCTTTCAGAGCTGCAAATGCTTTGGAGAAACAGTAAGCAGTAGGATAGAAGAGACTGAAAAAGTATTTCAGGCTCTGTTACAGATTTCCTGTGTCATTCTCAAGGCACTCTTTCGAGTCCAGGTTTTCAAAAGTCATCAATTAGCTATTTGGCAAATTGATTGTGAAAGTGTTTGTATGACATCCAGCTGCTAATGTTACACGCTCTCAGATCATGACTCTTAGAGAATTCTGCAGCATGCCCAATAGATATTGACTTTGAATACCAAATAAATATATTTTCTGATTTTTTTTTCTTATAAATGTGATCTTTCCTTCACATCATAGTAAAGATAAACTTGTTGCTGAATATGCAGACATTCATCAGAGAAGGAGAAGATTGCCAAATAGGAATGGCTGAAAGTTGCAGAACTTTTCAATTTAGAGGGGAAGACTAATACAAGAAACACAAATAACAATTTTAAAAACTAATAGAAAGAATAAATAATAATTCTCCTTTCCATTTCTTTATATTTCAGAAGGGCAAATGGATCATGTTCTGGCAATTAGATGGACTACTGGGCTAAATGAACTTCTGCTTGAATCCCACTGGGCAATTCCTACAGCAGACTCGGAAATGTGATGTGTGATGCAGGCCAAACTGAGGTCCTGAAAATGTGTTCTCAGTCATTACTCATCTTAAGGGAGTGCAATGCACTCTTAGAGATTTGTAAAGTGCTTGAGATTCTCTTATACAGGGTGTGAAAAGTCCTAAGTGTGTGTGAGTGCATGTGTGTCTACACATGCTCGCTTGAGCAGATTTAAATTTATGGACAGAGACTTTTGCATGCAAATAAACACAGCCATATATAGTTCCATATCCTCTTGAATTAGTCCATCTGGCCAGACCTCAGTGTCATGGACTGAATTCATTCAGATAACAAAAGAGGAAAATTGGGGGATTAGTGAAGCAAAATGGAAAGTTCAAGTGAACTCAGGAAAGCTGAAGGTGTCTGGACCTAGTCTGTAGAAAATATATTTAAGTGTCAGATTTTGTCCCAGTATCCACCTAGCACAATTCTGGACACAGTCCCAGTCATAGCAGTATCTATGTGCTCTGTACCACAGGATGTGGAAGCTTGCACACTCTAACAAGTAGTCCCCTGGGCAACTATCTTTTATTTTATTTGCTTTGTTTTCAGTACTATCACTGCAGGAGCAGTTATGATCAAGATTGTGTGTCATGTTGAGTTACAGCTTGATCATGTCACGTTCCTGTCTACCTTCACATTTGCTTTAAATTCAGTGATCTTCTTCTATGTAAAATCAAAGTTATAAAATGATGTCCTTCCTGTGGGAGTAAACATGATAAATAGAGGATATTGATTGAAAGAATGGGAATTTAAAGTTCTTTTAAATATTGCTAGCATGAGAGTTTAGCTCTGTGGTTGAAGATCACTTGACAAAGCTGTTTCTATGCTTAAAACAAACTCTTAAATAAGGCAATTTCTCATCAGAGTTTATTTATCATCATATTCAGTCTGATCAAGCTTAGTAAAGGAGATAAATACAGAGTTTAATTGTTCAAGTATTAACCAGCTGGTACACAGGCAGTCTCTTCGTTGCTGCTTAAATACCAAAATTGTGACTCTTTTCACTCACAAAAAATCAGAGTAGCTCACAGAAACAGCATCTTTGAAGCCGGCTTGCTAACTGCTTGCCAAGGGACTTCACCCTAACCCCTAGGAGTTTTCAGTGCCTATGGTGTTGTTGTCAGCAAGCTGTAGAAAAGGATCAGAAAGAAGATGTGTGCCTAGAAATTGGAAATGGACTTAAAACTACTCAGCAGTTGCTGAAGACCAGACCTGCCTTCAGATGTTTGCAGGTATGAAAGCTGTCTCACTTTATTTTTCACCCAAAGTTTTTCTTTTATATGAAATAAATTTATGGATTCAAGTAATACAGAGATGAAAAGTAATGCTTGTACCTTACCCAGAAACCCAAAGAATTTCTTCTCTGTACTTCCCGTTCCCTTTCCCCCAGATTTAATAATGTCTTTGCCTCCTGAGCACAGTGAAATTCAGCTTTGCTGATTATAAGTTTAATGCCAGTCTTCAATCCACTCAGACAGGCTCCTGCTAGCTTCAGCGGCACGGTATCAGGGCTTTAGTGATGTCTTCTGAAAAGCCATTTTTGATATGTGCTAATTTGTTAACCTCTTCTTTCTCCTCCTAGTGGCTACTGCAGTAAGAGAAGTAAAAAGTAAGGGCAATATTTTTAAGGGAAACATGCTATTCTTGGTTTCACTTGTTGGTACATCAAAACTTGGGAGTGTGGGAGTGTGACCTTAATTTCCAAGTACACAAACCATCTGCCAAGATCTGAGCAGAGATTATATAGAAGATGGCTCAGTTCTCTGCCTGCACCTGACTAGTCCAAAGGGTTTTTCGCTAGCCCAGATCAGGATCTGCAATCATTTATAGAGCTGTTCAGGAAATTGAATTTCTTTTCCTGTGAAAAAAATAGAGGTTTTTGTGGTTTGGGTTTGTTGTTGTTGTTGTTTTTGTTTTGGGTGGGGTTTTTTTGTGCTTTTTTGTTGTGTTTTGTTGGTTTGTTTGTTTGTGGGGTTTTTTGGGGTTTTTTTTGTTGTTGTTTTTTTCTATTTCAGCAAAATCATTTACAATCAAAGAACAGAAAATGCAGCCTACCAAAACCTGCTGTTTCAATCACTGAAAACAAAACAAAAACCTTTAAAAAAACCAAAAAACATATTTCACTTACTCGCAAGTGCTTTTCCTAAGACTGAGTTTGTTTTAAAGTTACTTTTTACTGGAATTTCTCAACTAGTTTTTAAGGATCAGGGCCTTGGACCTACTGTTGTTGAAGGCAACAGGAGATCTGGCACAGGATCAGTCCTGCAATGATCAAAATGAGGATTTCCCCAGCTGATCTCCTGTGTAGCAATATTCTAACCAAAAGTTACAGAAGAGAACTGAAATAGAGCATAATGGAGAAAACATCCAGAAAACACTGAATAGCAGGCAGCAGCTTTTCTCAGCATAGCCATCTATACATTAACAGTGATCCAGGTTAAATACAGCTTACAAGAAAGACCTCCTCCTGTTACATACTCTTTTGGGCTTCAAACAGTGCAAATAAAGATGCAATACCTGTTCCTTTCCACAGCACCCAGGATCAGCACTGTTTAGTGCTGATCTTCCCTAGAGTTTTAATGCATCAGTATTGACCTGCTCCTCTGAAACCACTAATCCTCGACCACTTCTGAATGAAATAGAATATTAAAAGAGATTTCCTCCTGAGCCCAGTAAAGAGCTTGAAATTCTTCCAACTCTGCTAGCCTGCTAATCCTTAAATTATATATGTTTTTTTAATCTGGTCTAAGTGGGTGTCTCTGCTTTTAGTCACTGACAGACATGCCTTAATTTTTGTGACTGTTATACTGGAATTCCTTCAGCTGTACATTGAAGGGTAAGCTACCTCTCTAGGCTCATCATATGGTCACCATAAAAAAAAAAAACAAAAAACAACCTGCCTTAGATTTTTTTTAAATGGGTGCTTAGGAACAGTTCTCTAGGCTGAGATGTGCATAAAGACCTTCCAAAGACTTAGACTTCAAATGGCAACAGCCCTTTGAGTCTTAGAAGATACCAGCCCTGGTATCTACATTTAGGCTCAAACTTCGTGCCTGGTATTTTCAAGCTTAATGATCTGCCTGTGGCTTACAGGGCCAATACTGGGAGCCAGCAGGCATTTAGTCCATTGGAAAATTGGGCCAGCTATCTAAATCTGGCCTGCGGAAATCTAATCTCAGTCAGAAGTTTGCACCATTTGTCAGCACACAACTCTTCCTTCTCCCCTCTGAGGTTTTCCAGATTGCATGTATCACATTTCATTGGGGACTCCTCTTATTTTTTGAGTAGCCTTATGCTATTTTTTTTTGGTTGGTTGTTTTTGTTTTCAGCTGGCTCTGTCAAGAGATTTCATAAGGTAACTTCATTAAACTTAAGGAAGTTACCACACTGACAGTTTGCAGTGTGTTGTGAAAGGTGTAGTGACTTGGAAAGTCTGACTCGTTGTCAAAATGAAATGTGCTAGTGCTGTGTGTAAAAACCCACCAGCCCCTCAGGGAAAACAATGAAAATATTCAGCAAAGACACAAGCCTTCCTTTGTATTGTGTGTTTTCTGTTTCTTCTCTTCTATCTTTTTGCTCTGCAGACCCTCTGGTAGAAAATTGAGGCTTTATTTTTCTTATTTCCTTGTTAAAGCAGGACACAAGACTTGTTGTGATAGCAAATCAACCAGACATGGAAGCATAACTGCTAAAAGCAGTTAAATGTCTCTCATTCACAAGGAATCTGAAGTGTCTAAAGGAGTTGTGTTGCACAGCAGCCCTCTTTGCAGAGTCCAGATGTTGATCCATGCACTGATTCACACCGGAGCCGTAATGTGCTCCTAGTGATTCCCAGGATGTCTGGAACTAAAGAACGTGTGCACTACAGCAAGTTCCCCAAGGATCTAGGTCTATGAAAATGTTCACTATCAATCTACCTGCTGTAAGAGGTTTCTTACATCAGGTTCTTAGCTTAAACCTACAAGTGCTTATATTGGTTCCTACTTCTTCTAAGCATGTTGCAGTGGAATTATAATCGCTTTTTAGGAGCTAGTGAAATTGCCAAGGAAGAGGCAGTGGAATCACCTTGCCTACCCCATGCCCATCACCACTGCTGTGGAACATGAGTGGTTGCTGCTGTACTATTTGCTCTTCCATGCTCCTGATGCCAAGATGAAAACCATTTTTCCTTAAGGGCCTGCCTTTTCCTGTAAGTGATTTCCTGAATCCAAACAATGTGCAGGGCCTTACATAAGACTGAACTGCACCTGAGTGTGCCTGAAAGGTATCAACAACAGCAAGCTCCAGGAGTTCCCAAAGGAAGTAGATGGTAGATTTCTGTTACGACATTCATGGTGTTGATCTTTGTGATGTGCTGTAAGAGGAACAATACACAGTTCATCAGAGAACCATGCCTGTCCTTAACTTGTACATTAAACCTTTAAGAACAATCTGAGAGACCTCCTCCAGCTAGAGAAAGGAGACAGTGCTGCAGAAACCAGGGAGGGTTGAAGTTGGACATTAGGAAAAATTTCTTCCCCAAAAGGGTTGTCAAGGCCTGACCCAGTCTGTCCAGGGCAGTGGTGGAGTCCCCATCCCTGGAGGGGTTTGAAAGCCATGGAGATGTGGTGCTGAGGGACATGGTTTAGTGGTGACCTGGCAGTGCTGGGTTAGTGGTTGAACTTGATCTGGAAGGTCTCTTCCAACAAAAATGATTCTGTGATAAGCAGCAGCTTATTTCTCTCCCTCTCCCAGTCACATTTCTATTTTGTAAGAAGACTGATCTGTGTCCTTGAAGAGCATGAAAATCCAGACCTCACTGAAGCTAATGATAAAGCACTATTTTTTTAACAAAACCAGGATTTCTCTGTTCTCTTTCTACTTAAGTGTATGAGGTACATTGGAATGTCACATTGCACTTTGAAGGGAGAAAAAC
The DNA here is from genome assembly GCA_024336885.1 of Actenoides hombroni. Lineage (NCBI taxonomy): Eukaryota > Metazoa > Chordata > Aves > Coraciiformes > Alcedinidae > Actenoides > Actenoides hombroni. The sequence continues at coordinate 2,738,450 of WUAM01000309.1, forward strand.
CTTCGTCACTGCAGTATCTGATCAGGTTGGACCCTGATGAACAGGAGTTTGCTCACTTTTCTTTCTGAAAAGCTGCCATTCTTTTCCCTGACCCATGATAGACAATACCTCATTTGTTTATGTCCAGTCTCAGTTGCTCTCATGACAGCTTTCTGGAGGTGGGGTTGGTGCTGATTGCACCCTGGGTGAAGTATTAGTCCTTGCATTTTATCTCACATATGCCTCTGATGGATGGCCCATCATTAAACACGGAGTTTATGCTGACTCTTGAAAGAAAGATTAACAGGTAAAAGTTCAAGGTGACTGTGTTTGGTAACACTTTCACTGCTATGCCATTAACAGCCAAATAGCAGCACAAAATCTTCAGCAATAAGGCAGTGTATTTCATGAAGAAGGAAGCATAAGTTACACAAACATAACAGTGGACTTTTAAAAGGCAGTATTGTGAAAGTCATGTGCTGTGTTCAAAACGCTTTCTCCTTTGACTGTTTCCTCATCTTTTCAATTTGTACTCATTGTTTTTAACAAGTAAAAAGAAGCAACACCAACAAAGTTGCATTAGATTAAGACAAAACCAGTAGGAGGTGAAAGGCAAATAAACCTGTTAGAAATGAATTAGTGGGTTTTGTTTGTTTTGGTTTTTTAATTAAGAAAACAGTTATCTACTGATAAAGCAAGAGGCTAATGCTATACCCATCTGGGAGCAGACGGTAGATTTCTTTCTGTGGCACCCCTGCTGCAGCTCTCATATTAAATACAGCAGGTGCACAGGCCTTCATGGTTTCCATGCCTTACTTCAAAGGAAACCATATAGGAAATACATTGCTGGTTTCTGGGATACCCTGTGTACCAAGAGAGAAAATGGATCAATAAGTAGCCAAGGGACAGTAACTCCAGAGGTAGTATCCAGCACAGTGACAAGGCCCAGGCCCAGACACAGTCCAGTGCCCAAGCTCAGGCCTCAGGCCCAGGCTCAGACCCAGGTCTAGGCCCTGACCCAAGCCCAGGCCCTGCAGGTGCATCAGGCCTCCGGCCAGTGGGGGTAGTGTAGGACCCACAGCTATGCCAGGGCCCCCAAGGGAGCTGGCAGCCACCGAAGGAGGATGACCGAGCTGTCTGTCAGTTGCGGCTATTCCACTAGAGGCCATTGTGACACAGAGTAAAGGGTGCCCGGCAGAGCATTTCACTCGGGTGCTGTTCAGACATCCTCTTCGTTCCATTCAAAGTGATGACTTAAGGAGTTTATTTAGTAGATGTTCAAGGGGTGGAGGAGTGGAGAAGTGATTCCTCTGGATGTTGCGAAATTTCCCATGTATTATGGAGGAAATTCTGTTAGGCAGAAGCATTGATTTGCATATGTAGTTGGTGTTTCAGCAGTACAGAGTGTATCTTACTGTGGCATTTTGAACAGGATGTGCAGTACTGTGCAATTATTTGACATTGAGAAAAACATCCTAACGATTTCTTTTTGTATTTACAGTATTTTAGAAAAGTGGTTGCCTAAGGATTGTTGAGGAAGTACTGTGATGGCAGTTAGAAATTAAAATTTGCACTCTCTCACTCATCCATGAAAATGGGAAAAGGGTGATTTCTGAAGGAGAGGTGTGTTTCTACTGGGGTGTGGACAGTGAGCTATCAGAAAGCTTAAATTTGCTAGTGATGTAGAGAACCCTGGAAACTTGGACAGGGGAGAAAAGGAATCAAATCAGGGTAAATACAGCTGTCAGAAGGGTAAGACAGTGGTGAGAAAGAAATAAAAAGAGATATCCAAGGGAGCAAGGATCCTGGACACACAAGCCTGGGCATCTGAAGGCAGACAGGTGGTCATCTCTAACAACTGCTAGGCTTGGTGTCAGAAGAAAGACCTGATGCATTTTAATTGTCATTTCCAATTATCCCTGCAGCTACCTGAAGATACAATAACATTTGATGAAATGCTGTGAGAGAGTCAACCAAGTCTGGTCTTCCATTGAAAAGAAACCCTGCCAAATTGGTTAATTAGTGTTAGTGAGATAATTTTTCATCTCTTCTCTATTATGTCCTATACATCATACAACACACACATAAAACATTAAGATATATATATGAAGATATTACTTCAGAAATCAGTATAGGAACATTTAACATTTGCATGGAAAAAAAAGCACCAGAAGGACTGAGATGATGCAGTGTCGTCATGACAAACAGATTGTTTATTGTGGTAGCAAAATCATAATCTTTCTTTTGTTGGGGTTTAGGGAGCAGTAAACCTAATGAGCCTTTCTCTGATCTTTCTGAGACTGGCATAAATCAAGAGCAATTCCACTGAAGTCAACAGACTTGACAATCACATAAATTGTTGTATTTGGGTGTGAGATCAGGCTCTCCATCTCAGGGGAAACATGAACATTGACTCTCTTACCTCTTTTACCTGAAGCACCTGGAAACACACTTAAGTGTCGAAAACACTTCTCTGGAAAATAGGATAGCTTCTTGCATGTCTGAAGGGATGGATCCCACCTGTTTTTAAGGCAACAGCCACTCATTGTGTGAGGGTGTTGGGGAACTTGGTCAGAAAATGGCTGTCAGCATCAAGTCTAAAATTAAGGAAAGCAGGAAACACTGATTTATTACCCCAAAAGCAAATCTTTTATTTATGAAACAGCAAGTTTGCACACACATGTTTTCAGACAAGAATATTCTAAGGAGTATGCAGGAGACGGAGAACAAAACAGGAAAGTTTGCTTGATAGGCAGGATTTTTTTAATAGAAATACATTAATTTAGTGAAGAAAGCATCAAACCTGCACTGTAGGCCCTGTGTTTTTAAAGATTTAGAAAGCTAATATGATATGAATCCAGCCATATAATCCTGTGTTCAAAAAATGTGAAATAATAATAGCAATGTAACCTCATCCTCTCTATTTCCTCATTTCCTTAGGGCCACAGTTTCAAAAGGTCTTAAAAAACATAGCAACAATACATTCCAACACTTCCCTCTGATTATGGGAAAGCACCCTGCCCTCCAAGCCAAGGTAAGTGTTGACGTGCTGAGTACCTCCAACCTTTTCCTCTACGAGCAGTTAGAGGAATGGGGCACATGTGTGTGTGATAGGGGTCAGGTCTTCATTTTAGCTTTTGGGTCTGACTCAGCAAGCATTTAAAATCAGGCTTGGGGTTTGTTATCTAAAGAAGTTTCTTGGGTTTTCACTGAAATCTTGTGTAGTACTTAACACTGCTACCAATAGGATTTTGGAGAGTTGAGCTCCCCCTGTAAATCTGGATATTAATCTGCATATATGAGAGAGTGCATTTCCTTTTAGACTAAAAGACGCCCCCACAAATTGGTCTTTTAAATGACCTGTGAGGCCCTCATCCTGTGATAATGCCACCCTGCCTTCCCCAGGCATACTCCTCTATCTACACAGCAGCCTTGGACTCTTTCTGGAGTTATGCACGACCTCAGGGATCTATCAGCATGGAGCTTGCTGGAAGATGGATGGCTCAGAGAAAAGTGAGTGAAGAGTCAAACTTGGTTGGAAACGTTTAGCAACTTCTCTTGGGAAAGCTAGAAAACGTCTGAATAACTGACAGGAACAGGAGCAGGCATGGATGGACCTCTAATACAAACTCTTACTAAATTTGAGGAGTTCAATGGACCTCGGTAAACCACAAAGAAAACACTGTCTTTTAGTAATGATTGTGAGCATCTCTGCTTATGCTGAATATTTCATTCAAGGTTCTTTGGTAAATTTATAGGTATTTACTTTTCTCTCCGTGGGAGTAAAACTGGCATTAGGAAGCATTTGGTAGCTGATTTTGTGCAGATAAGAGCTGCAGATCTCTATCTATAATCTAGCAATCCTGATCACTAGATATCTGCTTCACAGTGCATCCAGAGCAAACAAACAAAACACACACACACAAAATCAGTCTTTAAGCAATATAAACTAAACCATTTGAAGATTTATGTGATGGCATTTGGATCCCGTTTTTCTCTTGTCTTTGAATCTGCTAGGGCAAAATGAACTCTGCTCCAGTGCTACCACACTCTAAGTAACTTCTGGAAACTAATTTAATTGGTTCCATTCCTTGATTTTAAAATAAGAGGATGCAAACTTGTTTTAAACTGTTGTTTCATTGACTAATTTTGGTTCAGGTAAACTCTCTGAGGGAATCTGTGTTCGTGATTCTGTAATAAATATTTAAAATACTATTGTCAAAACAGCCTCTCCCCAGCTAGGACAAAGCCACACCACACCACAACATTTGGTGACTTCAGCAGCATATGTTATGACAGAAATGCTTCAGTTTTGAGAGTAGCTACTTCCCTATTTTTTTAATTGTCCCTTTGTGCCAAGAATATTTGCCTTTCTTCTTCTTGTTGTTTTATACACATGAAACAGAAGTTCACCATTACATTATGCTTCAAATCTGCATTTTCCAGTGCCTGGAAAAGACTTCTCAGCCCACGCTGTATCTCTCTGGAGTAAAGTTTTTTGTATGCAGTGAGGAGTGCATCATGCTTCAGCCATAATTGGAATGTGCACAGCTTTGTGAAGTTTCTCAGAATGACTCAAAGAGTGGAAGCAAATAAAAAACCACAGAGATATTTGTATCTTAAATGTGCTTCAAGTAACTGCATTATTACCACAGCACCTCCTAGGCTTCCCGTTTTTGCAGATTGCACATTGTCACCACTTCCTAAATAGCTGTATTTATTTATTGAAACTCAAGGGTTTTATTTAACACCTCATGTAAAAAACACTTCTCCTTATCCAAGTCATTTAGGCCAACATCTCCAACTTTGGGTGCATTTAGCAACCCACCTTAATCCTTATTTAGACATGCATGCAAGCAGCTTCATTTTTAAGGAAGTCAGCTGAAACATTTGTGAAAACCATAGTTCTAATTTATTTGGTTGCCTAGCTTTGAAATTAGTACTCAGCTCACCAGCGCAGTTAACATGCCAGGTGATATAAAAGTCCTGAATTCTGGCAGGGGCTGCAATCAGAACACTTACTTAACTATAAGTTAAGCATAAGCTTGAGTGCAGTGCTGGATTTCAGGTCTTGTTGCCTCAACTGACGCACATGGAGCTGAGGTGAGATTGCTGTAGGAGTGAAATTTAAGTGGTCATGTTTCACTGGAGAGGGGTGATGCAGGGCATAATTCCCATTTACCTCTTCCTGGATCTCAGCACTGGCACTTAGATTTGGAAATGTTAATGCGAACATTGTTGTGCTCAGTCATTAAACTCCAGATCCAGTGAAGGAAATTGTTTGGGGAGAAAATAGGAGGTAGCTGGAAACTTTCTGTGAGAAATGCCAGAGATCTGTTCCCTTACAAAGAAGAATGTGTCAAAATTATTTTTTGTCTGTGACAGACCACACAGTTTCTCCCATCATCTTGAATGCAGTGTAACTGGGGTTAGAAGCTGTAAGGCAGACATGCAGTGGGCTGGGTTCAGCAGAGCCATGGCAGCAGCTGAAAATCTGCCTCGGGTGACTGATGACTGCCCTGTCAGAGAACCACAGCACTCCTGGTATGAGCAATGAACAGCAGTGAGCTGGGGAAGTGGCAAATTTTTAGATTTTAATTTTGGAGGTTTAAGCCCCTGCCAAGTCTATAGAGTCAGCCAAAACCACAGAATTTCAAAATGTGCCTTAACAGCAAACCGAAAAATCAATATGCCTTCCTCATTTTCCTGGAGCATGACAGTAAGCCCATTTAGTCAATATCTATCTTTCTGTCAGTCTCAGTGGGCATTGTATAAAATCCTGATGGACAAAAATAAATGCAGGGAAAATGAGGAATCTACTAGCACCCAGAGGGCACCTTTCTGATAGGAACTCCTCTGTAAAGCAGCAAGCAGGTTTCATGACAAATAAATAGATAAAGAACAGCAATCTTGCAGTTAAGACATCAGTAGCAATGCACGTTAAGGACTTACCTGCTTAAGTCCATTTCTGCAAAGTAGATCAAGTAAGAAAAAGCTGAAATGTAAACCTTTATTAATATACAAGTAGGAACAACAGTAATTAAAAGCATAGTAAATTAGGAGAAAATGGATTGACAGCACTTTAGAAATCTTTGTTGCTAACTGTACCAAGATCCTAACAGCATTTATGTAATAAAACTGTGTTCAAAGAAACATTTTCAGATTGAAGGGAAATGATAAGAGAGTAAATTATTGACACCATTTTTTTCAGCTATCTATAATTGTGGTTTATAATGAAAATAGGAGGCCAGATTTGATCTCTGAATGAAAGCAGCTCCATGGATTTGGCTTGTAATTTAGAAATAGTGTATGAGAAGACATATGACAATTTATAAAATTATTCACTGTTTGCATGGATTAATGTAAATTCATATATATACACTTTCTTACATTTTTCACACATATAACGACGGAACTTTTGCAGACAAAGCCAAAAATATAGTCTCTTGAGTCAGACTGTTTCTACCACTGTGTTACTGAAATTTCTAATCATCATCTCTGACAATAGTTTCAAGGGATTTATGAAAAAGTAGCAAAGAATACACTTTTCTGTAATTTACTATTTCCTGTAATTCATCATACCATTTTTTCCCCAAATCGCTTTGACTTTTTTTTCAGGAGTATCATATATCACAATCCTACTGCTAGTGACCCTTTTTTGACTGATACTCTCCTGCTTTTGTGCATTGTTTTTTAATTGCTACTTCATTACAAAGACAACTATAAAACTAAAAGGCAAAGCAAGAGACAACTTGGTAGGGTAGGATAGTTGACTAGAAGGCTAGGTCTGCTGGAATTTGTTTGGTTTACCAAAAAAAGCCCAAACAAAAAAAAAAAAACAACCAGATTTAGGTAACTTTAAAACTTTAGGTATTGTTGACCTAGTAAGTGAAATTGTATAATTTGGACTGCACAAGAAGTCAGGCTGAATGGTCTACTGATCCATTCTGGTTTTATTATACTTGAATCTACTTCAAATCTATGGAAACCACTGAAAAATGTTAAACACAGTCACACCAAGTACATTTGGAAGGGATTCACCTTTGAGAACGATAACTAATGATGTTAAAGCAAAGCAAAAATCATGGTGGCAATACCAAAAAGGAAATGCAAAGTAGCATATCAAATAAAGGCTGGCTACAGTAGGAGTCTGCATTAACTAACTGCTTCGCCTACGAAGCTCATGGGAAGTGCAACAGGCTCTTACTGTTTCAGTGGTTTGTCTACTAAGCTAGAAGATGAGAAATAATGAGATACTTGTGGGCATATTTTGCTATGCGTAGATAAAAAAAACACCACAATTTTTTGAGGACAGGGATTATTGTTTACAGAGGACAATCCAAACATATTAAAGGCAGTGTTCCAGTGTTTGCACACCCACCCATGGGCTTTGATGTACAGTAGTATTACATTCACAATGCTAAGCCACTTGAATACAAGGATAAGGAAATACATAGTAAGATGCAATGCTTATGGCAAATCTTTTAAAAATTGACACTTTCATAATGTATTTGTGTACACTTGGAATCATCTTTCAAGATTCTTTCATTCTGTGATTCCATGATTCTCAGCAATTATTTGAGGAATAGCTACAATCTCAGTAATATTCCCATAGTAACAGAAGTTGATTAAATAATTTAGGAGCTAGCTGGGAGCCGGAAATTTTGCATTCAGTTTCCAGCACTGACACAGTCTTCCTGTATCACCCTGGCTAAGTCACGCAATCTTTTTGCCACTCAGTTCCTCATCTGTGCTTTGAATATGTGAGAAAATGATGTATTTTTATTTGTTTATCTCTCTGAAAAACTTCTCTAATGTCACTCCTGGTGAATGCATCTTGATCCACAGCATACTTATTAATATCTCTCTGTGCCTTTCACAGTAAAACTCAGCTTGAGTAACCAGTCCTCACCCATAAAAATATTTAGCAACTTTCATGCAACAACAAGGAACTGATGTAGTCCTGAACTCCCATTCAATGAGCTCCTGTTCCTTTGGTTGGTCATAGCAATCCGATGAAAGTTTTACCTGTTAGATTCCTGGTTTTATAAAAAGAAAATTGCTCTTAATTAGAGCAGTACTAGGAAATGGGAAGTGTTGTCAGGCATATAGTAATTACACATCTAGTCAGAGATAAGCGTAGGGGAACAACAGTGCAGTGCATGGTCTTCTGCTGGGTGAGAAAGCACTTGTTGCAGAAATTACAGCAGAAGCCCTCATCCAGCTTTACAGCTCCTGACAAGTGTATTCACAAAGCATATTGACGCTATGCCACACAGTCTTCTCTTTGCCCATGTTAAAATGTAGAGAATAGCACCAGCTGCTGGAGGAGCAATACAAACCCTGCTTGGAGTCACACTTTGCCAACAATCCTTTTGAGAAACATATGGAATAGAAACAAGACTAGGTAAAGACTCAACTTAAGATGCTGCTTGGGGGTACTAGCAAGATTTCTGAGGAAGGGAGACTTTCCTCCTTTATTGTCACACTTTTCCTTTTACGTGTTGTCTTAATGCCTCAGAGTGTAAACACATTATCACTTCAGATTTGGGAAGAGTCATAAAATAGGCACAAAAAGGAGGTCAATTTATTTTAAATGCTGCTTAAGACCCTTTTCTGTATTTAAAAAGACAAGAACAGATTTTTCTCTATTTTTCATGTCTTCAGGCATCCAGGTTTCTTTTATTTGAAACTGGCTCTTCTCCAGGATTATGTGACCAATGTACAGTGAATATTTTTTCTTCTCTTTTTTGTTTAATTTGTGGAATTAATCATGTCTGATGGGAGATCACAGCTTCCTCACAATTACTTTGTGTTTTATTTATTCTCTGAACTGACTGTCCAAAATTTGTCCTGAAATGCTGAGCTGTTATCAGCCATGGAATTCACAAAGAGAAAGCAAGGGGCTGATCCTACAAGGTAAAGAGACTGGGCTTGGAGGGCATGTTGGAGATTTTGTCCCTTCATTAACATGGCTTCCCACAGTATAGGGTGACTACTTATAGGACATTAATCTGGCTGCTTAGTCTTTATCTTCACCACGTGACCTAAGACTGCTGATATGCACAGCCTCTAATGCATCTCAGCCAATGATACCTATCTTAAATGCTTAAATGAGTTCAACATCTGATTCTGTATTTATTTTCAACATATGTTAAAAATGCTTTTTAAAAAAAATTAACCTATGATTATATACTTGTCCTTATCTCTTTGTTACCTCATCTCTTTGTTAGCATTAATCAAGTATAACTTCTGTCATATAAGTGACTGAATTTCAAAAAGACTCATTTCAGATGCACACTGGAACCCTTCTTTTAAGATTGTACCGCTTGTGCCCAGAGATGCCCACATCAGTTTTTGTCCTTCTCTAGCTTTTAAGTTTTTCTAAACATAAAGGAGTCTTATCTACCTGTTGGTGCAATGGACTATGTTTGTATCACATCTTTGAATCCAAGTATCTCCATTCTACGTCCAGCCAAACTCCTATGAGAGTCTCTAGCACAGATATGCTCCTGGGAACAAATATTTTGCTGTCAGAGGTCATGTCATACCTAAGGAGCCAACGCTGACTCATTGCACTGGAAAACAGGCAATTGTCTGCACATCTAAATGGTCTGTGAAAGCCTTGAAGAGACATCTTGCTAAGTTTTAAAAGGCAATTGATATAAAAATACCAGACTTAAAAGCTTTTTCTATGTCCTTGGAACTTCAAGGGGTAAAGACATTTGTTTCCTTTCATTTTGCATCCATTTGATTGCTTTTAAAAATAGTTGGGATCAGATTTTTCCAACTATAATACCTATGGCAAAACTCCCTCTGACTTCCACGAGACAGGGATTTGGCCTGTAAGAATTAGTGTCTGGGGAGGATGCATTGAAATAAATGAGGATTGTCGAAGCACATTGGAATTTAGAGCACATTTGTTGCAGAGATAGAAGCTCGCTGGGGTATCTGATTGTCAGAGTCAATTTTGTTTTCTTTACTGCACATACGCCCATATTTGAACCTTGTCATGCTGCAAAGGGAAATACCTCATTAGGTTTCGCTAGGGTTTCTTCAGAGTTGTTTATAAACTACAGTCAATAAAGATATTTTTTTGTTTAATAAATGAAATACTGGAATGGTCTGCTCTATCAGAAAATCAAAGGAAGTGCATTTATCCTTGGTAAAGATGAAGCTCTACTTTATAGGGTGCAGAAAGCCTGCAATATGTATTATTTTTCAAATAGTTGAAAAATTTATAGTGGTAAAAGGATTCTTTTTCAGTCTCTTGACCATATCATCCGCAACAAAGCAAATGTTACAAATAAAAACAAGAATAAACCAAGAACATTTCTACATTCTGTATTTTCAATTATGATTTTAACAGAAATGAATCACTTGTCCTTTTTTCATTTGGATAGAGTTTTACTTCCTTTTTTCCCACTGGACATATAATTTTGATTTATAAACACAGCAATCTGGAGCAAAGGGAAGTTTTAAACACAGTACATACTCCTTCTGAGGCCTAGTTTTATTTTGCTTAGAATTTTTATCTTTATTTTTCTACATTTTCAGATCAATTTTAGCTTTCTACTTTAGAGATTAAAAACATGGTTGCAGATGACATATTTTGCCCATTTCAGATTCACACAGGCCTAAGGTTTCATCTTGCACCCAAGGCCTCATTTTATAAACATGGTGAAGAGTTCTTCCAGTTAAAATGTGCTTTTAACTGGGATAAACCCATCTCCCCATGTTAAGACTTATAAATCTTCTCCACAGTGCTATTTACAATTCAGCTACTGCATGCTTACTTTATTGACTATGAATGAATAAATCAGTTTTCCACATCACCCCATTCTCTTTGCTGATGTTTTGATTTGGTGTCTATCCAAAAGTCTCTGATCATAGACACATGATTATAAAACCATCTCTCGCACTGAAAACTATTTAAGAAACAAGTAATGGAATTAACTTCTTTTAGATATTGTTTTACACTGCACATTTGAACTTGGGGATATACATTTTTCACAAGGCTCAGTTCTGCTGGGCAGAACATTCTGATAAGAATGCAGAAGCCAAGAAATTAAACGAGGGTTTTTTTCATCATTCACTATTTGGCTTGAGTTTCCACAACACAGTATCTATGTCTGTAACTCAACTTGGGCTCTTTGAATGGATGCAGGTGTCTCTATCCTTTAAAGATTTTGAATTCCTTTAAAGGACCTTCATAGGTTTGTTTTGATAAAATTGGGAATTTTTTTTTTTAAGGTTTTTTTTTTTTTTTTTATTTCACCACTCAGGTTGAATTTTTCAAAACAGTGAGAGGGAAAATGATTGGCCCTCAAAGTTTTACACTAGGGTTTTTTCCATTCTTTAAGAACATGAAAATCCAGAACAGTATTTTCATCCACATCTTCTGCTTGGATTTTGAAAACATCCTGTATAAAGGCTGCAGGAGATCCCTAGATACCAGGATCAGAGGCTGGCTTGGGTCTCAGCAATATCATCTGTCATTCTTTTCTCCCCATTACTTTATGAAGAAAGGGACTGACATGAGCATTTCTAAATCTGGATCTACTCCTTTCCTTTGAATCCTGGGTGGAATTCAAAACTAGAGGGAGCCTGCAGAGCACAAGCAGCATCTAGTGATGGAAATAACATGAAGACCAGCCTTTCAAGGCATTTGATCTTACAGGAAAAGAGCCCCTGAGAGCTGAGCATGGTGGAATTCAAACCCCACATGGAGCCTTTGCTCATTTTCAAAGCCAAAATCCAGCTCTTATCCAGAGGTGAAAGGCCACTGCAGTGCAACACTTGACAATTCCCCTTGTAGAGCAGGTATAATACATTTTGTAAATTGAGCCTTATATAAGCACAGTGTAATTGGAAGAGGACAAGTGTCCATATTGATTTTAGATAACAGTAGATAGCTGAAAGGAATGTGGCATATGCAGAGAGCAACAGATGAGCTGTCTTGGAATATCTTCTTTTCATTACTCTTGATCTTGCAAAGATCTATGGTATCAATATTTCCTACTGCAAACAACATGTTGTCTTGTTTATACGCAGCTAAGGCCTATGCACCTAAAAAGGTTGCATTACTGTCCCTGAAACCAAATTCCTGTATTTTATTATCTGGAATAGAGAAGCATGATCTTTGCCCACATTAATCTTCAGATGACCTTCAATCTTCTTCCAAGGGAATCAGATTTTGCCATTCACTGACAGGTGTGCCTGGCAATTGTAGCTTAATTATATAAAGCCCTTCATAAGATACTTGGAAAAAAAAAGAATGTCTGTATCAGTCACTGAAAGCCCAGGCAATATTTCAGAGTCTTTCTTCAGGTCTCAGTGGTAGCAGTTAAGGTATCAAGGAATTCGATTGAATTCACCATCTGATTTCAAGAAAAGAGCCATTTAAAGGTAGCACAGGATTGACTCAAGCTGGTGATACTGGTGATGTTATGCTCCCTGTCTCTGTTATTTCTCATCTTCTCTTTTACTGGAATAAAACATGGAAGAGAGATTCTGTTGGGATATTGTGCTGGTGAGCCCCTCAGTGGCACCCTTTTTAAGGGTTATATCTTCCCTCTGTGGCTTGACATCTACCCATCTAATTCTAACCCTTTTCCTGAATTGCCTCAGTTAGGAGCACAGTTGCACTACAGTCTTACTATGTAATTTGGTGGTGGTTTAGTCAAAAGAGAAGTGCGGACAATTTCACTCACTTAAGATCTCAGTTGTCCTCTTTCCTCTCTCCACTCACTTTGTAAAAGAGGGACAAGGCACTTAGAGAAGCAACGAAAATCACATGAATCTGAGCCTCTGTTTTATATTCAATATTTTCCTACAACAACCATCAGCAAACACCACCAAGGCACCAATACTACAGCTAAGAAAACTAAAAATCAAGATAGAGAATGCCCATCAATTTTCCATTGTAGGGAAAAATGAGAATATTCAAATTCTGAGGCAGATTATCTCTCTAGGACTGTTTCAGGTGGGAAAAATTACTCTGGAACTAGATAATAGAGCATTAAAATCCCAAAGAGCAGTAACAGACAAGACATTAGCTTAAACACTTCCTAAAAATAAAAGAATTAGACTTTGTCCTGGAAAACACTGACACCCATCACAGAGACAGGGAGACACAGTGCAGAAAGATAGTGAGGTTATGAAAAAAATGATGATGTCACAAGTAAAACAGCAGTTACAAGGAAGGCTGAAGACAAATGGTAAGGGAGAAACAGCAGCAGATGTTTTCCCTTAAGATCATAAATGAAAACAGGAATCCTGATGCACAGGAGTGTTTCCAGAGAAATACATCTATATCAGAGCATGAAACACTAGCAAAACAAAAACAGAGCACAAAACGCAAAGAATAAAAGCAAAATAGTCCTCTTTTTGGTAATTAGGGCAAATACCCAGTTAGCTGGTGATGGGCTGCTGTTTCAAGGGCAAGGATCGCATCTTTTCCCACCAAGACTTGTTGGGTTCTAGTGGTGTCTTCATAACTTGCTGCCCAAGGACAAGGTAACTTGCACAAAGTTTCACCTGCAAAGCTTGTTGTGACATACTGTGCTCAGCAATGGGAAGCAGAGGGAGTGTGGGGACAGCCATACTGGTTGCATGGGCTGAGGCAGAGAGCAGTGGTAGTACAAGTGGCAGGCAGCTGGGTCCCCCCACCAGTATGCTGCTGGAGCTTGTGAAGCTTGAAGTATCCTGGCTTAGCTCAGTCTGTGTCACATCACTTACTAGTTGAGCAAGTGTGGCTAGAGGGAGCCCAGCAGGGTTTAGCAGCTTTGGTTCACAGGAGGATACCATAGTGGGTTCAGAGAGGGCCTGATCTGTGATCACTGGTGGTGAGGAGAAAACACATGCGAGAGAGTGTTACGTGTGCTGATACTCTGTGTCCCTTAGACATCTGCAATTGGCCATTATGAAGGAGCTGAAGGGACCTTGAATCTCACTCACAGTATCTGTTTCTGTATCCTTGTGATGCAGTTTTTTGAGGATGTGGTGATGCTCACAATACATTGTGTCATGGTTTATGTACTCTCACACCAGAGAGATTTTTGTTTTCATTGTGGAATTTTTGTCAAGTGCAACACAATTCCCCCTTAATGGGCAATCATCTTTAGACAAGGAGGGTGAGACAGCATCTCCTCTGAAATGATTCACCTTTCATCCTCTAATTAGAGAAAAGCTAAAGCATTCTCCAACCCTCCTGCCACTGCTAGAGCAGGCTAAATCTTCCCATCTCTCTCCCTCTGTGTACAACCACTGCAAACCCATCCTATCCAAGAAGCATGGTCTACTAGGGTATTGCTGGACCCCTGTGTGCTGCTTCTAGGACCATGAAGTAAGCCTTGGAAGTCATAAAAAACTGTACGTGAAGTGCCAGAACAAAGACTGCACTCAAGTGAACGCTGATGTGTTATCCTATCCTAGCAGGCAAGCACATCGCTGGCAGCTGTGGAGTGAGCGCATCCACTACCCCAACTTTCCACATGAATCTCTGCTTTTTATTTTTCCCATAGAACATCCACATTTGATCTCTGCTCAGGAAAAATGCAGTGAAAAGTGCTTTCTCAGACCAACTCCCTTTCAAGACTGACATTATCAGTTTAGAATATTCGCAGGGCTATTGGGTGTCCGGAAGAGGGAATGGCTGGGATCTGAGTGTACCGTTCAAGGCTAATCCAAACACCTCCCCAGATTTAGCTCAGCCTATCAGGAAAGGTAATTTAGCACCTGGGGAAGATAAGGTTTGGAGCCTGCATTTGGCAGGCCAACCAGCCACCTCTGAATGGACCTTCCAGATGAGATATTCTGTCACAAAAAAAGTTCATAGAGGTGTTAAGTACAAAAGCATTCCTGAACCAATAGCAAATTAAAAAAAAAAAAAAAAAAAAATCCCCACTTTTTCCAGGAAAGAACAGTTTTCTGTGTGTTTTTCAAGGTGTTGTTTGCATAAATAGCCAGGAAAGACAGAAAACAGGTGAAAAAAAAAAAACAAAACAAAAAGCATCACTGTAATTTTCACAGTTCTGATGAAACATGGAACATATGCAGAAGAGCTCTGGAAACCATCTGTTTGCACAGTCAGTGTAATGCATGCTTTGTTGTGCTGTAGACATACCTGCTGAGTACAGAAGGCTAACGGACCTTTATGCTATCAATGGAAATGGGGGTATATGCATATGTGTGCACCTGTGTGTGTGTGTGTTTGGATCATTGAAAGAGACAGTAGATTCAATTCTAATGGACCTAAGAATCTCAGGAGCTCGTGGCCCATTTTTATAAGCGACTCCTTGTTGGGGATTCAACACAATGTAATGGCAACACCTTAAGAAGTTGCCACTCCTCAGCCAAAGCACTGTAACTACCTTTGAATGCTTGAGCTGAGAGCTCATCCTACTCATTTGGTGTAACAAGAACCTCAGGATAGCCTCATCACAGTCGCAACACACAGACATCAAACGCAAACAGCTTGTCGAGGAGTGGGTGGTAAATTGTTACGCTGCCATAACTCATCTCTGCATGCCAGCACATAGAGTCCTGTTTTGATTCTACATGCATTTTTTAATAGGGCTCCTAAATTACTTGCATAACTTCAGTATTTTCTGCCTATTTGGGGGAAAGAAAGAAAGAAAAAAAAAAAAGAAAAAAGGAAGATAAAAAAGCTGAATGCTTACAGTCTGAATCAATGGGAGAGCTGACCATGAGCAGATTTGTGAAACTTTATAGCACTGTTATTGTGGGTTTCCAATTGCAGAACCAGGAATAAAACTGACACAAGATATAATCAAAGAAGAAGGACTGGAAAAGAAATAATGCTAGTCAACTTTGTTTTATGAACAATCAGTCTCCTTGGACAGATCTGATTTCATTCTCTGGTGAGATTATAAGCTTGCTTGATAAAAGTGACTGCATAAATGTAGCAGACATTTTAAGGCTTTTGACTACTACTACATTATATTCAAACATTCAAAAATTACACAATATAGTACAGCATGTGACATACTGAATGGTGTAAAGAATCAACTAAGCATCAGGGCTCAAAAAAGCAGTCATCACCATATGGAGTATATGGGCATGGACAGGGAGGCTAGGTGCTCTAAACGTTTTTGATTAGTCAGGAGAAATGGCTGACTGCAGAAATCCTTGTGTTTCAGAAAAAAAGAACTAGCCAGATATGTATACAGTCCACAAAATACCTGCAAACTATATAATTCAACCATCTCCAAACTCATTAGCCTACAATGGCAATTAAATTATCCTTTGGCTATTTCCAAATTAACTGTTTTGGAGAGATACTGAAGAGACACTGGGATTCAGTTTCTCAAATTAAAAAAAAAAAAAGGAAAAGACCTGCTAGTTTGAGGAATACACACTAAAGAGCTCAAACTGGTTTGAGTTTGACTCTTAGAGCTGTTCTTCCTTAAACCTGAACTTCCCAAATTCAAATGTCAATAGCGTTTGAAAAACATTTTGCAAAAATATCTCTCCCTTGCCATTATAATACCATGGTATTGACACTCCCTAGTTTTCATCCAATGTTTCACAGTAAACAGAATTCTCAGTTTAACATACTTCTTTCATGAAACACCTTGCAGTAGATCTCTGCTTAACAGTTTTGCATAACCTGTGAATCATGAGCTTCTTTCATTATTTTTATTAATTAAAGTGCAAAAGAGAGGAGAGCAAGAGGCATCACCACATGGACAGTCTCAGGTGCTGTACTGAGCCCCATCAGACAATATATCTCAAGAATCAAGTAAACCCACTTGGTTCAACAGCATAACCTCACATGCCCTCACCAATGCCCACAGCACAGCTGTGTCACCCTCGCACTAGCTCATATTCAATATTAGAGACAAATCTTGCTCTGTGTAACTGATGCTGGAGATTTAAAGTGTTTCTGCTTTCCCTCCCACATCCCTATGAGCTAACCGCATACCCTTGCTACTGCCGTCCTGTAACTGCCTTGAAATGAAAAAAAAATAGAAAAAAAAAAAAAAAAGCATCAGAAATCCCCTAACTAATTTTATCAGCTAGAGAGCTGGCAAGCAGAACTGTATGTGTTGTAGAACTGAAACAGGTGTGGTTTGAGCATTTTCCACATTTGGTCTTGGCAAAAATATGAACAGCAGGTATTAATTCCTCCACACTGATAATGGGGGCTTGGAATTCGTTATCTGAAATAAAAATTCATGGCAGAATTCCTCACATACTCAAATGGGCAAGAAAAACTGATAATGCTTTTCTTCTTTTTTTTCATTAGGAACCTTTTCTAATGCACCAATTTGTGTGTAAATTTTACTGAAGGATTTTTTTTTTCTTTAGCGTGCATTAGATGTGAAATAGATGTGAAAACATCTCTGTCCCTCTCTTAAACAGTGAGCTGGATCTCATAGCTCCTTCTCAAGCAAATACCCCACTGATAGGTTTGCATCTGTGTGTGCGTATGTGTGTCTGCACCTCAATGCTTGCATACCTGCCCCTAGCTTGTGTGACACAGCCAGGTTTGGTGCACTTGCACAGCACAAATAACCTATTGTCACCAACATATCTCCACAAATGTAAGAAACTATATAAAAAAAACATTTTCTGGAGTCAGAGGCAACAGCTAAGGCTTGATAGGTAAACCAGGAAACATGACCTGGAAAGACACAAAATCCCTGTCAAGAAAAGAAAAGCTACTCTATGCCTGCAGCATCTATGCTATCTGTGGATGGTATAGATGATGTGCTATATAGTATATATATCATAGTGTGATGATGGTGTCCCACGCATTTCTGATCAGTGGAAAACCCAAGTTACTCCTTTTCTCAGACTCCTCCAAAAACCCTCTCAAGACTCATTGTTTCCACAACACAGGGAGTAATTTGGCCAACTAATGAAAGACTGATAATGCTCAGTACCATTCCTCTGGCAGTGCAGTATAAGTGAAACTGGAAAACATGTAGCCAGCTCTCAGAACTGGGGTTAGACCCCCCCTTACATGCCCTACCTACCTCTTTGGCCTCTAGATCAGCCTAACTCTTAAACTCTAACACACTGTTAGAACAAACCTTGGCATTGTTGTTGAGGTTGCTCTCAGGGTCTGTAGCAGGCACAGGTCTTATCCAAGTGAGGAAAGCCCTCAGTTGGAGGTCCCCAAGTTTGTTTGACTGCTTTGCACACGTAGGTCTAAGGGGCCGTTCTGACCCTAAACCGTGACAACGGCTCTGCACACCAGCCCATTGGCTGTAAGAGCAGAACACTTGTTTTGACTACGTTTTCAAAGAGGAAAAGATGACCCATTCCTGTTATGAAAGATGAGGTTTGCTACTGAGTTTCATACTCTCAGATAGACAGGCGGCCTCTGTGCCCTGCCAAGTGAGAGATCAAGGTTTCTCCTATGCAGTCTGTGATCTGTGTGTGGCCTTTCACCAAAGCTGGGGTTTTAGGGCTCACGGAAACCAGTCAAAGCAGCAGGATGTTCATAGATTTACAGATACTCAAGAAACATGGTTCTTCAGACCTAAACTATGTTTCAGTGGTTTCATCCTGTTACATTTTTTTGTAAGGAGAAATAGTACAACAGTAGTAAATTATCTTTGGGGTTTAGGGTTTAATTTTTTTTTTCCTATTTCACCAGTAATTCTTCTGTAAATAGGACTGTAGAGTTTAAATAGTCAAATTCAAGTCTATACTCAATATGATATTTATCCCAATCTGAAGTCTGATTATTTGAGACATAGATTTTGTACCCCAATACATGTTATGACTCAAAGCACTCTATAAATATCACAAATCCACCCTATTTGAGATCAAACTTCTCAGCTCATTTCTAGAGCTCCTGAAATCCTCACATTACAGCATTCATTTTCAGCAGTATCATTTATTGTTACCTAAATCTGAGTGCTAGACTTAGTTCCTTTTACGTCTTCAACATGATAACATCTTCTGCACAGTTTGGTTAATTTAGTGCTCTTTAGCTTTGCCTCCAGATTTGCATTGCTCTCACTGTCGTTGCTTTGACTGTGTTTTCCGGTGGCAGTATTCTTCTCACTGACTGAATTCACCTCTGTCAACACAACAATGCCCATCAATCACTTAGACCCAAACTCGGCTTCCCTGTTGCAAGTACCATAGGAAAATCCAATGGTAAACGAGGGGAATTCTCAATGAAAAGCTGGACCACGTTTATTTCTGCACGTACAGGCTTCAGTAACCTTTTTCATTCCTGAGCCAAAGAGAATACACTGGAAAGCCCGTAATCCATAGATGGCCAAAGGATACGGGCTTATTCAAAGGCAGCGCTCAGGAAGGGTGGGGTAATGCCAAAGGCCTAACGCAGTGCTTTACAGCTATGAAATCCCAGCAGTTTTTGCCAGCTGTAGCAGGACTCCACTGTGCGGGTGCCAAGCCGCAGGGCCACACACAGGCTCCGTGGCTCAGCACCCACACAGCCAATGATTTTTTAAAAAAAAAAAAGTGGAAAAAAAAATGCTGAATCAGACTCTCACAGCCTAACCAAAAAACATGCACAAAAACTATAATTTTTATTATAAAAACTCTGATTGGGAACAAAGATATTGTAGAAAAACTGGAGAAGAGGGGAAATATTGCTAGTGTTAAAAGCAAGCTAGAATTCGTGGCGTTTGACCACAATAGTTTTCTTGGCTGCTATGGTTCTATGACTGATTTAAGAGGGTTTAAGGTTAATAAACCATAGCTTCATGTTATTATCTGCGCAGTTCTTGCACTCTCACTAGCAATGCCATTTATACATAGATTTATTATGATGACCATAGGAGTATAGAGGCTATGTGTTTCTTAGGAACAATTGTTGGTGGGGGGGAAAATGAGAGAAAGAGCGAGAGTTGCTTTTCTGATCTGTAGTGCTGCTACATCCAGGCTATAAAAGCCATTGATACATAACCTGGCCCAAAACCTAGAATGCACAAAAAAACTCCAAAACTCCTCTTCACCTAACAAGCATGGCCATAAATTCAAATGTATCAAGAAGCATTGCTGGTCTCAACATAACTGACTGATGGGTGGGTCACGAAAAGTGCAGGTAAGTAGAAGAAAAAAATAGCAAAATTTAAATGTTGTACCTTGAGGTAGCCTTTGCCATCAATAGCTTCCACAAATTGATTAATTTTTTTAAAGAGAAGAAAAATAGAGGTGTGTTTTTTTTCTTTTTCTTTTAGTCTTCCATTGCTTCAAGACTTTAAAACCATACTATAAAAGCTGAAGGATATTAATCTGTCATAAAAAGCTTAACACAGGATGATATAAATGACAGGAAAATGATCTACAACGGTGTTAAACCACAGAATAATTATTAATTATTGAAGCCTCAGCTCCAAAATATTCTAAAGGAGTTTTCCTGCTTTCTGTTAGGTCAGGAAGAGAAAAAGTAAGTAAGAAAGAAAAGCCTATAGTACGTTTCCAGCCTCTCATGCTTTCTGAGCTGAACTCTGCATACAAATCTATATTTGTAAGACACCCTCATCTACCAGTTAATCAAAGCCCTGGAAATTCAAGGAAACCTGTGTTTATGGAAATCTGGCATTCCTGTAAAGTTTTGAATGAGAGCTAAATAGAGCAGTTCATCTCATTGAAACTAATGGCTTCTGCCAAGTGGTTTTGCAGTGCTGGGTCTTCTGGCACAGTCAGCATTTAGGAATTCATTTATGAGCTGGGTTAGCTGGAGACTCTGGAATTCAAATTTATGTCTAAGACTTAGTGGTTTATTCCTGATAGGTCTCTGTAAAGAAATTGTAATCAATTTACCAAACTCGGACTTTGTTATATGCAGAATAGAAAGCTAACCTTTTTTTCATGATTTAGGGCTTGGGATTTATTTTTTTTAACTTTCCCCAGTGGACAATTGCAAATTGTACACATGTACATTGTGTAACCGAAGGGGGCTTTTTAATCACCCATTCATACTTGCTTTTGAAAAAGCTTTGTCCTTGTGCTCTTGACTGGACTTCCTACAGGCCTGATCCTGCTCCCGCTGAAAGTGCTCACATTTTCCTTCAGGGGAAGAGAATCTTACTTCAGATGAAGTCACAGTTGCACATAAAAAGCAGAGAAAAGTGTGGCTTGTCACATGAGTTGACTTTATTTCAATCATTATTTGCATGAACACACGGTCAAGGTCTATTAAGTACTTCTTTGATTTGCTTAAAAAATATATGTCTCCAGGAGCTGGCCAGCGTATTTGAATATTGGCTTTTTTTCTGAGTCATAAAAACCTAGACATTTTTAGCAAGCAATGAACAAGAGTTGCTCTACCCTTTCAATGCAACTATAAATTTGCTCCTTTTTTCCTCTTTTAGAACTCCTTTGAAGAACTCATTGAATAAATTAACAACTTGGAAAGCTGCCTGCCGTTTTTGTTGGCTTTGGGTTTCAGGGAGTTGCTTGGTAAACAAAAGTCAATGGATTCAAACAGTAACAAAGTAATTTAAATGATTAATCAAGTGTTAAAACTAGCTTAACCTCTCCTGTTTTACAAACTCTATATCACCCTCACTAAGCTAATAGAGGAATAAGACACCCGTCTGGAAATCTCATCTGAACTATTAGATAGAGAATCAAAAATTCAGCCAAGCAGTGTGGTTTGTAGGGATATCCTGGCGGATAATAAATTGCATTAATCTTACTTAAATTTTCCATCTAAATCATGTCTTGAGACCATATTGCACTGAGAGGAATGTGCCTAGCTTTGAATGCATTGTGCTACTGAAAAGGTTATTAAAAGGGGAAAAAAAACAGATAATGACTTTTCTTGTTTTTCTTCTGACTACTTTTTCCAATATTGAGGAATCTACGTTAAATATTCTGGCACCTAATGAAGAAAGTCTGCTTTCTCCGGCCAGTGCTTATGTTTTTTAATAGAAGATAAGAAACTCACATACTCAGAACACTTGAGGCAGGGTTTTTTTGTTGTCTTTTTTTTTTTTTTCTGGTCATGTGTGGACAAAAATAACCCTAGAGTTTTCCCAGCATCGTCAGAGCTTAGTATTTTCCTCATCTTGCTTATTCAGAAGAATTTCACTTTTCCAGCTACATGGAATATGAAAACAATATTGGAAAAGTTCCCCTGGGTTTTTCATCCACTTGCAAATATGAAAGAAGTCCAAAGGTTATGAAGTTCTGCCCATCTTTTCTACTTCTGTCCACCATCTATCACACTAGTGTTATTTCCTAAGTCTTAAAAGAAATAAAAAATATTACGGTGAAAGGAAAAGTTGCTTAAAAGCACAACCCCTTGGAAACTGGGAGTGGTGCTGTCAGCTACACCAGTAGATAAGAAGTGGGGCTCCTTAGGCATGAGCATCTCTCCACTTGGTGGGTTTGTCCTAGAAGCTGATGGAGGGAACCATGCTGATGTCCTAAGTGTGCACAGGCATGTGCCTAGATTGGGGCTGCAATGGGCAAAAGCATCCCTGGGGCTTCTGCTGAACTCAAGCAAGTGGCAAGAGGTGGTGCCAGCGTGGTAACAAGGAGTCCAAGTCAGCTGGTGTCAAAAGAAGGCTGCTTCCACTGGGCTTCAATGTTTGCCTGAGGTCCTTACTCAGCTAAAGGACAAGTAAATGTAAATTGAGAAGGAAGTTTTCAGAAAAGCTGTAGCTATATTGTAGGTGTGGGACACTGTCACGGTCATGTTTCTGTCTGGGGATGCAGGAGGAGAAAAAGAGATGATGGAAGCAACAAGACCACAGAAATCAACAGGGTGGGGCCTGACGTCCTGGTTAGGAGAGGCAGCAGCATGGCTTTTGCCAGAGCTGTCCACAGAAAGATGTGATTACCCCCGAACACATCAGCGACCACATCATTCAAGGGCCAAGAGGGGGACTATTTCCAAAGAGCATTACACAATATTATGCAATGTCATGTTAATGAAAAATTTTGTCCTTTTCCTATGAAAATTTGGCCTTGAAAGCCCTGAAAAGTTTTACAGCAACTTCTGTCAGTATTCCATCCCCAGTTCCAAGTCTTAGAGCACTGTTGGAACATGCATTGCACCAGCCTGGTCTGAGATGAGAGAGGGAAATGGTGCTTCCAATACCTCAGCACCCACCTGGCTGCACGTCTGATGTGTATGGTCAAGCAAGGGCTGAGGTGGACAGAAACATATTTCAGCACTTCCTACCCATGCCCACATCCATGTCCAGCTCTTCACAGCTGTGGTCCTTCAGCCCTGGGCTAATCAGCTGTGTGAGAAAGGAGCAGGGTTAATTCCTCCTGAAAACATGATTCTTGCTGTATGTCCCACAATGATATCTGAGGAGCTTGCTTGCTTTCACAAATGCTGTCAACCCTGCAAATGCTTCAGTCATTGCAGCAAAGGCCTGATGACTTTTTGAAGACCTGCAAGAAGGGCCATCCCAAAATATGTTTCTCACTCTTTCTGGAGCATCAAAAGCCCAAGTAATTCAAATCTATTTTCCACGCAAATTGTTTTTGCACAACTAGAAAAACACCAAACCAGCAAATTCTTCTTGGGAAACAAATTCCCATTAAAATCAATGAGGCAAGCTTCCTACTTGTTTCTATGGGGTTATTTTATATATTAAACAGTCTTATGAAAAGAATGTATTTCAGTTGCATTTAGAAGCATCAACACTTTAATACGCTGCTGCTAAGTCACAAATCAAGCATAAAAATGAGTCATCTCAGCTTGAAGTTTGTACATTTCCTTACATAATTGTTGCAATCACCTCCAAACTGACTTTTTAAACTCTGGTAAATCAAAAAGAAAGTTATGCTTCAGAGATAGTGAATATGTCCAAAACATATGAAGAATCTCAATTCTTCCTTGAAGTCCAGGCACATGAAAAGGGAAAAAGGGGGGACAATTTAAAAAATTATGAGCCTTTTAAAATCAATTCATTCCCATCTAAGGTCGTAAACTCTGAAATAGCAGTCTGCCTTGATTTCAGGAGAGAATTAACATTGCCTGGGTGATTTTGCCCTTCCTTTTTACCCTTAACATACGTGGATTTGTTGTGAGTGCAGCCTTGATTGGGGTTTACAATGCTTGAGATAGGGTAGTTACATGACCACGTTGGGCTTTTTATCCTTTGAATATGGATAGATGTTCTTAATGGCTTCATTTTGATGTAAGGTTTTGTTCTTTTTCCTATTTGGGAAGATATCACAGATATACACTTAAAAAGTTGGGCCAATTCTCAGTTTTTCAAAAATTTCAGCAAATTCCAATTCAGAATTAGAATTTATCACCTTATGAATAACACCATGAGCTGGACCAAGCCACCTCCAAGCTTGCATCCTGTGTTTGGGATCATCTTTTCTTTGACAGGCCCAGGAAGTGCAGCAGGAATGCTTTCTATGCCTGAATCTGCTGTGCGTTGAGCTTAGGGGTGTGGTACTGATATCCAGGCAAAATCATTACTCAGCACTGGGGAGTTCCTCCTCTTTTACGGCTGGCAGGTTTGTGAATGGTGATCCCAGACCCGTCCCCTGGGAGTTACATGTGGATCAGGATACATACTGGGAGATCAGCTCCCGCATCTCCCACAGCACAGGGCTGCTCTTGCATCTAGTGGAGCAGATAACAAAGCTTCCATTGATCTCCAGGCCACAGGATCAGCTTCGTGCAGGGCTAAATTGCTCATCTGTTTTTAATGCCAAGAGCAATTTGTTTTCTCTATGGACAGCATGGTTGCAAAACCATGTTGTTTAAGATTAAACTTCTTTCATCTGGACAATGGCAGCAACAACAACAAAGAAAAAAATGCTTTTGAAAATAATGAAAAAAATCTAGTAACTTTTTTTTTTAAATGAAAGAAAGTAATTACATCCAGGCAGCCAGGCTGACCACAAATGCCAAGTTTGTGCTTGTTGCAGTTTTAACTGGTTGAAATATTATTTCTAAATAAACAGAGTTTAAAATGGAAATTCTGACGAAGCTTTGACTATATTGCTGTTCCAATCATGTTAAATCATTGTTATTGTCCTAGTGGTGTCAGTGCATAGCTACAATTGCTTGTGGAATGATGAAAGCTCAAACCCAAAAAACTCAGCTTCTCATATGAGCTTCAGAGTATTCAGCCAGAGAAGGATTACACCCACCCAACCTTTTAGCATGAAGTCATACTGGATTTGTTATAATAAGCAAGTTATTAAAAGTGTCTTCTTTCCTAAATAATTTACATGCTGTACAGCTATTTGAGGAATTCTGATTTATTTTTAGTACCCACACCTTATCTAGGGTGTTCATCACAACAGTAATAATTGGTGCAGGGATTTAAAAAGCTGCTGTCCACACTGACGCTTATTTCTTGTTTTACTGGAATCTTTCAAAGGGGATTTTTTTTGTTATCAGTTGTTGCAAATAAGCTTCAGTAAGGTATAAGTGGTTCAATTCAGTTAGATCATTTCTTTGGGTATTAGCACATTTAGAAACCAAGGAATTACCTCAGTGAAAATGTGATTATAGCAATAAAACTGGACCACGCAGAGTTGGACTCTCCTAACTGAAAAGATTTTTTTCTTTCTCACATGGACTCACAGATTTTCATTAATAAAATCCCACGTACTGTCACTGTGTAGCATCTATCACAAATATTTATGATGGTGTCCTTCGGCTCCTGCATATAGTGTTCATGCAGGCAGTATGTAGGAATGCCCTCTGGTTTTTGCTGAGAGACCATTTAACAGAGCATAATCATTGAGAAGTTCCACACAAAAAGGGGAAGAAAAGCAAAGTTTCTGCCCCAAAGGGCTCCCAGTGATGCCTGCTGGCAGCTCAGAGCCTCGCTGCCCTGGACGAGAGAGCTGGGATCCACATCTAGCATGCAAACCTACTGTTCCTACAGAAATAATTATGCTGCACCATCTTCAGCATCATCTTCTGGCACTCACCTCAGCTGTGAAATTTTTTTTTGTATGTGCATAAAAAAAAATGTTCACTTTATGTGCTCAAAGAGCTGCACAGGCTATAGCTTTCAAAACTATCTGAAGGTTTAGGCATTTCTTTATCATTAACAGCCAAATCACACTGTCTACCCAGCTCCTTACTAGCACCTTTTAAAATACGTTGGGACCAGATGGTGCCTACCAGCATGGTGGTTCTGGGAAAAGCCAGAAGAGAAGAAACAAACCAGCCCCAGACTAAATACGTCCCGTAATCCATCTTGCTCTGAGTGCCTAGCTGCAGCAAGCATGTGTAAGCTAGCTACCCTGCTCAGCACAGTTGTGAGCTAAGGTGCTTGTTGTGCAAACTTGTCATTTTAAGTGGAATGCTGACAGGGGGTTATTTATGGAAACCTGTGTCTGAGGAATATGTGGACATACATAGTGCAGCACACAGAAGGACACATACACGACTGTCAGAGTGCAAAATCTTCCAGCAGGCTTCTTGCAAAGCTGGTCTTTTTGTCTTCGAGGAGCAGCTGTTTGAAAGATACTTGGCAGTAGCTTGAAAGCTCACTTTCTCATCTAGTCACTGGTGAAAATGACTGTGGTGTCCAGGTGTTACAGCTGGACAGTTTGTCTTGCTCTGTGCATTGCTACTTCCTTCCTGAGATAATAACGAAACCATATCGGCCTACTGTGATGACCACTAGGAGGAATTTTTCTTCCCTTTCTCTGCCAAGTGGTTCTTATTTTTTGCCAGGTCTGTCCCCCTGTATTTACTACGTTACATCCCTCCTCTCATCTAAAATAAATGGTCTATGGGGCGGCGAGAGAAGGGGTCCAGTGCCTGGTTGCACCTGCTGTGTATGAATTACAAGTCAAGTCAGAGCACAGCTGGACAATGCTCCTTGATGTCCTCATCTCTGGAGAGAGACTGACAGACAGGTTTGGAAGAGAGAAGGAAGAAAAGCTGGAGAAACTAAAACTACCCTCAGCCCTTCATAACCAAGCATTCTAGTACTCTTCACATGGAAATCAGCACTTATGGCCATACAGTACCAGTCACAGCTCTGCAGGCATCAGCCCCTGAGGACTTCAAAGCTGGTGTATCCCTCAGCCACGTGCATCCACACTGCCAGGAGGATTCCCTGCAGCAGGCTGCGGCTCAGGAAAGGGCTGGACTAACTGGGCTGCCTAAAGTGTCACAACTGTGATAGCAGGCAGGGAGTGTCTGTCCTCACCTCTGTTTTACCACAAAACACTGAGCACAGTCACAGACTCAAGGTATAAATCTCCTCTGGTATGGACAAGGTCTTCCTTGGCACAGGCTCCAGGAAAGGCTGGGCTCCTAGACCCTTTGCACATCATAACCTAGTTTTAGCAAGCTGCCTGTCAGACTGTGCATGACTTGTCTAAAATCGTTGAACTTTCTGGCTTGCTGAGCTGGACACCTTTAAAATGTGCTTACTTCCAAAGGTGCTGGCACATCAAGTTTTCTTGGAATTTATTTCTTCCTACTTTTTTCCCTAACTGAACATTTTCTTGCTTCATCAGTTCAGTTTTTCAGCATTCATTCTTCTGATTTTATTAGGGAAGAAGGTGGTGTTCTGAACAAGACAGAGGTAGAAAGCAAAACCCCCCAAAAAAGAAGGGGAAAAAAAAAAAAGAAAAAAAAAAGGTGACTTTCCAATAGCTCACTTTCATTTTACTTTAGTGAACTAATCCAGAAGTTGGGTTTTCCTTTATGTCAGAAAAAAGGGCCTGAGTTCTCATTGGTGTGGTGCAATTCATGAGATCTCTGGTTCATTCTGAGGTTGCTGGAGCCTAAATATGAAGTGCAGAGAGGTGCCAAAGTGAGTGAAAACATATTTTTCTGAGCAACACAGCAATTAGTGCTAGGTGTGGTACAGACCTAACTTTGGCTGGAGGGTTGCTATGTTACAGAGCACTTGTCCTGTTGTTCCCCAGCAATGACATCCTGCATTGAATTCTTCTTCTCCAAACTTCCCATCTTTTGGGTAACCCAGGCTCAGTTTTAATCCTGACTGACATTACTGGGCTGAACTGAAATGTAGAGTTGAAACAGTTCTGAACTCAGAGATACTCTAAATGCAAATCTGGACCCAGCTTTACAGTTAGGACATGTCTGTGGCCCCCATCATCAGAATACACCGTAATAGCTAGGGGAGGGGTTTTCACCCCTTGGTCCAACACCACTTTATAAGAATGAACGTACTGTTTCTCCTGTTCTGCAAGTGAGGAAACTGAGGCACAAGGTGACTTGTTTCAAGACGCTTGTTTTATAGCCTGTAACCCAACAGTCATTTTGGTGGGTCACATTCAGCCCATGTAGGAGTCCTGTGCAAGGCAATAAAGCTGCAGCTCTGTATTTGAAATAGTACTGCAATGGCAACCTGATTTACAGACCCCTCTGCTGCCGAGGTCAAAAATTAAGTCACTCTTCAGCCATGGGGGCAGACCTGCCAACGGTAATTAAAAGCTTTCCTTTGAAATATGTGTCAGACTTTACACATGGTGAAAAGTGCTTCTCACAATATGAGCTTTCAGGCTGCTGCGCTGAACAACATACATGCGGCTAACCACTTCTCTGTTGGGTCCCAACAGCATCTGTTCCTTTGCCAACGTTTTACTGGCATTCCACCAAAATCAGTGTAGCATGCAGTTCTGCCAGGTAGGGCCAGAAGCAGTTAAGAGGTTAATAGACTCAGTCCAACTTCAAACAACAACGCAAACCTCAGGGGTGAACGGAACAGACTGCTATCAAATGAGGAAAACAGATAGACTTTGTGATGATTTGACTAATTGCAGGAGAGTTTGTCTCGTGCAGATGATAGTCTTCCCACCCCTTCTCCACGATGTGTGCTGGCTGGGAGTCATCAATCACAGCTTGCACGTGAGTCTTAAAACCCCTAATTCAGGGAAACAATCAAATGTGCTGTGTCCCTAAGTCATCTAGGCCCTTCTGAAAACCCTAGTGTTATCTCACTCTTCTGGAAAGAGCTACCTCCAAAATTTCAGCTCCTGCTGGGTAAGTATAATACCATCCTGGCTGCCCCTCAGCAGCATGCTCTGACTTCAGCAGGGGCTTTTCCTGCAGCGAATGCCTCACCCACCGCTTTTCAGGTGGATTAAGCTGTCTGTGGAGAGTCACACAGAAGGCTTTCTTGTGAGATTTCCAGAACGCCTTGTCTCCAGCCAAGTCAGAAATACTGCTAGCACAGCCACCTTGTGGCATTGGAATATCTGCACTTTCAGTCCCAGGAGTCAACAGGAAGCACAGTCAAGCCAGAATTTAAAATAAATACATAAAAGCTAAGCAAATATTTTTGAACCTCTCAAGCAGGTTTGGATTTTGTTTGATTCAAAGTAATAATAATACTTAGCACTTACAGTGTACTTTATAGTTTGAAAGCACTGTACAGACTTTAACCACTTCGGTTTTGGGCAATGGTCTGGATCAGCTCTTGTTTGATGTGAATCAGTTCTCCCATGACTGGAAAGTATATCTGAGAAGTCAGAAGAGAGAAGCAGGAATATCCTTTGTGTCTTTTGGGTTCTTCTTTCATTTTTTGCTACTGAGCCCATTTGTAGGAAATCATTCTATGCTTTTCTATGTTAGTTTACTCAACAGAGAACCTGTCCTCCAGCCTCACTTGCAGGCCTGTTGTGAGATTCAATTTCAATGATGCATCTGAGGTCCTCTGACAGTTACTATGCAGATGCAGATGTTTCTCACTCTTTCTCCCTTGCCTGGTTAAAATTAAAGTCTAAATTGTGAATGAAATATATAGTGGCATCTACATAGATGAAACCATCCAGGATTACCTATATTGTTCTAATAGTAATCTCATCCACTGCCCAAGGCAGTTTTGAAAAGGTTACAGTAAAATATGTAAATAGATGAACCATATGCATAAAAAACATTCTCTTGGGTCCTAGTGTATGTCTATTGTGGCTTGAGCTCTCCTTCCAAGCCTTGTTTTTCCAAGAGTCAGCTTTAAAGCTCGGCATAGCTACTGGACCACTTTATGATCTAAAGACATATTTACAAGTTCAAACCACTTCAGGAGCTAATTATATTCTGGACATGCTACAATATTTGGATGCCAAAATGTCCGTATTCTTTGAAATGAATGTTTCGTAGCTTTCTCAAGAAGACCTCGTTTCACAAACTCCAGTTACAACAAATGAACACATGTTCCTCTTTTTGTTTCCTCTTTTTTTGCCAAATTTGAGAAAGGAAGTAATCATACCGCAATGGAAAACATTTCATTTTCTCATTAAAACATACATTTCAGCAGCTTTTCATCACACTGTCCTGCCACCCTCAGCTTTCTGTGAAAGGAGCTGCAATGAAGGACACAAACTTCTAGCAGACAGTGCAGCATGGAGAAGGGACACAAATTACCATGGAAAAGCAAGCAGAACCTTCATCCATTGACTCTAGTGGGTGCAAGGCGAAGCTCATTTTAAAGGGAGCTGCAGTCATTAACCAAGACTTCTTGTTTGTCAGAAGGTTTTTTATTCCCTCACCTTGACACTTCTCATGTAGACAGCAAGTGGACAGCCTGAGTGGAGGTGGACTGGATTGTTCTCTCTGGACCTGGTCCTTGCCTCTTACACTACACAGGGCTAAGCCAGGTGCTGCTGCCTTGATTTCCCAGTATTGTACCAGCCAGCAGGCAGCCAGGGAGCCTGCTATCTCTGTAGATGTGGAGATTGCTGGATGTTTTGCTAGACATGCTCAGGCCACAGCAGAACTAACCCAGAGCCATCAGAGAGAGGAATCAAAGGCCGAAGGAAATTCCTCACTGACTTCAGCATGCATTTGGTCAGGTTAAAAGTGCGAGACAGTAAGACAGGACAGCAGCAAAAATGGGAGCCCTAGGAAGAGAACATACAGATGGTGATACTCGCAGGTCAGAAGGCTAAAGACGATGGTGAAAAGGAGGCCAGCCCTGACATGGAGAAGTGTGCCATGTCTCTGCATGGTGCTGCTCTGGCTGCAGGCACTAGCTGGTGAAAAGGCAGGAAGGTGCTGGTAGAAGAAAGCTGGAGGCCAAGCTTCGTTCCATCCCTAGGACTTAATGCAGTGTTACTCGATAATGAGAGGTTACCAGCAGTGGGTGACATGCCAGCCCAGTGTGCATATGTCAGAGCCACCTCTGAGTGCAACCTATTTGCCGTATCTAGAATCAAGTTTTTCAAGTTTTCCTTCTCACAACTGATCATTTACCATCCCTATGATTTCTCTTGCTGCTTATTCTCCATAGACGTTGCCACCTCTTTGATCTCTACATAAATACATGCAGCTCTTGAGCACACTGTTTACATAGATTAAAAGGAATCCTAAACCTTACATGTACACACTGATAACCTCAAATCTGATTTGTGATTGAGTACCTGAAAATGGCTTTTACTCTCTGGAATTTTAAGGTTTACAACAACAAGCCAGATGTCTTAAGCCTTAGACAGCACAGGCTTTTCCCTTTGAATACAGCAAACACCAGCTTCCATGGTAAGGTCGGATCTCCAGCAGCGGTGCCTCTGAATACCAGAATGGCATTCGAGCCTGTGAATTTTGCTGTGATCCACAGAGCCAGTTTTATCTTCTATGAGCAGGATCAGTTTATGCATCATCCTGACAGTGCAACTATCTTGAGAGAGGTATGCTGTATTCTTAAACTCTTCTCTGAACCAGGGAAACCAGAATTTGAAACAAAATGCAGTATGGCACGTGAGGTAATTTGAATGTTACTAAGTCACTGTTGAATTTGTACAATTTCTGTATGTGTTCAAAACCTGATGAACTATATCACTCACAATGCTTCTCAGTAAATGGCCTCATCTTTGCAAAAGAAAGGCATGAGAAATGTTAGCAAGAATCTCGAGATCATGAAACTAGAGAACTCTGCATACCATCAACATATATATTAAGGCCAGTAACTTCCACAGCTTCTTGAATTCCTTGTCTATTCCTTACTCTAGTGGTACCTTCATAAGCATCATCACTGATTCTTAGCACTTTAATTACATTTTTAAAATTGTATTCTGAATAGTGTTCTTGCCAGTAATGCTGCATACCAATATAGACTGCAGTAAAATGAGGGAACAGCTTGTGTGTCTACACCAACACCAAAACCACTCTAACTTACTAGACAACCTCACAAACATTCATAGGTCCGTTAATTTTAAACTCAAACTCACAAACATTCATAGGTCCATTAATTTTAAACTCAAACTCACAAACATTCATAGGTCCATTAATTTTAAACTGTAGTCATAGAGGCTATTTTTCTTATGTACACTAACCACAGGACTTCCCTGAATTAAATCCTGCTTGAGCTAATGTAGATCATTCAGGAAAAAAAAAAAAAGAAAGAAAGAAAGAAAGAAAGAAAGAAAGAAAGAAAGAAAGAAAGAAAGAAAGAAAGAAAGAAA
>WUAM01000309.1:2770868-2790689 GCA_024336885.1 Actenoides hombroni
GAAAGAAAGAAAGAAAGAAAGAAAGAAAGAAAGAAAGAAAGAAAGAAAGAAAGAAAAAAAGAAAGAAAGAAAGAAAAGCACTGTAAAATCAAGTCACAAAGATTTTTCTGTAGTACTTGGGACTTGGACTTTTACAAGACAACTACCTGGTGATGCCAGTATTGACCCAGAGTTACAGGAGCCTTTGATGTACAGGGCATGGAGACTTTTAGGTGAAAAGGAATCTGTTACCTCATTGATGAGGTTTACCCTATACTACCACATCTATGCTGAACACTGCATTGCTTAGATCAGCTCATCTAAGACAACATCAGTTTCAGGGAGCCTGTGGTTATTTCCAAAAAGCCACAAAAGTTGTAGAGAGGCTTCCCTCTACACTTTTGTTTCTAGAAACCGCTAGACAGGTAGAAAAATCATGGCAATGCAGGAGCAGGAAAGATCTTATCTGCTACGCAATTATTTTCAGGAGTGAGATGCCACAATGCACTGATTTAAATGATGCTGAGATCATATATTAATGGGATGTGGTGTATGGAATGAGTTCATGTTGAATGGCACAAAATCCTGAAGTAGACAGTGTTTGGGGAAGATCATAAGTACACTGAATAAAGACAGGCTGTTTATGGCCTGAATCAGCACATGAAGTTTCCATACAGTAAGTCACAAGTGCATGGAAATTTACCTCACCAAGAAGAGATACTGTGATAACATTTAACAGATTATTTTTTTCCACCTGGCACTTGACACTTTAGTCCTTTTCAAGTGTCTGACCACCTCCATGTGCTTCGGAAACCTCTCTGCCAATCCCAACAAGACTTGAGAAGATCACAGGAGTTTTCACATACTTGGCTGCCCCAACTTATTAAACAGTCTCCTTATAGGATGTTTTTATTTTTCAGCCTATATCCCAAAAATCTGATGTTCTTGGACAAGGAAATGTGATTGCGGGTGGGCTCAGGAGTTTCTACCCTCCTACCTGGTCTAAGGAAAGTTCTTTAGACTGGGAAGAGCCTTCTCCCAGACTTCTCTGGGAGGTGATTTCACAGCCCTAACTTGCACTGAATGGCTCTTAACCATACATATGGCCAGTCCTTTGGCTGATAAAAATCGATAGAGTGCCAGCGTTTTGTCCCTTCACCCCGTGTAGTACAATTCATGTCATCAAAGACTGCAAAATCAAGCTGCGGATTTTATAGCTGTAATGTATGGATCACCCACCAAATTCTCTAAGTGGAATCTGCAGATCTTTAAAAACACACTTTTTAGTGAAAACATCTACAAGGATCTAATGCTGACTTTGAAAAAAGGAATTCCCTCTGTCCCACAAAAACTCACACCTTCCTTGTTCTACCTTATTTTCAAGGGAAGTCAAAGCAAAGAGAGAGACTTTGTAATACATATTGAAGGTCAGAAAATCCAGGCACTCATTCTGAGTAATGCCGTCCCCCAGAAGATGTGTAGGAAATCTATGAAGCCCTGCTAGTCTTGAAGGCTGGTTTAGAAATTCAGACTAGGGTACATTTGTGTTAGTGGTCGACAGCTATTCCTGAACTAGTCTTTTTGACCCCATAATATCAACTTAAATGGAAAAAGGCACTTCCAGAACATTACTTAAATCTTTCTGAGGCAGATGATGAAGTTCGCAAAATGAATCATGCTCTGCTCCAGCCTGTATCTCTCCATGAAGAGGCTATCTAGATGTAGGAAATTACTTTGTGGACACCTGCATTGGAGATGTTAAGGCAACTGAATCCCACTGGAAGAGACTTTCCTGAAGATACCCAAGGCCTCTGCTTTAAAGTAATGATAATATTGCCAGAGTTCAAAAAATAATTATTTCCTAAGTTAACAAGATGTGTTAGATTCTAGAACTTTCTGAAGCAATGCTTCTTACTAACATATTCAACCAACATTGCTCCTGCTTTCCTGGAGTCAACTGTGGATAAAAGAAAGTCTGAGGACTGCTGCTTGTTGAATCCCTGCAAGTATGGGACAGTCTAAGGAGTTACAGCTTGGTTTCTGTAGTTGTTTGGTTTTCAGGAAGCTGTCTGAATTTCTTTACAGTCTACCTTACTCTTTTGTGCCTGCTTGGCTCCACTAGCTAGCATGTTAGAAGGATAAAGGCTATATTCCAGCTATCCTTATCCAACCTACCAGTTTTTGTTCCTATCCATCTATCTAGGAGGCTTAATGGTCTAGACCATAGTGGCTTCTCTACTCCACTTTGTTACCTCCAAACAGAAACAAAGCACAGGAAGGGGAGAGAGAGGTAGCTCTGTACATCTTGCTACTGCTTTACATCCATGTACACCAAGGTCTGAACTCTACAACACTTTGTACTATGAGTCTATATATCACAAAAGAAGAAAAATGCATGGTTTAGTGGTTCTGGCTGGTAGCTTAAGAAATACTGGTGATTCTTCTGTATGGCCTTGTGATCCTGGTCTATCCACTGTTGCCACCTGTTCTGGCCAATACTGAGTTGACATCTTTGTTCACTTCTGATGAATCCTTTCCAGCAATATACCAAGCCTGAAGAGCATATAAACTCTCAGAAGGCAAAGTTAGATTTCTCCTTAGTAATAACTATTATTTGAGCCAGACTGGAAGAGTCTGATGGGCCCTTACAGAAAACCTCCAAGGCTGGTGAACACTCCTGTGTGATTTACTCTTGTTTTGACATTGCTAGTCCCCCAGTCAGGAGAACTGTTATTGAACAAGAGACCTTGAAGATATTGTGCACAACAGGGAGAAAGTGCTGCCAACTCCTCTAACTCATCTATATTGATCCTATTTGATATCAGTGGGATGTGTTCATCCAGAGAATGCCTTGACTGTCATCAAAAAGGACTACTCTTCTTTTCAGCATTTGTCTTCCTGCAAAGATTAAGGACCTGATCTCTCTTTCTGTCATGGAGAACTTGCCCCTTTAATGTGGATCCAAAGTCCCTGCAGCTGAACATATGCTTCCCAGATGGACCTAATTAAGACTATGTGGCAGCATTTGGGGGTGAATAAATAGAAAAAGAGGAAACTTGCTTAGTGGGAGGTCTATGGAAAGGGCTGCAAAGGACTGAGAACTGGGAGACCACTAGAGTGACTGGCTGGTGTCTTCTCACTGAGAGCCATAAATAAAGAAGGGCTTACGAACTGGGTCCTTCATGTTATGGAGTCAAGCTTGAGATCCAAAGGACATGGGTAACAGCAGAAACAGTGCACAAAATTTATCTCATGATATGTCTGATGGAAACAGCTCTGAAACATGGCAATTGACACATTTCTGCAGAGAAGGAAAGGAAGGGTTGCAACTAAAGGGACTGTTCATGAGGGCAGATTAAGAGCTGTTCAAATGGCAGAAGGGGGCATAACTGCAACATTTGTCACGTTTGTAGTATGTCTGTTTGGGACAGATCTGGTTCATTTTCAACCATTTGAAGTTCTGATGAATGCTGCTCTGTTTTTTCTCCTTAGAGAGTCATATCTTCTTAAAGGCTAATATTGTAAGATCATCAAAGGAGTAAGCAATTAGATTTTCCTTACCTGCAGCAAGACAATTGCTCTGACTCCTTCTCCCCAGATAGGGCACCTGACCAGCTGTCATTGCTTGGTGCATTCACACCAGGACCCACCTTCCAACAAGCAGGAACTGAGGACCAACAGTTTTGGAAACCAGTGTTGGAAGTCTGAAGGAGAGTTAGGTGGACAATAAACAGAACATCATTTGATACTACCAATGTAACATGAAGCAGAAGAACAGCTACAGCATCATGGTTTTAATTTTTTTGGACCAGTGACTGGTCTTGGCCCCATCAACACAACACCTGGAAGAATGGGGCCACATTAGGGTTTCTAGGAACTCCTGTCATGCTACTAATGAACAAATGTGGACTTCTACAGTCAAATGGTTGGCCATCATCTCCAAAGGAGGCCTGCAATTCAGCTCCTGCATGCACATGTAGTTCTGGTTAGCAGACTTGCTGAAATCCAGTAGGACAAATAACATCATGATTGTGAAACTAGGACTGGGTTTCATACAAAAAATAGTTTTACACACCAGGATTTTTACATGGTCTTGAAAAAGCCCAAGAGTTGTGTGTTACTGGTGCAATTTCATTGTCATTGCTACTTCATTGGAAAGTTTTTTTACAAGTCCTGTAATCTGCCACATCATGGTGCATTGATCCCCCTAGGGGATCTTTCCATGCAGCCTGCACTGAGAGACAAAAAACTGAAGACTTCAGGTTGACCAAAGGGAAAGTGATTTGTGCTCTTATCTCATCCTTCAAAAGATCACAGTCAACACAGCAGAGGGAGAGCCACAGTGCTGTTGGCAACCTGGTAAGCATGCACAAAGAAAGCTGAAGACTCTCAAAATGAAACAGTTCTCCTTGGCTGAGGAATGAGTCTTCCAGAGGCAGTTCAGGCAGTTTAGTAGGTTTCTGAGTAGAAAGGTAGGATGCAGGTAGGGCTTTGTCTGTCTCTACCTGTTTAGGGAATAAATTCAGGATACAAATACAAGTGCAAGAGCAGCCATCACAAAGTAACCATAGTATTTCAGGCAAAACAAACATGAAGGGGAAAGAGGTGGGGGGAGAAGTTGGGAAATGTACCTAGTTGTTCCAAACAGAAGAAAGGCTTGCTTCAAATTTTTTTTTTAAGCATCTTGATTCCCCTCAAATCATCCCATTTACCATTTACTTACAGGCACTTTGTGAGACGGCACTGGAGATTCCAGAAGATTGTCGTGTAAGAGCTCTAACACCATGTTCTTTCTGTTTCTCGCCTTCCCCCCAGTGTTCTCTTCCCCAAGTTCTGAGTCCTTTCCAGTGTCTGACTCCAGTCCCCAAATTCAAGTATGAGGTTTTTTTTCCTCAGGGAAGTCTCCCTTAGACCTCTGGGCTGCAGCAGTTCCAGGAATGTGGCTATGGGAGAGCAAAACCCCAGAAGAAGTATGAAGTTCATTTTTTAACTAAAATTATGATTTATGAGGAACAGCTGAACAGACTATGAGAGGTTTCATTTAAATAGATTTGAAGGCCACAATGATTTAGTAGAACTGTATATGCTTACTGTTTTGTGAGACTTATACATCATATATGTAAGCACCCGGCTCCTTTTCCTACTGTCTCTATGCTTAGTCTTATATGTGATAACCATGTGCTTTCAGCACCTCACATACACTAATTTATTGGGTTTTTTTTCATCAGAAAACCCCTTGAGAATTGAGGGATGGTGAAATGAAATGAACAGACTAAGCATGCCCAGGAAAGTTATAGGCAGGCTGGGGCCAGGCCCCACGTTTCTCACATCTCAATGACAGTGCCTCAGTTTCTCCCTTTCCTCCTCCTTCTGCTGCTGCAGTGGCGACTCTTCCTCACCCAGAGCTTCATCATACCTTTCTATGTTATTGCCACAACTGACAGTTCATCTCCAGGAGTCCCCCAGCTGCACTACTGCATGGTGAGGAGCAGGTTGAGGACATACCTGGGCCATTGGAAAGCTCAGCAGTCACCCCATGGGCTTCTGGCCCCTGTCACCAGGAATGCTTTGCTGTTACTGCCCTCATTGCAAATTAGACAAAGAATACAGCTGAACTCCAGGCACATAAACAAGTATTAACACAGAGAGAAGAGCTGATGTTCTTCAGAGAAACAAATGGAAACACACTAGCTTAAAAAGCCACAGAAGAATCAATAAGTACACTCAGACTTAACTGGTGGGCTCTGTCTTCTTAATCTACTGCTTTGCCGTGGACAACCCCACGCAGCCTCCCCAAAAGGCAGGTGCACGCACTTGGACCTGCCCTCATTTCAGTAATGCAACACAGAACCGTCCCTCCAATGCAAGGTCTAAGACAGGAACAACTATTTAAACTTTTAATAATGAGCTTAGCCCATATCTCTATCTAAACCATGCAGAGAGGGAGTAACTTGGAACCATTTTCATTCCTGTGCAGTTTTTGTTTGGGCTGGTGGACTAGATGTGAGGTTTTTAAGGGTATTTTCTTGTCTAAGTCTCCCATTGCCATATTTGAAACAGTTACTCAAACATATTTTCCTTGGCAAAAATACCTTTGAAATAGAGAAGAGCTCTGTCTTCAGTTTTGGAGGTCAGGGAAATGTGGGGTCAACTTGTAAATGTGTTTGACTACCTAAAGATATCAGGTGGGATTTTCAAGAACATCAGAAGGTGTCCAGTTAGACCTTTGATGGCCCAATAGAAAACAACTGTAACTTGAAGCTCTGAAATCTCCTTAAAAATCTTGTTTAAAGTACCCTTAGACATCCTGTGTGTCACGTCTACATCTGTAGATGAGCACGCAGGTGAATTATGGTTTCTTATATCTCAACAAAGGCACTAAAACCCAATTGGGTTTTCTACCATACAATTATAGGGAAAATTTCTCTGTAAGCTGCATTTGGCACACTGTCTTCAGTGAGTGTAGTAATAAATGTGTCTATTTTTGCACTCCTTCTTCCCTTCCAGCTTAATTATATGTTGCTTATAGTGTTTCATAACATAGAAGCCCAGCATCTATGAGAAAGTCTGTCTGATTGCTTTTCTTACACTTAATAGATACATGATTTGAGACTAACACTGGTGGGAGCTAAGCATCCAGCTTTTTTAAAAAAAATCAGTCTATGTAATACATAATTATGAATTTTAACATAAAATTACTTATAATATAAGCTGTTTCTAGTCTATCTATGTCCAGATAACTAATAGCTAATATCCTTTAGGATTCTGTCACTTCATGATCTTATTTATCTTGGAATGGCAACCTGAAGCATGGTTAATGTCTCAGTGTCACCTGTGTATCAACAGAAAGTAAGTTTCAACATCATTTGGAAGTGGTGTTTACAGCATCTCGTGTACTGGCCAATCAAAACTAGTACAGTCTTACTGGCCCTTTCACTCCAGACAAGGTGTAGAACAGGATCAGAATCCACTTCTTTCTTCTCCACCATCCATGTTGCTTCTTCTGAAAGAGATAAACAAAACCCCTTCATGGCATTTCCCATGTTTTATTAGTGTTAGGGTCATACCACAGAGGTCAGCTCCATATCCTAAGTACTTCAAGTCTAGCAGTATTTGGATGTAGAACTGGTCTCATGTCAAAAATATATACCACCTGTAAAAACTATGTTTATATACTAATCTGTTTGCCACTACATGGTGATACATTTGAGCTTAAACCAAAGACTTCACAGATGTATAGGCCTGGAAAACGTTATTGTTAATTAGTTCTACATCTAACCTACAGGCAGAAAGTGGCTCTGCTTCTTCAGTCTAGAAAACAGCCACAGTACATCCCTGTGATTTGAAAAATGTGATGCACTCGGAGGCATAGGTGCACACTGAAGTGAAGAAACCCTGCTTTGCACGTGGCAAAATAAAAGATGGGGGAAATCTTGCTGCTAAGGTGGGTTGCATGTGTGTTTTTGCAACTGTGTTTATGTAAAGTTTTTAGATCCCAAAAACCAGAGGCCTTGCTAAGGCAGAAGTCCAACTGTCTGAAATGGAAACATTGCCTTGCACAGTATGCTGAACCGGGCTAGGAGTACATGTCTGTAAGCTCTCTGTGCATGCTAAAAGTCAAGCAAAAGGTTGCCAGGACTACTTATCTGCAGCTCCCTCCCCAGTACATAGCCGAGATGCAGGTAAAATTCTCACGACTTTAAAATAGGCTGCAGAATTTGGCCCACTGGGTATCAAAACAGCTCTGAATAGAAGTACAGCTAAATTATTCCAACACTAGACAAATCGGTCTGCCTAACCTAAGCCATAACATTTGAATTATTAATGCTCTCTAATAAAGGGGATAAAGTGTCTGTAGAACAGAGTGCTTCAGAGCTCTGCTCATGATCATGCCTATTCTAATTTAGAAGTTCAACTTGAGGAGAGACAATGCTGGCATTGTGTTACAGAGATTTAAAACAAGTCTGTCTTGAGGATTTTCCTCTGTCCTTATCTGTAATAATAGAATTTAAAAAAAGAGTCAGGGCAAGAGCAGCAGCACTGGAAAATATCTTTCTCAGAAACTATAGCAGACAGGTCACAACATTTTTAAACAATGATAGTAACATTTATTCTATCAAAGCCGTTTTATGTTTTATTTGGAACTCTGGCGCCTTTATTTTTTTAAGCTCTCATAACATGACACTAATTACAGACATCAAGATGCTCTATGGAAGATACCAGTCAAAATCCAGATGCTGCTTCTTTTCCTTCCTCTGCACTCCCACCCCAGCCCTTTTGTGTGTATTACATCATTACATAGTTTATTTTAAAAGTGCCTCAAAAATGCAATGATAGTAATCATAGACAGCAGGAAATTGATGGTGAGCACCTCTGGTCTGCAAATTCCTTTACAAAGCACTTCTGCTGCTCATCAGGCCTTCATGTCAGCAGAGACTTGAAAATACAGATCAGGTGATGTGTTAAAATAAAATATTAGGCTAAAGTAATTTTCGTCTTAGGACTACATGTAAATGCTTCCTCCCCTCTCTCTCCTCCACCAAATGGCAATGACCAGATCATTTGGAAGAATGGGTAGAAGAGTTTGTGTTGTTCCCTCTCGGAGGCTGATCTGCTGCCACAGTGTGCGGGTCCAGGTGTGAGCACTGCTTGGTTCTGGCTCCCTGGTGAGCAGCCACAGGCGCAGGCTTGGGTTGAAACATCTTGAGAGACCCACATCTCAGAGGTGTCAGCCAGCCCAGAGAAACAAAAAGACAAGGTGCAGGCCACATCTTTCTGTCTCAGTTGGCTGCAAGAAGGCATTGCCATTTCTTGGGGAGCTGGTGTAGGCCATAGTTTGAGGCAGTGGTGGCTCTTCACAAAGTGTCCGTAGCTAAAAATAATGAAGGGACCTCAGCCAGCAGTGGCAGCACGGAAATTTCAAGTATTCCATGATTTTTAGAAACATTGGTAAGCTGCCTGTAACAGGTGGTAAAATTACCACCCAGGACTCAAAATTGTTGAGTTTCACCTTGATTTAGCTACATTAGCATCTGCAGGCTACATGTAGCATCTTAGCTGGACTAGCATCATCCAGAAGAGCATCTGAGCCATGACCTGACCCTCTGCATGCCCCCAGTGCATCACAGGAGTTCCCCACAACCATGTTGCCCTGGGCCTGGCTGACATTACCGAAATGGCCAGCTTAGGTCAGAATAACATGGGCTCAGCTCTGCTGCATGTCACCAATCACTTAGCACATACTCAGAGCTTCATGGAAACACATATGTACAGCCCTGCCATGCTACAGGGCTGAGTGACAGCCACTTCCCTCTCATTTTCCCACAGACAAGCAGCTCACAGGATTAAATCCAAACCCCGTTGTGAGAGTGAATCGGGATTTCAGCCAAAATGTTGCAACAAACACATTTATCCTGCAGAGTAAGCAAATAAAGTGGCAACGCTGCACCAGTAAAGAACAGGAAGCTTTTGATGACACTGGCTCCAGTTTTTTAGCCTATTAAGATTTCCATTGCCCTCAGGCTCATTATTCAGCAATAAGTAAACACCAATAAATCTGAAATAACAAGTGAAACACATACACTTAAGCAAAAAAGCAATCCTAGGAAATGTTCTTTCCTTTAGCACATTAGAAACGGTCAACACAGCAATGTCAGTGTAACTATGAAGTTCTGAAATACATTCCCTCCTCCAAAACAAGGGTCCCATGAGCCTGCTGAGATGCAAGACTTAGGTCTTGGGAGGATCTTAGGAACTCAAGGAGAAAGAAAGGAGGATCCACAGTAGGAATCCTGTCACTGATTTCCTTCATGCCTGTATCTGCGAGGTTCCTTTCCAGCAGTAATGGCAAGGACTGAAATAAATGTGACGATTTTTCCTTCCCCGCTCCAGTGCTGTCAGAAGCAATGCAGTCTGCACACACCCTTGTGTCTATGTTGTGCAGTCAAGTACTTACACTCTATTTCATGTATGTGAAAATCATGTGTCTTTAAGTACCACAAAAGTCTTTTTCCCAATAGAAGAAAGACTATCTCTTCTTTTTTCTTTTTTTTTGCCACCATCTGTGTTACAATACCTCGTGGACCTGTGAGCAGATCCAAATTCTTCCTTTTTCATTAAACTGCGGAAGGTTTATTATACATTTCCATAAGTAGCCATTTTAATTTTTCCATTTTCCTTTTTTAAACAGGAAACCTCTCCACTGCTTCTCCACTTTCTCTAAGCTCTTTGTTTATATTCTACTTCCATTACTAGAATTATTCTTACGTTTTTCCATCCCCTATTCTGAACAAACATTTACACCGACTCTGAATGACTTGTATTTGTATGTAAAGGGAACCAACAAAGCAAAGGGGAACAAAAGTACCATCTCTGTGAGAAGATGAAATATGGCCACAACCTCTTTGCTGATAGCAGCCTTGACAGGAAACTGTTTGCCAGCCCTGAGCATCCTTGGCCACAGGACCATGTTAAAAATGCAGAGATGCACCAAACTGAAAGTAGAGTTGTGTGAATCATACAGCCATATATGCCATTACCTTTTCAGTAAATTACCTTTTCACTGACAAGTTTTTTTACACAGTTATACAGTGGTTAATATACATCTGCCCACCCGAGGAAAGGAAAAAGGATCCAGCTGACACAAGGGTTGTGGTCCTCATTTTTCCTTCATGCTAGCACCTCCATGAGCCCCATACTGCCTGAAAATGGAGTGATGGCCAGGCAAGAGCAGATGGGCCAGGGACATTGTCTTGGCTGTATGGGAAGAAGCAGCAGGGAAGCAACATCACACTGCAGAGCAGGAAAAGCTGGCACATGTGGTCACCAGGAAGGTATCCAAAGCCATGGGGTCAAATGCTACAGGGGTTAGATGGACTCACTAGGAGAGTCTGCTATTAGAGCTCAGTAGTTTGTGGTTACCGT
Organism: Actenoides hombroni; assembly: GCA_024336885.1. NCBI lineage: Eukaryota > Metazoa > Chordata > Aves > Coraciiformes > Alcedinidae > Actenoides > Actenoides hombroni. Next base: position 2,781,771 of record WUAM01000309.1, read on the forward strand.
GACTCACACCTAAGATATCAAGAGTCCTTTTCTCATCTTTCCAAGATGCATCAGATCCCAAGCCTGGCTGTTGAGCTCTGATCAGCCTTTGATTCTCAACTCACAATGCACTCCACCTGCCACTCGTGCCATTGCAGCAAGGACTTGTCTGCTCAAGCAGCTCACAGAAAACTTTTTTCATTCCAGGAGAGGACAAGGAAGGCTGTCTCCAAACAGCTTCTCTCCACAGCATCCCTCCATTTGCAGCAAGGGAATACATCTTCCAGTCTCCCAACACCCCACAGCATGTCATGATACACTGAAACCCTAGCAATCAACAGAGCAGAAGAGCTGAAATTCTTCCCTCTCCTTGACCCTCACAGTCTTCCCTCCTTAAAGCAAACATCTATCTGTACATTTACCAAGTAACGTCCTAATGCATTGAGCATGAGACGAGACAACACCTCCCTTTCCCTTCTTCTGCTACTAGTTTGCTTTTTGTCCTGTAAATATTCTCTTAGCACTTTATTAGTTGAGTTATAGATAAACTATAAAAAGAAGGGAAATTTCCAGGTTTGTGTATATTTTCTCCACCTTTTCCCAAAATCCAAATACTCACCTTGCAAAGTCTATAGACTTGCTGGGCTTTTTCCACAGATGATCTTTAAAAACTTTATTACTATCCATGAGAAACAAGAAAAGAATCTGCTTGGAGGTCCCAGGATGGATTTGCAGGCCTGGTGGTTGAAAAAAATTAAATGTTTTCCCTTGAAATCTGAATATATTTGTTCTGTAAATCATTGCCTGACAATAAACCCACTGTCTTTTCAGAGTTGCTTTTTTACTGTAAGCATTTTACATACTAATTTCCAGAGAGATCTTTGAGTAAAAGATCATGTGATAAAATTTCTTGGCACAGTTTATGTTTTCTATGTGTTATTTTCATTTTTATCCCAAAATAGAGTGCTAAAACAGTGAAAGTTTTGTATGTTATAGATCTGGATTTAATCACGTCCTTTTGTTTGTAAAATATGATTTGCAAATATCTAGATATTAAGTCTGCTGAAGTTGTCTTATAACGCAGCCTTTTAACTGAACAGCCGATGTTAATCCCACCCACACATCCTAGTAAAGGAGCAGAACAATTTAAGCTCTGGCTCAGCATCTCATCTCCTCTGTGGCAATGGCATGTCAAGCTCTCTGTGGCATTTATTATGCTTTCTGCATCAAATGTTCTACCAGCAAGTCTTCCTCATGCTATTCAGAACACATATAATTAGAAAAGAATTCAACTAACACTGGAAGGAATGACTGTCCAAAAGTCATCAGGTTAGAAAGCTGGAAGCCCTAGAGCAGAAAAGAAATGAGCGGAATATTGAGCTGAAGGGGAAAAAAATTAATTTTCTTTGCTTTCTTACTGTGCAAATAACTATTTTATATGTAAGATGTAGTTCGTTATCTCCTCTTCAGCTTGGCAACCACATTCTTGACCAGTGCAGGCAGCAGACACAGGATGCTAGCAACGGTCCCGTTTAGCCCACAGCACAATCTTTGGATAGCTGGAAGGGCGGTTCTTCCTTAAGAATGCACTCTCTGGTCCTAGGCTATGTTACTGTTTTAATTCCATGGATAAAGCTCTATACTGTATGAGTGCCCAGCATCTCCGAGGACCAGTGCAAGTGCACAGAGCTCTTGGCTTGTACCCGTCAACAGCACTCTGTGCTACTGATAGCAGAGACCCTTAGTGGCAGCTTTTACACAGTAACTTCGGGAATTTATTTTTTTTTTTCCTTTCCCACATTTTTATTTGCAGTCAAGGTCACTGAAGTCAATAAAGAGACCTCTGTGGTCAACTTGAGCTGTAAAGGAACCCAAATTTGTTCTTAGATGACAGACACCAGGATCCTTATTCTGAGCCCATTCATTCTAGTCCTTGTTCATGATTTCACAATTTTTGACTCCACTTGTTCATTATCAGAATGTTTAATTTAACTACTCCTCACATCTAACAGGCTTCTCACAATGATCACAATTTTGCATCCTTCTTTTTTCCTCATTGTGATGTCTTTCCCAAGTTTCTCATCTACATCAAATTCCTTCCTCGTTATCAGAACCTTAGCACTGATTTCTTCTTATTCTTAACCTTCATTGACTCTGATTTCCCTCTACAAAATGGAGGCCAAATTCTTGGCTGTAAAAGAAGGGAAGAGATGGTTCTTCATAGACAGAGCCTTCAGGCAAATTTTGTTCTTCATCTTCAAACTGGAAACATCTACATTAACATAACTGATAGGCAAGGTAAGTCTTAGGGTTCATTTCAAAAATTGTTTTGAAGATTTTCCCAAGGAATCATTTTTCTTCCCTTGTAAGTAAAAGTCTTGATTGCTGGTTTAGATATTGGAGATGCCCGGGGAAGGAGGGGTTAGTTTATCTGTATTTTAAAAAGCTGATAAAGGCACTGAGATATCCTTTGTCACATTTACTAAAAATACTAATAATTGCATTTTGACAATGAGCATACTTCTGCCTGTCTCATTAGGGCCAAATCTTGTTTCATTTTTCTTAATATTGTTCTCATTGTACCTTCACTGATAGAAGGTGGCACTCATCACACATGTCTGTCTTCAAGATTTCAGTGGCACTGGCTCCTAGTGAAGGAGAAGGACTTTCCATGGTAACATCACTAATAGAAATTCGTCAATATAGTAGATGCGGCTCTGACTTTTTAGTTCATCTTGGTAAGTCCAGTCTTCTGTGTATGACTAAGCGTCCTGCTTCTTAGATGGGCCAGGAACAGATGTTTAGGGAAAGCACAGAATAACTAGGCCATATATCACAGAGTGATTCATCCCCATTACACTCAACTGGTTCCTGAGAACCAATAATTTTGGAATTCCCAAGGTAGAGGTTACACACAGACAATCACTTTGAAGAGTCACTGGTTGACCTATCCATAATGAATGTGTCTCATCCCTTGCAGAATTCGTTAGTACTCTTGGTCTCTATGAGGTCAAGCAGTCAGGAACCTCATATCTCCCTGCTTCGCTTTTGTAACTGCTGCCTCACAGTATTGCTAGTACTTATGTGAGTACATTGTAATTAATCATTTCTTCATGTTCTCTGCCAGCTTCAGCATTTCACTGGGTTCTGTCAGATTCCAGCTCTGCCATTTCTTTTCTGAGCTAAAGAGAGCAAGACCTTATAACCTTTCCTTGTGAGGAAGCCTCTAATCAGCTTTATTACCCCTTCTCTCTACATTTACAAAAGTACCTGTGTTCTTCTTAAAATGCAACAAAATTTTAGGTTCTGGATAAGTATTATTATAGCAATAATAACAATATACTGTATTGCGCTCTACATCTTTCACCCCATCTTAGAGGTGGTACAGCTCCCTTGATGCTTTTTTGGCCATTTCTTTTTTCTTGGTTTCATTTTTCATGGAGACGCATCCCCTACATTTTCCTTCCCAGTTGTTCTGTGATGGGACTGGGGGAAACAAAAGACACTGTCTGCTCTTCATGTCTGCAACTGAAAAAATACCCTAGGCTATAAATAAAGGTATAACACAACTAAAGCATAAGATTAAAAGTCTTGTCTAAAACAAGATCATTAAAAATGGCTACACTTAAATAATGGGTACTTATGATGCCCACATCATTCCTTGCATGGTGAATAGGACTATTTCTGTGTACTTAATCAGAACACATTTTAAATCACATTGTGTAGTATACTTTGTGGCAATACATGATGGCCAAAGTATATAAAATATGATGAAGTTAAGAAGTTGCAGCTGAACTAACAATATATTCTCCTGGAAGGAGACATTGAATAAATCGTGGATGGTTTTTGATAGCCAATTACACTTCTTATAAGAACTCTGCTGTATTTCTCTGCATTCTTCAGTCATAGCCTTTTAAAAATGTATTAGCTGTTGTAAATATTCCCCTAAACTTCTAAAGTATTAAGAAGTTAATGTGCCTCTTGAAATGACCAGTTACTATAATGAATACAAACTTAAGATAACATTTCTCATCAGGAAGTAATAATTTTATCTTGATTTTTGTAACAATAACGATTTCTGGTTTGGGAGCAGTCACATACATTTGTTCACATATATTTCTTCAAGGATTGACAAAGTTGATTTAGAGTCAGACACAGATTTTCCCAATAGAAAGGACTCAGATTCCCATAATGGAAAAGAAAGAAAAATTTTCCCCTCAACTTTGTCAAGGCAAAGTGCAAGATATGAAGAAAAAACATTTCCAACAGCAATATTGTATGAGTGCTAGTGAATAAAGATAGAAGATATGGTCTTGTAAATCATTCACAGTGAAGAAAGATTAAGCAGCAGATCTGACTTTTTACCTTAGAATTTGTCATTGAGTCATTCAGAAATTGAGCTAATCACTTTGATCTAGATTTCATAAAGTATCAGATGATTTCACTGGTCTCATTTTTTTCCTGTGTGCACTATGAGAGAGGACCAAGACTTGATATTTTTAAAATGCAGCTTCTGGAGAGCTCTTTTAAAGCTGTACATTCTCTGAAAAATCTGCAAAGACCTTCCTAACACCTCGATCGAGCAAACATATTTAGCTCATGTGTAAATACGTGATTGCTCTCTTCCCATGGCTGGCTTAAAGGCGTCCACACTGCACAAGCCACAATTATTTTGCTTCAGGGCCTACAGTAGCCATGGGTTGCCCTGGAAGCATCTTTCCACCTCCCTTTCAACTACCCCTTCCTGCCTTGAGCACTCACAAATGCAGAAAATGGCTTGTAGCTGTCACTGAACTGGAAAATTTTGGGGTGTCATTCGGGAGTTGACCAACTCTTGCCTCCAACCCCTACTTTCTTTAACATTAGCTGTAGGATTTTTGCATTTCAGTTCCCCTAGAAGGGATTGTAATAATGGCCAGCTTTGCATCCTGTGCAAAGCTCAGATAGTAGTTGGACAGCTTTTTGAGGTCCAGAGATAAAAAACACACAGCAATGCAAAGGCTTATCAGATGGTTATAGCCCCAAAATATAATTATTCAACTTGAAATTCAGCTATAAAGCAGCATGTTGATAGAGGATAAACACACATGCATGAAATCCAAACCCATCCAACTTTCTCAGTTCAGATTATATTAACCGCTTCCCTTTCCCAAGTCCTTCTTCTTCCAATGCATCAACCTCAAGACAAATTTCTTGTTCATTTGTGCCCGTGCAGAGAGCTTCTCTAACACTGCTTTGCCAGTTAAGACTGATCTCATTCATTACTTGTTTGTGAAAAATATTTCCTCCATCCCTCTGGGGGCTCACAGGGAGGTAGCAGTTAAAACTTGATGCAGCATTCTGTTTCTCCGTTTTATCAGATCAAAACCCACCTCTCATTGAGGAATTGTTTTTGCAGTCTTTCATCACCATGGAGATTAATTGCTGCAAACATGATGAAGACTTATACAAAGTTTTAACCATATTCATAATCAGTCTTGCTTTTCATCACCCTTGGCTTCACTTACTTTCCTGCAGTCCAATTCACAGACAGTATTCTCCACAAGTGAGCATCCACCTACCTACCACCGCAATAACTGCACCTCTTTTATATCTGAGAAGGCATTTCAGAGCCCCTTTTGCAGTAAGAGCTGAAGTATTTAGCTGGAATTAAAAAAGCACTCTTCCTAGCTGACTTTAGTCCTGGAAGCCTCAGAGCTGATGCTTGTTCTCAATGTGTCTTCCCTTACACGTATCTTACCAAAAAAAAAAAAAAACAGAAGAAAAAACTAATTGTTTGGATTCTAATGTTCTAATGGAGATAAGAAGTGAATCACAAATTGCAGCTGGTGATTTTTTTCCCATTTTACATATAACTATAAATGGAAAATTACAACAGTCTTTCAGCACCTTATTTTTTGTAGTCTTCCAAGAGCCCTATGACTGGCTATATTGTGCATTTGCATACATGTGTTTTTTATATATATATATATAAAAATAACACAACACTTAAATTTATTCTCTTTCTTTTTAGTTTAGATGGCCTCCTGTCATGGTTTAATCTCTGCTGGTAGCTAAACACCATACAGCTCTCTTCCACCATTTCCCCACCACCACCTCTACACTCACTCCTGTGGGATGGGAAGGAGAATCAGGAGAAAGAAGTGAAACACTGAGGGTTGCGACAAGGACAGTTTAATAAAACAACACAAAGAGAGAAGAAAACAACGGTGTTAATGATAGTACTAATAAAATGACAGACAAAATGAGTACTAGAAGCCAAGAAGGCTCTGCGTGTTCCCAAGACACCAACTTTCCCTGCTCCAGCTGCACTGAAGCAAGCTGTAAACAAACAACCCCAGCCTGGCCCAGCCCTCCCCTAATATAGGGGCATGACTCAGTATGGTATGGAACATCCCATTGACTGGTTTGGTTGTTTATCCCATCTCTGGCCCCTCCCAACTGCTTGGGCCAGCAGGTTTTTGTGATAATTAACCGAAACTGAACCCAGAACACCTCCCAGACAGATGGGAGATAACTGAAGAAAGGCTCCATGTCTTGTGGATGGGATCCAGAGCCCAGGGACTTATTTTTTCTCCTATCCCCTGGGTCTCACAGGCTGAGTCCCTGGCCCACCCTGCACACTGAGCTTACTCATGCTGAGAGTGACTGGCTTATGATCTCAAATCTCCACAATGTCCTCTGAGACACCTAAGACCAGTAGTGATTTCCAGCAGGTATCTGAGCAGATCAGAGCTGTACTTGCCCATGTAGATAGTAAAAAACAACAGTGCAAGGATCCAGGTGCATGCTGCCTCCTTCCTGCCCTGCTTTGAGAGACTATTGGGGGATAATTTCACACCTGCACTTGCATCTTGGCCCCTGATGTACCTCCAGCTGTGTTGACTGTATTAAACAAAATCCCTTCTAGCTCAGTGAGGTGCCCCTCTCCTAACTCTTCTTGGCAACAGCTGCCATGCTGACATCCCTGAAACCCTTCCTGACTTACTGCTTTTGTTTCCCCCCTCTTTTACTCAATGGGTAAGTGTGAAGATTCCCCAGAAGTGATTGGTGAGAAGTTGTCTTCCTATCACAACCAGCTGGCAGTCTTCCCAGCTTCCTGGGTCACTGTCAGCCGCTCTGCACTGCACTGTGGGCTCCTTTCAAATAAAGCAAAAGAAGGAGAATTGTAAACATACCCTGTCTGGCACCTCCACATGCAGCTGCAGGGCCCTGGAGCACAGTTTGGGAGACAGACACCCTGGTGCAAGGCATGAAAGGAGCTTTCTGCCTTGTGCACTGGAAGCTCCCATCCTCATCCCTACCATGCCACATCTTCCTGGGGTGGCCTCCGGACTCTGCCTGCCTCCCTCATGGCCTGTCAGCCCCACAGCAGGTTGGGGAACCTGCTGCCCTCACACAGGACCCAGCTGCAGTACCCATCACTCACCTCAGGTGCAGGGACAATGCAGGCAGGTCATCTTCTCCTCAGCCCTTATGCCCTCCAGACATTGCTTACAACATGAACATTGCAAAAGCTTTTTCCACAGCAAATTTTGAAAGTACATAAGATTGACTTAGAAGCTATGAGATTGTACAACTCAAAATCTATTAGGGGTGTTCTCATTTGTTATCTGGGTTTTCAGCATTACTGGTTGTCCTTCCTTCCAGGATTTCTGTTGTGAGAACAAGAATTAGAAACCATTTATTTCCCCTGTACAGCTGAGGTTGTCATATAAATGTGGTTCCAGGAGCTGGAGTGTTAGGAAAAAAACCAGCAAGCATCCCCAGTAAAATTATGAATGTCAGCATCACTCTTTGTATTTATGAAAACCTTAGTGAGGCCCAGCAATGAATAAAGATCAAGCTAAGACTACAATGAGACCTGAGAAATCCAGGCTTGACCCTTTAATTTGCCACAGGCAATATCCCACCTGAGGGAAGTGGATTCTGCTTAGTTTCTCTGAAGACATTGAGTCCATTTAGTTTGGCAAAGCCAGGAAGAGGGTGCTCAGCATCTTGCAGGATGGAGTTCTCTATGCTTCTGTCCTATATGTAAACCTCGGATGAAGCTACTTCTGTCTATCTGCTCTCCAGGGAGAAGGTTGTTTCTGCAGCAAGGACCTTTCCCCATGAACTTGACATATGTTCAAAAAACACTCAGTAACAACCATAATTAATCCTTTGCATTAATTTCTGCGCCATCATTACTCTGACTGGGTAATGTTTTGGCGTACAGGAAAATTACATACATTGAAAAAGCGCCAAATATTGACATTACTAGATGAGTCTGCCACGAGTATATATTTCAGGGGCTGTGTGGGGACTGTGTACCTGGAGGATCCCACACACAGAAAAGCAGCCAGTGATATGAAACTGAAAAAAAACCCATGATTTGCTAATTTACAACTAATAATTAAAAGGGCCTGTCGAGGAACCTAGCTTCCTCAGCATATGTTTAACATTACTTCTGAGAAGGTCATTGCTGGCTTCTCCAGGAAGGGAGTTCCGGAGAGGGTACAGTAAGTGCATGGAGTTTAAATGAGCAGCCCCGGCGCAGACATTTCACAGTCTTCAGGGATGCACAAACAATTCTGCCTCAGCAGCACAGAAACAATGCCCTGTATTCACAAAGACTACAGGAACTTCAATATTGTGTGGAGGGAAGGTGGGGGTGAGGGAAGTCTTGAAATGCGGATAAATTGGTATTCACCAAGTGCCATTCCTTAATTTACAACAGTCTTTAACTTCGGAGGCAATTGCCAAGGTGCTCATAAAAAGAGAAATGATGAATATTCAGGATGTCTTCTGAATCCATTAGGCAACTGAGGATGAGGTCTCCATATGTATAACCTCGTCTGCTTTCACATGCTGGTAGAGAGAGTGACAAGATGGCGTCAGGAAGAAAAATGGCTCCTTAAGTTGCCAATGGGGAGAGAGGAAAGGGGGGCGGGGGGGGAG